>CM060066.1:52184140-52519140 GCA_030533445.1 Cyprinodon diabolis | reverse complement strand
GCCAAATTCACAACACATGTCATCTCAAAGCACTTTACAGTTCAACCAGATCATACAGTCAAATTGATACAAAGTTTTCTATCTAAGGAAAACCAGTTGATTGCATTGACTCATTGACTCAAATACAATCCCTCACACTAAGCATGCTTGTAGTGACAGTGGAGAGGAAAAACTCCCTTTTAACAGGAAGAAACCTCCAGCAGAACCAGGCTCAGTGTGAGCGGCCATCTGCTGAGGCCCACTGGGGTTGAAGGAAACAGAAGCAGAGATACAAAAAGCAGCTGTAAAAGGCGGCCCCGTCCAGGAAACACACAGCCAGGCAGACGAGCTCCAAGGCAGCTCCCATGTCAGAGGACGAAGAGAGTACATCCACCCAGCCACGGTCAGAGAAACAGGACCACACTGGAAAACAGGCCGATCTCCAACATCTATAAACAGGGGTGTTGATGGCAGCAGCACAGCTGACATTTCTCTCCAGGATGGAGTCACAGCCAAACAGGAACAGACGAGGCAAAGCCACTCTGAGGAAAAGCAGAGAGAGCAGAAGGTTAGAGATTGAACTAACAGATTCTGCAGAATAGGAGAATAGAGATAGAATGAAGCAGAATGATGAAAAAGGGGTCCCTATGCTCTCCAGCAGTCTAAGCCTATAGCAGCATAACTATAGAGATAGCTCAGGATAACCTGAGCCACTCTAACTATAAGCTTTATCAAAAAGGAAAGTTTTAAGCCTAGTCTTAAAGTAGACAGGGTGTCTGCCTCACAGACTAAAACTGGTAGTTGGTTCCACAGGAGAGGAGCCTGATAACTAAAAGATCTGCCTCCCATTCTACTTTTAGAAATTCTAGGAACCACTAGTAAACCTGCAGATTGAGAGCGAAGTGCTCTGTTAGGAACATAAGGAACAATCAGATCTCTGATATAAGATGGAGCTTGGCCATTTAAGGCTTTATATGTGAGAAGGAGGATTTTAAATTCTATTCTGGATTTAACAGGAAGCCAATGAAGAGAAGCCAGGATAGGAGGGATATGATCTCTCTTTTTAATTTTCATCAGAACTCTGGCTGCAGCATTTTGGATCAGCTGAAGGCTTTTAACTACAGTTTGTGGACTTCCTGATAGTAAAGAATTACAATAGTCCAGCCTTGAAGTAACAAATGCATGGACTAGTTTCTCAGCATCACTCCTGGACAGGATATTTCTAATTTTTGCAATGTTCCTCAGATGAAAGAAGGAAATTCTAGAAACCTCTTTGATCTGGGACTTAAATGACAGGTCCTGATCAAAATTAACACCAGGATTTTTTACTTTATTATCTGAAATCAGTTTAATCCCATCCAAATGAAGTGACTGGCTAATCAGCTTCTTTTTCAAAGACTCTGGTCCAAAGACTATAACTTCTGTTTTGTCTGCATTCAGAAGGAGAAAGTTAAGAGTCATCCAGGTTTTTATGTCTTCAGACATGCCTGTAATCTATGTAATGGGTTAGCTTCATCTGGATTATAGACAGATATAGCTGGGTATCATCAGCATAACAGTGGAAATTAATCCCATGCTGTCTAATAACTCTACCAATTGGGAGCATGTATAAAGTAAAGAGAATTGGTCCTAGCACTGATCCCTGTGGTACTCCACAGGTAACCTTTGAGCGTGTTGAAGATCTATCATTAACATGAACAAACTGAATTCGATCAGATAGATAAGATTTAAACCAGTCTAGTGCTGTTCCTTTAATTCCAACAAAATATTCAAGTCTTTCTAAAAGAATATTATGGTCAACTGTATCAAATGCAGAACTAAGATCCAACAGGACGAGCACAGATACAAGTCCATTATCTGAGGCCATGAGAATATCATTAGTGACTTTCACCAGAGCTGTTTCAGTGCTATGATGAGCTCTAAAGCCAGACTGAAACTCTTCAAAAAGTTCATTATGGTGTAAGTGGTCGCAAACCTGTTTGGCAACTACTTTCTCAAGAATTTTGGATAAGAAAGGAAGATTGGATATACGTCTATAATTAACCAAGTCATCTGGGTCAAGAGACGGTTTCTTAAGCAGAGGTTTAATTACAGCAACCTTAAAAGCTTTAGGTACATATCCCTGTAACAGAGATAGATTAATCACATTTTAAATGGAGGAGGAGATTAAAGGGAATACCTCCTTAAATAACCTGGTTGGAACTGGATCTAACATACAAGTTGAAGGCTTAGATGAAGACAATAATTTTGCTAATTCAGAAAGTTCAACTGGATCAAAGCAGTCTAAACCCGGTTCAGATTCCATGACTACCTCAGGTACAATCGCGGATAGAGGAGTGCTTATGATCTTATTTTTAATAAGATCAATCTTATTTATAAAGAATCCCATAAAATCATTGCTGCTAAGAGCAGGTGGAATTGGCGGTTCAACAGAGCTATGGCTCTGGGTGAGTTTGGCAACTGTATTAAAAAGAAATCTAGGATTATTCTTATTCTCCTCTATTAATGAGGAGAAGTATGCTGCTCTTGCTTTACAAAGGGTCCTCTTATACAGCAGTAAACCATTTTTCCAGACTAGGAAGGACTCCCGCAGGCCTGTGGAGCGATATTTTCTCTCCAGTTTCCTAGCATTTTGCTTCAAAGTACACAGTTCTGCATTAAACCAAGGAGCAAGCTTTCTATTTTTAACGGTTTTCATTTTCAAAGGAGCTGCGTTGTCTAAGGCAGTACGCAGAGAACTAGCAAACAGCCCAGAGCTGAGTGCTGAGTATCTGTGCAGGGAATAAGTCCCCAGCAGATATGTTGAATCCACCTGCTTTATGAGCAACATTTATTTTGTCTGCATGTAGACCTGTACTGATTGCAGACTGTGATGTTCTAAAAGAACCTTAAAGTGTTTATTCAGGAATAAAATCTTTGATCTTGACTGAATTTTACATTACCGTACATTATTTACAATGCAAAGAAGCTCCCAGAGAGGATTTCTATTGTTTACCATCAAACCCAGTAGTTTGTCTACTCACTGTTCCTCATGATGGCAGCTTCCATGTCTCCTGCTCTCTCTCTCTGTTTAATCACTATCATTAGTCTGGATGGTCTGTCTCTGGTCAATTATTTCTGTTCCTTTTTTCAAAGGTGCACCAGGCTCCAACTTTGTGGTTGGCACCGTGACTGCTGGAACCAGCCATGGTCAATTCAATTCAATTCAGTTTATTTCTATAGCACCAATTCACAACACATGTCATCTCAAGGCATTTTTAGGGTTCACTAGATCATCCAGTCAGATTGATTCAAAGTTTCTATCTAAGGAAAACCAGTTGATTGCATCGACTCATTGACTCTTCAGCAATCCCTCACACTAAGCATGCTTGTAGTGACAGTGGAGAGAAAAAAACTCCCTTTTAACAAGAAGAAACCTCCAGCAGAACCAGGCTCAGTGTGAGCGGCCATCTGCTGAGGCCTGCTTTTATTGACTTCACCCTTTATGGGTATGTATTCAGACTTGTCCGTGATGTAGTCAGTAGTCTAGTTGTAAAACAAAAACAAGGGGGATGGTGAAATTATATATTTTTTGGAAGCATACATAGCCTAATTAATATAATCTATTAATCTAAAGCAACATGCATGGTCTGGTTGTTCTATGTCAGGTACGCTGGTCATTGACCTTGACCAAGGCCCCTTCCAGTAGAACTGCAGTCAGTCCTTGGACTGGCATGACTATCACTGCCCCTACACAGTTAGCATGGCTATCACTGCCCCTACATAGTTAGCATGGCTATCACTGCCCCCACAGTACATAGTTAGCATGGCTATCACTGCCCCTACATAGTTAGCATGGCTATCACTGCCCCCACAGTACATAGTTAGCATGGCTATTACAGCCCCTACACAGTTAGCATGGCTATCACTGCCCATAAATAGTTAGCATGGCTATCACTGACCCTACATAGTTAGAATGGCTATCACTGCCCTACACAGTTAGAATGGCTATCACTGCCCTACACAGTTAGCATGGCTCTCACTGCCCCTACACAGTTAGCATGGCTCTCACTGCCCCTACACAGTTAGCATGGCTATTACTGCCCCTACACAGTTAGAATGGCTATCACTGCCCATAAATAGTTAGCATGGCTATCACTGCCCCTACACAGTTAGCATGGCTATTACTGCCCCTACACAGTTAGCATGGCTATTACTGCCCCTACACAGTTAGAATGGCTATCACTGCCCATAAATAGTTAGCATGGCTATTACTGCCCCTACACAGTTATCATGGCTATCATTGCCCCTACACAGTTAGCATGGCTATCACTGCCCCTACACAGTTAGCATATCAGTGCCCCTACACAGTTAGCATGGCTATCACTGCCCCTACATAGTTAGCATGGTTATCACTGCCCTTACACAGTTAGCATGGCTATCACTGCCCCTACACAGTTAGAATGGCTATCACTGCCCCTACACAGTTAGCATGGCTATCACTGCCCCTACACAGTTAGCATGGCTATCACTGCCCTACACAGTTAGCATGGCTATCACTGCCCCTACACAGTTAGAATGGCTATCACTGCCCCTACACAGTTAGCATGGCTATCACTGCCCCTACACAGTTAGCATGGCTATCACTGCCCTACACAGTTAGCATGGCTATCACTGCCCCTACACAGTTAGAATGGCTATCACTGCCCCTACATAGTTAGGGACTAATTTCCCACTGGGATCGGCTTAGTCATGGTAGGACACTTCTTTGATTTGATTTATTTTGCTCATAAGCCCACAGCCCAGCAAATGTTGAAAGGGCAATATTATTTCCTGTTAACCAGGTGACCTCTCAGCTGGATTTCCAGTGAGAAAATGAAATTGTCTGGCAAAATGAAGTGGAAGTATCAGCAGGTTTATTTAGCTTCACAGCATACAGCCTCCATCAAACACACAATCTCTGCCTTAAATAGACACAGCTGATGGACTAAACCTCATACTCGTACTCGTCGTCTCCCGCTTTATCCAGAACCGGGTTGCGGGGGCAGCAGACTAAGCAGAGACTCGCAGACTTCCCTCTCCGCAGACACCTCCTCCAGCTCTGTTGGGGGAAGCCCTAGGTGCTCCCAAGCCAGCCAAGAGACATAGTCTCTCCAGCGTGTCCTGGGTTGTCCCCTGGGCCTACTCCCGGTGGGACATGCCTGGAACACCTCCCGAGGGAGGCGTCCAGGGGGTATCCGAAGAAGATGTCCGAGCCACCTCAACTGACTCCTCTCGATGTGGAGGACAACCGACTCTACACTGAGCCTCTCTTGAATGACCGAGCTCCTCACCTTATCTCTAAGGGAGAGCCCAGCCACCCTGTGGAGAAAGCTCATTTCAGCCGCTTGTATCCGGGATCTCGTTCTTTCGGGCATGATCCAGATTTCATGACCATAAGTGAGGGTAGGAACGTAGACCAACTGGTAACTTCAGAGCTTTGCCTTTTTGCTCAGCTCTCTCTTCACCACGACAGACCGGTACAGCGTCCGCATTATTGCAGCAGCCGCACCGATCCGTCTATCAATCTCCCGCTCCATTCTTCCCTCACTCGTGAACAGGACCCCAAGATACTTGAACTCCTCTACTCGAGGCAAGGACTCTCCTCCAACCTGAAGGGGACAAGCCACCTTTTTCCGGTCGAGAACCATGGCCTCGGACTTGGAGGAGCTGATTCTCATCCCGGCCGCTTCACACTTGGCTGCCAACCACCACAGCACACGCTGTAGGTCTTGGCAGGAGGGAGCCAGCAGAACTACGTCATCTGCCAATAGCAGGGACGAGATCCGCTGGTCCCCAAACCAGACCCCCTCCGGTCCTCGGCTGCGCCTAGAAATCCTGTCCATAAAAGTTATAAACAGGACCGGTGACAGAGGGCAGCCCTGTCGGAGTCCAACATGCACTGGGAACAGGTCCGACTTAATGCCGGCAATGCGAACAGGACTCCTGCTCCTCTTGTACAGAGAAAGGATGGCCCCTAATAAAGGGCCCCCGACTCCATACTCCTGGAGCACCCCCCACAGGGCAGCACGAGGGACACGCTCGAATGCCTTCTCCAAGTCCACAAAACACATATGGACTGGTTGGGCAAACTCCCATGAACCCTCAAGCACCCTGCAGAGGGTGTAGAGCTGGTCCACCGTTCCACGGCCAGGACGAAAACCACACTGCTCCTCCTGCAGCCGAGGTTCGACAATCAGCCGGACTCTCCTCTCCAGCACCCTGGCATAGGCCTTTCCGGGGAGGCTGAGAAGTGTGATTCCCCGATAGTTGGAACACACCCTCCAGTCCCCCTTGGGAGGGCAACCACCACCCCAGTCTGCCAATCCAGGGGAACTGTCCCCGACCTCCACGCGATGTTGAAGAGACGTGTCAACCATGACAGCCCGACAACATCCAGAGCTCTAAGATACTCAGGACGGATCTCCACCCCCGAAGTCTTGCCACCGTGGAGTTTTTTGACCACCTCGGTGACTTCAGCCTGGGTGACGAACGAATCCAGGCCCAAGCACCCCTTCTCTTCTTCCCCCACGGACTAAACCATTTACATGAAATTTTACTCCTCCTCACTTTCATTTAAAAACACACATTTAAATCAAATATATACACATACATTTTATGGTTATTTTTTATGAAGATTTTCTGGTTTAAACTTACACCGAAACACCATAGAAATCCCACAAACTATGTGGACACACTTCCAACAGACTTTACACGAACATTTGCTAAAATGTCTAGACTGTAACCCTTGCTTGCTCTAAACATCAATTCTCTTTTCCAGAGACAACCACCCTAATTGTAAATGGAGAGAAGCTCTGGAGAGCCCGGAACAAAAGGCTAACTATTAGAATACACAATAAGTATTCAATAAATATTTTAAAAACCTTGTGTGCATTTGTTCTTTATGTGCAAATCTATGCTTAAAGTGCAGTGCTAAATAAAGTGTCCTAGTGCAAAGGCCCCTTTATAGTGCTACTGGCTGTTTACATAAAAATCTATTTTTATAAAAATAGTCCCAGTAATGAAAACCTCTTCAGTACATTGCAATGACTGTTAATATATAGTAAAAATTTCACACATTCAGTAATAATGGTATGGGGGGTGGGGGGTCATTTAGGAAGGGGGAGGAGTTTTAAGATTTTTTTTAAGAAGGGGGATACCAGCCCCCTTCAACTCAAGTACTGCGTGTAGTGCAAAAGTTAGAACGGGAAACAAGGTTTGGAAAGGATCATTTAAAATAGGATGTGTTTCAGTGCCGTTGTTTAAAGAAATCTCCTTTGTTTACAGGGATTGCTACAAGTAGTCAGGGAATTGAACTTTATTTCTAGACTTGTTTGTTAGTCATAAAGTTGGCAGATGTTGTTTTTATTTGTCTTATTGTCCTTCAGAGTCAGACAAAAACACAAAGCAGGTGCTGTTTTCAGTTTAATGGCCCCAATATCACTCATTGTGTCACACATGACAAAGTTAAGTCAACAGCATTCCTCACCCCCACCCCCCACATATTCTATTGTGGTGCCACCACCCTCCGCCCCACCTCATGCCTCACAGATTCTAACTGTGATCTTAGAATAGAAATGTCCTTCTATTAGCTTCCAAATATTCTTAAGGTTTTATAAATTCAGATATTCTCTTCATTCTCTTTTAAAACAGCATACCGGTTTAAAATTTACATTTCATCACTGACATTCATATCAGCTTTGAACTTGTAATCTTTTGATGTTCCTTGAATTCTGTATAAATTATTTTCCTTAAACTAAATACATGCATTCATGATAATGGCTATAATAATAATAGCTATAAATCTATTATTCATAACTGACTAATTGGGAAAAAAATGCAAAGACACAGTGAATAAGCATCAATAATGCAGAAAAACGGCCAGAAAAACATCTTTTTGACATTAACGCACCATAAAGCCTCCACAGCCAGGAACTGTGTTTCTGACAGAGAGCAAATATGCACTGTTCGATATTAAAGGAAGATTCTCATCAAATCAATAAGCAATGCACTTGGTTGCAGACAGTGGTGTGTCATGCAGATTCACTGTGCAAGACTGCAGAAGAAAAAGCATGTTAGCTTATATAAACACGCACATCTATAGATATATATCTCTTAAAGGAAAGGTCCGGTCATAAAGTACTTAAAATATGAAATTATTAAATATTGTTCAATAGATAAGTGTTTTTAATTCAGATTAATTTTTATTTGAATGTGCTTTACTGGAGGCATCCATGTTTGTCATGGAGACATCAGGGAAAACAAGCACGAGGAGCCAGGGAAAGACGAGGAACCAGCACTGAGGAACTGCACAGGGACAGTATTTATGGCTGACTCAACAAAGGCAGGTCTAATGAGCTGATTGGGAGCAGGTGTGAACAGAAGCTTCTAGAAAGGAGATAGGGAAAAGGAGACCAAAACAAGAGGGCAACGGAGGGCAACAAAGTAAAATCTAAGAACTCAAATATGTCCAGAAAACACAACAAAATAGGAATTAAACCAATAAAACTAGAAAACATGGATCAAGGTAAAACTGGATACTCAAAAGAAAACTTAACAGAACCAAGACTTTGACAACATTGTCTTTCAGTTTAAAAATAAAGGTAAAATTCAGTTTATTTCTATAGCACCAATTCACAACAGATATCATCTCAAGGCACTTTACAATTTACCAGATCATCCAGTCAGATTGATTCAAAGTTTTCTATCTAAGGAACATCGACTCATTGACTGGAATGGCAATCCCTCACACCAAGCATGCTTGTAGCGAGAGTGGAGAGGAAAAACTCCCTTCTAACAGGAAGAAACCTCCAGCAGAACCAGGCTCAGTGTGAGCGGCCATCTGCTGAGGCCCACTGGGGTTCAAGGAGACAGAAGGAGACATAGAAAAAGAAGCAGAGATACAAAAGGCAACTGTCAACCAGCTCCATCATCCAGGAAACACACAGCCAGGCAGACGAACTTAGAGAAACAGGACTACACTGAAAAACAGGCCAAGCTCCAACATTTATAAACAAAGGTGTTGATGGCAGCAGCACAGCTGATATTTCTCTCCAGGATGGAGTCACAGCCAAACAGGAACAGACCAGATGAAGCTACTATGAGAAAAAGCAGAGAGAGCAGAACGTTAGAGATTGAACTAACAGATTCTGCAGAGTGGGAGAATAGAGATAGAATGAAGCAGAATGATGAAAAAGGGGTCCCTATGTCCTCCAGCAGTCTAAGCCTATAGCAGCATAACTATGGGATAGGTCAAGTCTAAAAGTTTATAAGACCTGGGCAGAAAACCTAATTTGAAATGCCACATGCTGAAGGTCACCCCAACAACAACAGCAGTTTGTTGATATTCTATTTCTGTCTTCAATAAACCATCACCTTCTGGTTTATGTAACTCTCCAGTGTTCATCTTTCTCAACTAAAGGTTATTTTAGAAGAGTTTGTTTTTGCATGAGGTGAAGTAGGAACTAACCTTCATTTGTATTGAGCTGCTATTTTAAACCAAACTGCTCAGTACTGATTTAGTGCAGCTGAGGACCTCTTATGACTTTTGGAATCAGGCATGTATGGAGTGCTACTCTTTTACTTCATCGTAGATCATACAGGGTGAAGTAATTTGCCTCCACTAAGGGATTTGAGCATAAAAAATATACTTGGCAGCAGAACTGTCACAGTTCCTTGTGGTCTCTATTTCAATTTCATCCATTGACGTGGAACCTCGTAGTGCATTTCTATTTACCTAAAAATCTTAATGAACCATGCATTAAAGCTCTAATGAGCCATAGACATTTTATCTTTGGTTAAAGTTCATGTTTCTTTTCTGGCTCTATTTCTTGTGAAAGCCTACCACATTTCTGTGACATTCACCCATTTATGAAGCAATCCTTCAATTCAGATGAATGTAGAACATTGCAGAAGCATTTATGGTTACAAAACTAAACTAACCTCTGAATATAGTGTTTAACCAATGTCTCTCACAAGCAGCATGTTTGGTCTGTGTATGCTATACAATAAAGCAGCAACCAATGACTGCTTGAAGTATGTTACATATATGCAATAATGTGCACTAAGTTAGAGTATGTAACCTAAGGAGGCTGTTTTTCAGATTAAAGATACCTTTGAAAAGATGAACTTTTAAGTAGTTGGTAGAAATGATTTTCCTTAAGCCCACATGTTCCAAGGCTTACAGAGATCCTCTAAATGACAGACCACTACAGGAGATCCTACCTCCCAACATCCACAACTTGAGTTTCAACAACATTCTATAACCCACCTGCATCAATAAAGTATTTTAGATTGAACAGAAATGCAGTTTTTTTATTGGTCTTATGTAATAGTGTAATCTTAGATGTTTTCATTAAAATAAACAAACACCATTTTAAAACATCACTCTGTGTGGAATTAACTCATATATATCTTTAATTTTAGACCCTCAGACTCCATAAACTCAGCAAACAGGGAACAATTTTAAAACTTCCTACCGGAATTACTCCAAAAGTAGATGTGCAGCTCATCTAGCAGGATACACATAAACAAAGAACAACGAAAACTCCTCAGATCTCACCTCACTCAGTTATTTCTAACCTAGTGAGGTGAGGTTTGTTCTCAGTGTAGTCCTGTTTCTCTGACTGGGACTAACTGGATGTGCTCTCTTCATCCTCTGACATGGGAGCTGCCTCGGAGCTCGTCTGCCTGGCTGTGTGTTTCCTGAACGGGGCCGCCTGTGGAGCTGGTTGACAGTTGCCTTTTGTATCTATGCTTCTTTTTCTATGTCTGCTTCTGTCTCCTTGAAAAACCAGTCGGCCTCAGCAGATGGCCGCTCACACTGAGCCTGGTTCTGCTGGAGGTTTCTTCCTGTTCAAAGGGAGTTTTTCCTCTCCACTGTCGCTACAAGCATGCTTAGTGTGAGGGATTGCTGAAGAGTCAATGAGTCGATGCAATCAGCTGGTTTTCCTTAGATAGAAAACTTTGAACCAATCTGTTTTATCTGGTTGTATTGTATCTATAATTGCTATAACTGAATTGCTCTTTCAATGCAGCTTTGAGGTAAAAAATCTGTAGGTTATACAATCTATTTCACCTATAGTTCATGGCCCGCTATGCAGTACAGCATTTTTATGGATATTTTCAATGCCTTGAAATGCTGCACAGTGTGCAGTGGGTAGAACTGCTGCCTTGCAGCAAGAGGTTTCTGGGTTCGATTCCCGGCCTGGGGTCTTTCTGCATGGAGTTTGCATGTTCTCCTTGAGCTTGCGTGGGTTCTCTCTGGGTACTCCAACTTCCTCCTAGAAACATGACTGTTAGGGTAATTGGCTTCTCTTCTTCTCAGGCGATTAACTTTAAACCACATTTATACCAACAAGCAAAACCACATCATTGCTGCTATCTAAAAAAAACATTTAACAGAAAGTAGCTTCACCTCACTGTAAAATAAAGCATATGACTTTAGGCCATAAAGTGATAAATGTTGAAAACTGCGTTCTGTTTTTGACTCTGTAAAAATACAGCACTCATTACAACATCTCACTAAGCCAAAGTGAAGCAATTATTTCCATATCAGTTCAAATTCCACAAGAGTCTGTGATTGCATGACACAAGGCCCCAACATTCCAGCTCAGAAACGCACAGAAGAAACCCCCCCCCCCCACACACACACACACCCACACATATCGTCAGAAGGAGAGCCAGATTAGCTGTCCGTGCACCGGACCTTGACCTGCTGTTTCTGGGGGGTCTGAGCTATTAGTGTTTGGATGTTCTGGGTGCATGGGTGCTCTATTAGTTGTCTAACCAAGAGGTCATTGTTCAGCCAGGGCCTTGCTGTTTATATAACTGGGAGCTGGAATGATAGAGAGCGGGAGAGAATGCAAACCTTAGTTGTCTTTTTTTTCTATAACTGTGGAACACCGTGAACTCATTTAATATCTGTAGTAATGACACAAACTTATCCGAGTAATTCACCATTTTCCACAACAATATAAAAACAAAACAATTAGTTTAACTGGAGTTAACTTGACCTGAGACATCAAATAACTATAGATGTTGATAAGGAAGACCCAATAAAACATTATGCCCAATAAAAAACATGCTAGTAGTTATAATGATGGTAGAATTAGGTAAATATAGAACAACCCAGCAGCAATACTGGAGAGCTGAGTTTCTGATACAGGTTTTGCATATAATGAAACAATCCAAAATCTGACAACTTATCCAGTTATTAAATGTAAAGGTTTCAGAAGCAGGTACATGAGTTTCTCCTCAAACCTCATGAGGCCTCTGGAACAGGATCATCAGTTAGTTTTTCCTTCAATGGCTGAGAACATGTGGGAACAGAAACATGAGGCAGCTTGAATCCTTCTGAAACGGCAACAATAGGCTGAACCTCCTCAAACCCCTCAGAGATCTGGGAATCTGGAATGTGAGGCAGTTCATCACAAACCCTCTGAACCACTGGAACAGCGGCTTAAAGCAGGAGAGGGACTGAAGATGTTTGATGATGGAGGGTGATGCCCACATTTCCCCTCTATTAAAGTTCAAATATGCTGCAATTATGTTTTTCTGAAAATCCCTTGAAGGCTTTAATGCTTTAAAACAAGTGGCTAGCCTTTTCTTTTTTACTGTTGGTTGGTTTTACTGTTGGTTTTACAGCATTTTAAACACAGAAGATGCAACTGAAGGCTCTATCAAGTTGGCAGGTTGTGTTGAGGTTTTAGAGGACCCAATGCAGAGATGAGGAGGCAGAGATAAGTTTAGCTGATTTAATTTAGGTCTCTGCAGCAGGAACCTGGGAGGCCAGCGTCTCTGCAGCAGGAACCTTGGAGGCTGATGTCTCTGCAGCAGGAGCCTAGGAGGCCAGCGTCTCTGCAGCAGGAGCCTTGGAGGCTGATGTCTCTGCAGCAGGAGCCTAGGAGGCCAGCGTCTCTGCAGCAGGAACCTTGGAGGCTGATGTCTCTGCAGCAGGAGCCTAGGAGGCCAGCGTCTCTGCAGCAGGAGCCTTGGAGGCTGATGTCTCTGCAGCAGGAACCTTGGAGGCTGATGTCTCTGCAGCAGGAACCTTGGAGGCTGATGTCTCTGCAGCAGGAGCCTAGGAGGCTGATGTCTCTGCAGCAGGAACCTTGGAGGCTGATGTCTCTGCAGCAGGAGCCTAGGAGGCTGATGTCTCTGCAACAGGAACCTTGGAGGCTGATGTCTCTGCAGCAGGAGCCTAGGAGGCTGATGTCTCTGCAACAGGAGCCTTGCAGGCCGACGTCTCTGCAGCAGGAACCTTGGAGGCTGATGTCTCTGCAGCAGGAGCCTTGGAGGCTGATGTCTCTGCAGCAGGAGCCTTGGAGGCTGATGTCTCTGCAGCAGGAGCCTAGGAGGCTGATGTCTCTGCAGCAGGAGCCTAGGAGGCTGATGTCTCTGCAGCAGGAGCCTTGCAGGCCGACGTCTCTGCAGCAGGAACCTTGGAGGCTGATGTCTCTGCAGCAGGAGCCTTTGAGTCCAACGTCTCTGCAGCAGGAGCCTAGGAGGCTGATGTCTCTGCAGCAGGAGCCTTGCAGGCCGACGTCTCTGCAGCAGGAACCTTGGAGGCTGATGTCTCTGCAGCAGGAGCCTTGCAGGCCGACGTCTCTGCAGCAGGAACCTTGGAGGCTGATGTCTCTGCAGCAGGAACCTTGGAAGCTGATGTCTCTGCAGCAGGAGCCATTGAGTCTAACGTCTCTGCAGCAGGAATCTTGGAGGCTGATGTCTCTGCAGCAGGAGCCATTGAGTCTAACGTCTCTGCAGCAGGAATCTTGGAGGCCGACGTCTCTGCAGCAGGAACCTGGGAGGCCAGCGTCTCTGCAGCAGGAGCCTTTGAGTCCAACGTCTCTGCAGCAGGAACCTTGGAGGCCAGCGTCTCTGCAGCAGGAGCCTTTGAGTCCAACGTCTCTGCAGCAGGAGCCTTGGAGGCCAGCGTCTCTGCAGCAGGAGCCTTGGAGGCCAGCGTCTCTGCAGCAGGAGCCTTGGAGGCCAGCGTCTCTGCAGCAGGAGCCTTGGAGGCCAGCGTCTCTGCAGCAGGAGCCTTGGAGGCCAGCGTCTCTGCAGCAGGAGCCTTTGAGTCTAACGTCTCTGCAGCAGGAATCTTGGAGGCCGACGTCTCTGCAGCAGGAGCCTTGGAGGCCAGCGTCTCTGCAGCAGGAGCCTTTGAGTCTAACGTCTCTGCAGCAGAAATCTTGGAGTCTAACGTCTCTGCAGCAGGAATCTTGGAGGCCGACGTCTCTGCAGCAGGAGCCTTGGAGGTCAGCGTCTCTGCAGCAGGAGCCTTTGAGTCTAACGTCTCTGCAGCAGGAATCTTGGAGGCCGACGTCTCTGCAGCAGGAGCCTTGGAGGCCAGCGTCTCTGCAGCAGGAGCCTTGGAGGCCAGCGTCTCTGCAGCAGGAGCCTTGGAGGCCAGCGTCTCTGCAGCAGGAGCCTTGGAGGCCAGCGTCTCTGCAGCAGGAGCCTTTGAGTCTAACGTCTCTGCAGCAGGAATCTTGGAGGCCGACGTCTCTGCAGCAGGAGCCTTGGAGGCCAGCGTCTCTGCAGCAGGAGCCTTTGAGTCTAACGTCTCTGCAGCAGGAACCTTGGAGGCCAGCGTCTCTGCAGCAGGAACCTTGGAGGCCAGCGTCTCTGCAGCAGGAGCCTTGGAGGCTGATGTCTCTGCAGCAGGAACCTTTGAGTCTAACGTCTCTGCAGCAGGAACCTTGGAGGCCAGTGTCTCTGCAGCAGGAACCTTGGAGGCCAGCGTCTCTGCAGCAGGAGCCTTGGAGGCTGATGTCTCTGCAGCAGAAACCTTTGAGTCTAACGTCTCTGCAGCAGGAATCTTGGAGGCCGACGTCTCTGCAGCAGGAACCTTGGAGGCCAGCGTCTCTGCAGCAGGAGCCTTGGACGCCACCGTCTCTGCAGCAGGAGCCTTGGACGCCACCGTCTCTGCAGCAGGAGCCTTGGACGCCACCGTCTCTGCAGCAGGAGCCTTTGAGTCTAACCTCTCTGCAGCAGGAATCTTGGAGGCCGACGTCTAATGCTGACTGCGTTACAGGAGCTTTGGGGACCGGTGACTGCGGCACAGGGGCCTATGAAGAGGCGATGCAGCTTGAGACCCATGAAGAAGTGTAGGAGCTTGAGACCCAAGAAGATGCGCAGCAGATTGGGACACTGAAGAGGCGGCACTGCATATTGGGAGAGGGAACACAAAGGGGACCTGACTGAGGAGGGGAAAAAAGTTCTGAAAGTGGTGTAGGAGAAGAAATAGGGTCTGACTGAGGTGAAACGCTAAGAGGATCTGAATGAGGAGAAAGGACACTAGGAGAAGCTAACTGTGGAGAAGGGAGGACTGGCCCACAATGGGCTGTGGCTCGGGAAGAACTAGAAAACAACTACAATGACACAAAATGAAAAAGAAACAGAATGACACAAATTAACATGTAAATGAAAACTCAAAAAGTCTACAAAGGCAGGATCATGACACCAATGTTTAGGACAAGGATATGTTGGTGTTTTGCCCTCATAGCTAGTATTCTTAAAAAATACAGTCATACCTTCCCTACAACCCATTGCATGGCATTTTCAGAGGTTGTCAGGTGTTAGTATTTCTAGAGAGAGTTATAAAGTAGTACTATTAATACCATCATGCTCAGTGCTGAATCGTAGCTCTACAATCGGCTTTAAACAAAGACAATGATATACAGTGTAAACGTTGTGGTCAAAGACTCAGACATATACAGAAGGAGTCCTACAATTGAAATCAGCACTTTTATTTGACCAGATGCTGTTTTATGAGGTTAAAAGCATGGAGATGTGTTACTGTGCCAATATGACAGCTCCCCAGAGCTCACCAGAATCATCTGGATCAAACATGCTTCAGCTGGTCCCATCTATCCTCATTTTACTGCAGTTATAGTGAAAAGGTTAATAAGTACATTTTGATGGTGTCTGCTAGTTTTTAGGGGTGTTCTGTTAATTTTGGTCAAACAAAACAAAACTTTAGACATATGTAAAAAAAAATATATATATAAACATCCGACATAACAGTAGGTGTAGGAGTGGTTTCATTGAAGACTAATATTGTATCTCGTACATTTCTACGACAAGCAAATGGTTTCATGTAGACCTGATCATTGGGGAGCTATTCTAAAAATATTAAAGTTGTGTGTTTCGATGATGACAGAGTTAGGTGAACAGATGCTGATGGTGATGATAGCAGAGTAAAAGATGAAGATGATTTGGATGATGATGATGATGGATCTATGGGTACATATAAAGAAAATGAGGTTGCTGAGAGGAGAAGCAGATGCATGCGTCAGACTGGAGGCATTGTAGATGGCTGAGCTGGCAGGGACATCAGCAATGACTTCAGGGGTTCTCAGGTGGAATGGGGGGGCAGGATCTGGAGCTCTAAGTCAGACCAGTGGAAAGGCCTGAAGAACTACTGGTGAAACTAAGCAACTGAAATATGTCAGATGTTGGAGACAGTGATGAAAGCGTCAGCCATATCCTCTGGAACTTGTCAGGCAAATTGGAGGGAGATAAGGAAACCACTCATGCAGCTTTCCAATGTGATCTGCTGCAAATACTCAGAACCCTCCATGGTGAGCTGGGCCTGATAACAGCTTCAACATGAAGTCAAGAAATGGAGGCCAATGAAAATGAGGAAGTCCAATGGAAAATGAGGCAGAGTGACGGAAAAAACAGTAATTGATGTATGACAGCCAGGGAGCCTATATACAGTGGGAAAAAAACAGACATTTAAGGTTAATCGGGAAGACAAATGAGGAAAAGCTGAGACGAACGAATGGAAAAAGCTGAGGGAGGAAAATAAATGAACAGGAGCAAACAGAAAGAAACACACGGAAGAAATAGTCAATAATAGTCAATAATAAAATAAAATAAGAATGAAGAAGAAACCTTAAAACGAAAGAAGTAAAACGTAAGCATCTTGAAAACATAAATGAAAAACAAAAAAGAATGAAAGATTTAACAATATCAAGCTCAGGTAAATGAACTGAAGAAGACTTGGATTACATAGACTTTGCAACATTTGGTTTCCTTTCCATGTTTTTTGATGTTCCTGATTTGGTGCGAAATTGTACTTTTACAGAAAGAGTTTAAACTTTTTATGGTGGAACACACCAGACAGTCAATAAATCAAAAGCTTTCTTGTATTTCTGCCAAATTTCCTAAAATGTTTTTATTTACGTTCACAATAAGTAAACAATGCCTGATACCGCAAGGAGATAAATAAATAAATAAGCCTAAGTATGAAACTGGTGTTGAGTACGATATCTACTACTGCAGTGGTTTTTGGTCGACACTAATTTGTTTTTCATATGGTTCCACTTTTTGTTTAGCAGAAAACAAAGGCGGAGCCTCTCTGCACTGGTGCGTTCGGCCTTTGCAGGGCAGTGTGGCTACCACCTAAGCAGAGAATAATGTCTCCTGTCTCATAGATACTCTACTGCTAAAAGTGAAAGTGTAAAGACCTGCTTTACTTCCTGTTACTGGTTCAGTCTGTTTAAGATTGGAGAGTCTGAGCCTTACCAGACAGTCAGTTTTTTTTTTTTTTACAGTCAGTCCTGCTGATCACGCGGGGTCATTGTCCCAGTCTGAGGTCCAGAGTGCTCTGGGTCAGGTTCTCATCCAGTCTTTGTCTTTGTACATTGCTGCATTTTCTTTTGAAAAAGTTTCCTGGATGGGAAGAGAAGCATCTTCAAACTTGGAAAACAAAGTCCAGCGGATTGTTTTTTAACTTTTTTGGAATTACTATGACCTGGATGACGGAGAATCTTCAGCGGTACATTGCTGCATTCTTCTTGTCCTCTATCCTGACTAGGCTGCTGAAAAACCTCCAACAGTATCTTAAACTTATTTTGCAGATGTCAAGGAGTAAACAGCCATGGTGTCATGATCTTGGCACTGATGGCTGTATTTGACTGCTTTCCCCATCTGCTGAGCTCTTAAGCGTTTGTTGTCGTTCATCAGATCCACCTGCCCCTGCTTTCTATTTAAGCTGCCTGTTCCCAGCCATTGGTGCTAGTTTATTAGAGCCAAGTAGAGTTTTCAAGATCAAGTTAGATTTTTAATGCCTTCCTATGAGTTTCTGATATTCTGATCCTAACTAGTTTTTTGTCCTGGGACTTTTGAATTTTGGTTGCCCCTGTTCTGCTCGGTGGCCTGATCTGTTTCCAGACTGTTACCTGGATTCTACCTGTTAATGACCTTGGACCTGTCTTCTGACTCCGGCTTGGAAATCCATTCAGCAATTCTTCAGACTTGATCTTCTGGCCTGCAAACCTGTTCCTGCTTCGACTCTGCCTTGGATAGTCCCTCCAGATTCTTCAACTCATTTGTGTGTTCTAGTTTCTTCTAATCATTGCTCCACTTCTCTTCTGGAACTCTGGAAGTGGCTCTGCCGCCAACTATGGAGAAACCATTCCTCCGGACTTCACTCCTTTTTCTGGGCTCAGACTGAACTTTACCTGATTAGTGACTCACATGCTCATTATCGTTTCCCGTCTGAGCTGTGAAGTCACTAACCCAAGTTTCCGTCTCTACAGAGTATCCAGTGAACTTGTCCCAGGTGACAAGCAACTGCACGCTTAAGGCTGATTTATACTCAGAAACCAGGTTGTCTGCTTGTGTGTCGCAGTGAATGCAAATGTGCCTCCGGCCCTGCCACAGACACTCTGCAACACCTCTCCAAAATTGTAGGTGATCACAGACAGTGTCGCATACATGAGGCCTCTGATTGGTCAAATCTACATCTGCTCTACATATGCGTATTTCCTGTTTGTACCTCACTGGCTTGTTTTGTTTGTATGACCACCATTGTGTAAAACAACTTATGATAATGGACCAGTTAGAAGAGCGAGTTGCGCCTGGATCCCCGCTGTTTTTCGCCCTCATGTCCCTCCTATACGCCCCCACTTCCTCACCGCCTCGGCCGTATCTAGACCCACAGCTAGTTAGAGATCATTCCTCTTGCGTTGTTGCATGAAATAACATAGCGCAGACCACGCTTCAATATTGAGCATATATCAAAAATGTCTGCGACAAGCTCACTGCCACACACTGCTGCAGGAGGGTAACCAGCCCTTTACTCTTTAATAAACACTTGTATTGAAATCACCCTGATCTATTTTCTTGAACTCTGGGTCCTACTGTACGTTCTGAACACCTGACATATGGTCCCTTCACTAGGAGAACAGGAGACCAATCTACATTTGTGGCGTCAGAAGTTTTTCTGGGTGCAAGTTGGACTCTGTCATGGGTCCTCTTCATAGCCTTAATGGACAGGTTTTCTAGGTGCCAAGACCCAAGAATATTTAATTTTGGGATTTAGTTCTGGTCCCAATACCAAAGCCCAAGCCAAAGCACAGTGTTGTATAATCCTTACACCAGTTAATCTAAGCCACTAAACCTAAGAAATTTACCTCAGTGGTGTAGATGTTTTAATAGGAAGAGTAGATGTCATGCACTGTCCTTTCAATTTACTTCAGTTCCATTCTATTCATGTCATATATTTCATCTCAAGGCAGAGATAAAACAATAAGAACCCTTCAAACTTTACTATCACGGAAAACCAGTTGAGCTTGAGGCAAGGATTTTCTTTTTGTTGTAGACTCTCCAGCAATCCGTCACCACAAGCATGCATATAGCGACAGTGGAGAAAAACTCTTTTTTAACAGGAAGAAACCTTCAGCAGAACCAGGCTCAGTGTGAGTGGCCATCTGCTAAAGCCAACTGGGATTCAAGACAGAAGCAGACATAGAAAAAGAAGCATAGATACAAAAGGCAACTGTCTACCAGCTCCACAGGCGGCACCGTCCAGGAAACACACAGCCAGGCAGACGAGCTCTGAGCCAGCTCCCATGTCAGAGGATGAAGAGAACACATCCAGTTAGTCACAGTCAGAGAAACAGGACTACACTGGAAAACAGGCCAAGCTCCAACATCTATAAAGAATGTAACAATAAAGACGGAGTCTGATGATGAAAAGTGGTCCCTATGTCCTTCAGGATAACCAACTATTTTAGATGAGGCAAAAAAGCCCTGTCAGTGTGCCTATGGGCAAAGCACTTAACCCCAAGCATTGATCCATAAATACATTGATGTTTGTAGGGTTAGGTAAACATGCTTCTGGTTCATCAGAAACTTAGTTCTTTGTATCACTTAATGACTTCCCTTCAATGTATTGTAAGCAGGTAGAATAGGAGACTTTGTCTAGACACAGAAGATCAGTTGTGCACCCAAAACAGTCAGCTGAGGTTGTGTGGACCTATGAGCATGATGCCTCCCTAGCACCTCCCATTTGGAGGATAAATTGCGACTCTCAAGACACCATAGGATAGAACATTCTGGATCCACATCCACAGTGAACTAGACAGTGCCACTAAGAAAGGGGTATCAAATTTTTAATCCTTGACATGTTACCCTTTGAACTGCTCTCAGAAAAGTGTCTGTCAAAGATACAGTGAAATATTTGTGCTATTAGAGTTAGACACTGTATGAAAACATGAGTAAAAACTAAATAAAAATATAAAGTAACAACCCCCCCCCCCCAAAAAAAAAAATAAATAAAAAATCTGTTTTCATTTATTGTATAAAACTGTTAACTGAGCCAGCAAAACAAAGTTGCAGGAGTCAACTGCTCCACAACTTAGAAATGAAAAGCCAAGTCCTATTTGGTTTTAGTCTTGAAAGGGCAAGGAGATCTAAGCTTAGAATAAAAGAGCAACCTGTTTCATCAAACGCTTTAAAAAATACTTGTCATTAAGAGCACTATATGTAAAGACCAGAGCTTTAAACCAAATTTTAAAATCTATTGGTAACCACTCTAGAAGATGTTAATCCACATGGATGAGCATTTGGCGAGAGCAGATATTTGCATGCATGCAGCAATAAGTGAAGAGAAAATGCTCCCTTTTAGAGGAAGATGCATCAAGCAGGAGCTCAGTATGAGCAGGGGTCTGCTAAGACCAACAGAGGATTCAAGGAGACCGAACAAGAGCAGCATAGAAGCCCTGGTCCATAAATACTTTCTATGTTAGAAAAAGTGGGGTTAAACTTGGCACTTAGTTGTCAAATGACATGCAGTCAATTCCAGAAGCTCAGCTCCATCTTTCATGGAAAGCTAAAGCTTTGTCATAGAGGAACACCAAACCACATAACACAACCCATCCAGAGTCCGACCAAGTCACGTCTGGTCCCTGAGCTGTGGCTACCTCTAAACCAACACAATGAACGATTGTTGAATATGCATTGTGTCGTTGCAGCAATGTCACAAACAGAGGGAACATTCAAGGACAGGAGGAAAACCCTTAGCAGAACCAGGCTTTGGAGAGTGTCCTTCCACTGCAACTGACTGGAGATTTGAGAGAACAGAGGCAGACACACAAAAGGAACATACAAGCAATGTCTCTGTTAGAGAGGCTAATGTTAAACTATCTGTGTGAACCCCCATTTCCTACAGTTGGCTGGGTTCTCCAGCAGTCTAAGCCTATATCAGTATAACTATAGAGACAACTCAGGATAACCTGAGCCACTCATGTAAATGACAAATATTGATCAAAGATGACACCAAGATCCTTTGAAATATTTTATATATATATAGCTGATATACAGATATAGCTGATGTTGTGCCATATGCCATGATCATGGTTTTTGGACATGGGAACCAGTGTCCATATTTCATCTTGACATGATGACCAGAGAAAAGGATGCAGCTTTGGTGAATAGCAGCTGGGGGACTTCTGCCCCCCCCCCCCCCCCCCCCCCCCCCCCCCCGCTTTTCAGCCAAAGCAGTCACAGGCAAGTCACAGAGGGGGGTGGTTGGTCACACCTGTGAGGACAGAACAAAACCACAGAGAAATCAGATAACTTGCTTTGGCAGGATCTCCAGCAAGAAAGGAGCAAGAAAAAGACCCAGATCTCATCAAATTCTTAGAACCAAACTACTGCAAAACAAACCTTTTGCAACACATTTCTCTTGAGTTTCAGAACCTATAGAGCCAGACTGGACGATGAGGGCTGCCTTGATGAGCCATTGACAAAAAGAGGACCCCTACTATGAGCCACTGAGACAGAGATAGACTGCTTTGCTGTTATTCTGCCTACTAATCTGCTGGATGGAACTCAACCTTCCAAATGGACATGGACAAAGGGTTTGCAGGTCTGGCATAATTAGGGACAGAACAAACAATTTGTCTTTTGATAATGTTGATCATTTCATTTGTTTACTGATGAGTAAAGACAAAGCAAACAGAATGGACTGCATGCTACGCTATGCTACAGGAATATGTGTTGAGCTGATTCTAAAGCTTAGACAAGCTTTATTCACTAAGGGTTTAAACACTGATACAACATTAGTGTTCATATGTTCCTCAGATTCTCATTACATTTCAATTACCAAGTATGACCAAGAGTCATTTAGTGGAATCCTGATGTCTATTCGCTGCTAGCTATTTCAAAGAGGGTAAAGAATCATTTAGTTAAAGGTTTTTGGTTCTTGATTAAGCAAATCATTCATTAAAACATTATTTGGCCAAATAATGTTTTATTCACCTCATGGATTTGCATTGTGAATTGGTCTGAAAACATTCCAATTTCTACAAAATTAGTGAAAAGCTAATTTGATCATAACCCAAATTCTTCAAGATAAACTTTTGTTTTCAAAAAAAAAAAAAAAATCCATCTTAAACAGTAATATGTTTTTCAACCATGTTCCCCTTCCTCTTTGTACATAGTAGTTTAGTTTTGTTTAGTTTCACTAGATTTAGTTGAGTGTTAAACTGAAATATGTTTGAATTGGAGCTGAATGTGTTGGGATCTGGAGCTGTACCACCTGTCTCCAGCAGAGTTCACTGTGGATCCTCCTGAGCTGAGCCTTTGACACACCTGAAACTCATCTCATCATCAGGAGGATCCTCCACCATATAAGCTGCCCTCAGACCTCGCATCAACGCCGCAGTGTTTATCCAGTTTGGTTAGCACCTGAGCCTCACTTCCTCTGTGAAATCTTTGTTGCCTCTAGTCTCCTAGCTGGAAACTAATTACCTTTTGTCTCTGCCTACAGGAAACCTGTTTTTGTCCTGTAAGCTCTGGATGAGCTTAACCTGTCGAGCCAGCCCTCAGAGCCAAACCTGAAGAACCTTCTCTGGATTTCCCATGCTGCTCTGGACTAAGAGCTGGAAAACCAAGGTCTGTCCTATGGTTAGATGCAAGACGCTGAAGCTGAAACTGAACTCTGCTGAATCAAACAGTCTCTGGAACCAACAGTGCCTCTCTCAAAGCCAAACCCGGATTCTTCAAGGTAGATCTCTGAAGATAACATTTCCACATTCGCCAGCTACGTGGCTAACTGAACTGTCTCCTTTCCAGTTACCTGTGAACCAGATCCCCAGAAGTGAACCAGTACCTGACTCTTTCATTGTTCCATTGTTCAATAAACATTGTTAACTTTTACTCCAGTTTCCGTCTCCGTGGTGTTCTGCATATTGGGTCTTCCTGAACCAATCATGACAGAATGATTTTGTTAAAATCTTATTTCTTGAACAGAAGTTGTGTTGAATTTATTCCATGTATGTGCAGAAATAACTGTTTGACCATGATTAGAGCTCAAATCACTCTTTCATCTATTGTTCTAACACACAGTTAGTAGGGCTGTGTGTCATAAACAGTATATAACAGCTGAAATAATATCTGATTAAATAAGAAATTGGAAGTCCCAGATATGTGAAATTTAAACCAGTTTTCGTCTGTCAATCTGGTCGAACTCCTCAAGTGAAAAAGTTTTAGTTTCTTCCTGTCTAATTTAATAGAAACTTTTTTTAAAGGAACCTTTGGCTATCTGATTATCAATGAATAATCAAACAAATAATGGACAGATTAATCAATTTGGAAAAGAATGGTTAGTTTCAGCCTTAATAAAACCAGAGGAACCCCTAACAGGTGGAAGGGGAGCAGAAGGCAGTGGAGGAAAGTCTTGGACTAACTCTGGTTGTGGTGTTTTTATGCTGCTGGGATAAATTGGATAAATGTTTGTATAAATGTGGGAATCTGTTTGCCTTGATGTTTGTGTAAATAGTTTTAGAGCTGAAATAGTTTTGAATTGGCGTTATATAAATAAAGTTAATGAAACCAAACCAATCATGTTCCAGGCAGTTTATCTTTTCCTCCATCCAGCTGCAGTGAGGGGCCCCTCGAGGCTCTTATTTTGAAAGCGCTTGTGGGTTTTCCTGGGATTAATTGACGCGGCAGCCTCCACTGACCCTCCGGATTGATGTGTTTCCATATGACCGGGCTGCATACACATGCTGCGGTCCCTCCAAGGAGCCAGACGCGGACCCTGACAGTGAGAGAGGAAGGAAAGACAGGGGCCAACTGCATAAAGCAGCGCCTCTCCAGCGGATCATACAGCGCTGCAGAGCAAACACAACCATGCGCCTTTGGGGGATCTGCGTGTTTCTGGCGTATCTGTTGTACTCTAATCTGGCCAGCGACTTCAGCCACACAGATTACTATGAGGAGCCCTCGGAGCTGGAGCCGATGGACCAGCCGGTGAGTCATTTATCGCAGGACTAACTTGTTTGTCTGTGCGTAAAAGTTAGAGAGAGAGTCGGCCCACTGTGGACCCCCACGCTCCATCATGTGCCCACTCATAATCCGGGAGCGTTTCTGTGTGGAGGGAGAAGGAAGCTTTTCAGTTTCTGCTGATTTATAACTCTGACTCTGAGCTTCATTAAAACTGGAAACGGGTTGATTTAAAGCAGGTGATAAGAGAGAAAAAGCCTGTTTTCTAAAAGCAGATGTAGTCAGCTAAAGGAGCAGATAATCATCACTATAAGGTGGGTTCAGTGAAGTGATGCTGACAGGGATCATCTCTCAGCTTTCTCTCAACTGTCCAAGAAGTCAGTAGGAGCAGGAACTGTGGCTCTCTGGTGCTTTTGAAAAAAAAATATCACCAGGAACCAATAAAACAACAAAAACAAACAAGCTGATCACTGATTTCATGTTAAAATAATACCTTTAAAGTTAAAGCTGTTTTCAGTTTCCTTTTAAAAACAGATTATTTCAAAATAATGATCTGGATTCAAAAGCAAAGCGAACTCACCTTTTGCTAATATTATTGCATTTCTTCCTGCAAAGTTAATCTGGATCCCATAGTGAAGAGGATGTCGGTCTTTATCATGTAAAGCTCTCTATGCTGCCATGGGTTGATGTCAGGGCAGGAGGTCTGACTTTGTTACACCAGGTTTAGAAATGAATAGATTCAGATAACAATACTAATTCACATTGTCTGAGGAAGTTTTTATTTTTAAATATTTATTTTTAAATATGTATATATTTTTAAACCATGTCCAATCGGACGTCCTTTGAAATTGTTGCTGTTTTCTTCTCCTAATTTAAAAGAAAGTGAAATCCACACATTTGTGCACATTAATGATGCTTTTGATAAAAAATTTTGGGCGCTGATAATATTCAGTGCGTCTCAGCCCCCCCCCATATTGGATCAGTCCATTTGCTGCACATGTTCAGAAAGGTCCAAACAGACAGCAGCAAACCATTTGAAAACAAATGATACAACGAGCAGTGTTGCCAACTTAGCGCTTTAGTCGCTATATTTAGCCACTTTTCAGACCCCTCTAGCACTTTGATGATAAAAAGCTCCTAGCGCCAAATCTAGCGACTTTTTTCTGCTCCTGGAGACTTTGGAGACAACATCGAACTCTGCTCTCCAGAGCAAGTAGATTGGTAACCCCGCCTCCTGCTCTCCTCTATCTTGTCTGCTGTCATGATTCATGCAGCTATTATTTCATCCAAATGAAAAATGGAGAACAGAGAAGCAGATCATGGCTTGTCTACAGTGAAAAGAAGGACTGGGTTATTTACTTTGGCCTTTTTGGAAACACAGGAAGGAGCAATCAGCCAAGTGAGCTTAGTGCTTGGAAAAAATCTTTCATTCCTTTAGAGACAGCATGAAAAGTCAGCTGAGTACAAAACATAGAGAGGAAAACAAGAAGAAAAGGGACAAGAAGAGAGGGACACAACCTAGAACAGATAATGGATGTCTATTCTATTAACATTTTTCTATCTGTAGAATAGGTCAGTTCTATGTGTTGTCTCCTCATTTCAGAGGGCCCCTGCCTGTCTTTGCCGAGGGCCCCAAACTTGCTTAATGCGCCCCTGGCTACTACTATAGGTTTCACTCAGGTAAACTTTGAAAAAAATAAATAACTGAAAGTAAAATATGAGTTTAGTATTTTAAGCAACAATCTGGTTCTTTCATTTGTTTGTGTTTTTACCATAATGCGTTAAAATCTGTTATTGCTTTCTTCTCTGTACCGCATTACACCAACAGATGGCTGCTGCAGCAGTCTGTCCTTACCTGGGATTTAACATCTATTATTACTGATTTTTTAAGCCATAAAGTTTAGCTGCTGTCCATCCCGGTCTCATTTATTGATTTACCCATTAGTTTAGGTTATATACATCATTTCAGTTCAACTTTTACTCAAATCTAGACTAAATCGGTCTAGAGCTGCACAACACATAGCGTGGCAATCATTAGCACAGTTTGGATGTGTGCGATGACTGCGATGGCAAAGGCTGCTGGGATGAAGGGAAATGGAGCCAACGACCTTTCAGAGGTTTTACTTTCAGGATCTGACTGCCAGTAGAGAACAGTTGGCGAATTTGGTGAACTTTATTGCTCATCATCATCACCACAGCGATATTAAAGCCGTTTCATTTTTACACACTTCATCCAAATATGTAACTTTGTGATGAAAGTTGGCGGGTCACTCGGCTGGGGGCTGATGGACCTACAGTTACTCGACATGAATGCTTTCATTAGGTTTTTCTATTTTCCAAAAATTAGCTCAAACTAGGGCTGGGCGATAATTCAATAACGATATATATCGATCGATAGACGTGTGGCTCAATAGAAAAAAAGAGAGTCGATAAAAGTTCGATTAGAAACGCAGTTTTCCTTCCTTCTAATTGTAGCCTATCATGTAGGTTTATGCTAGTCACTACTTCCTCCCAACCAATCACAATCGCGGACCCAGGCACGCCATCACCAAGCGCCGCCCTCTCAAACCACAACACAGCACATGAAGATGTCGCAGCAGGAGAGGCGGAGGAAATTGTTCCAAAGAAGGGTTTTTGTAGTTCGGCAGTCTGTCAGTATTTCGGTCATGGCAAGTCGGACAAAAAACAAACCACAGTCATCTGTAAAATGTGTCGGGAACCAGTGAAAACGATAACACAACCAACTTTTTTTATCATCTCAGCCGCTCAAAGCCGCAGGAGTACGAGCTGTGTAGGCCCCGGCGCGGCTCTCCTCTGAGGAATCTGAATTTCGGGAATATATATATATATATATATTCAGTTCTGGGCATTTTTCTGGTCACTTTAGTTTATTCTTTGTCAGTATTTAATAACATAACTCAGGTCTCTTAAGTTATTTTTCTTTAAAACAATTGTTATGGTTAAAAAAGTTGGTTAAATAAATATTTAATTGGAAGTCTGTGTTTGTGTTCTTTATTAAAATTAAATCATTTAGCAATATCATAAAAAATTCCAGGCAGAGCTGCACATAAAATATGGTTTAAAATCTTTTCAATAATTATCGATATCGATCAATATGCATTTTTTTTTATCGATAAGCTTTTTTTCTGTATCGCCCAGCCCTAGCTCAAACATATATTTATTGAATGCTTTCTTTAAGAGAACCAGAATACACTGATATTTATATTTATAGATGCTTAGAGAGATGCCTTTTAATGCATTATAAATATATAGGGCCCAAAAGGCTAACAATGGAACCAAACGACCCACACATCGGTTTCAATTTGCATGTTTCCCAGCAATACAAGGCCTTGTCTATTTAAAGACTCAAACTCACTGCAGATCCAGACATTTGAATTGAGAAAGCTTCCTGGACAGGTGGAGAAATGTCTTCAAATCTTGGCAACCAAGTCCAGTGGATTGTTTTTTGGAACTTTTACGGAATGGCTATGACCTGGATGACTGAGAACCTTCATCAACTAAATAAGGGGAATAAGCTCTCTGGTGTCTTCAGGTTGGGTCAAAGTCTAGAAACTCAAGTAGAACCATGATGTTAGAAAAAGAAAAAAAAAAGAAATCATCACCTCCATTATTCACAGCCTGCTGCTCGTTGGGCGGTGGACAATTTAAATTCACTACTGATGATTTGTTGCTAAAGAACTAAAAGAAAACTTATTAAAATCGACTTAGCAAATGGAAAATACTTTGACCTTTCCATTGATGTTTTGTAAAGAAGCTGTCAGAAGATAGTTGAGTTGTATCCTTTATGCACCACACAGGGGCGCTGTAGCCCCCTGGCTGCTTTAGCCAAGCCTGCAGTAACATCATTATGCAACAAAGCCAGACAGTGAAGTAAAAAACTTTTTCACAGTTCTTCACGTTTCTGGTTTTTGGTTTGGTATGATGGTCAGGTTTGGGGGAGTGGCAGCCTAGTGGTTTGGGCATGGAGCTTGGAATCCATAAGTTCTGAGTTCTAGTCCCACTCCCACAGCCTGCACTCTGAGTCCCTGAAAAGCACTGCTCCCAGGGCGCCGCACAATGGCAGCCCACGGCTCCCCAAGAGGATGGGTTAAATGCAGAGAGTGAGTTTTGTTGCTCTGTCCTTGTGACAGTAGTGACATAACACTGGAAAATAAAAAATAAAGGGTTGGATGTGTTGTTTTTGTCTTTGAGTTTGTGTTTGTGCTTCCTGATCTTCCTGTTCTGGGTTATTTTGTAATAATGATATTGTTGATGATCAGCATTTCATTCAGGCTTCTTTGCAATGTAAATGTCAAGGTGGGGTGGAGGTTTGACAGGAGGACCCAAATGCATACTAAAGCTGAAGTGGTTTCTTGGAGATTTAATTAACCAAAAGTTCAACCGAAGGAAAAATCCAAAACATAAATCCACAAGAACTGAGCACCAGGAACTACTCCCCGAGAAGTGGGCAAAGAAATGACAACAAACCAGCGAAGAGTGACTGAACAGGAGGAGAATATATGGGAGAGAGAAACCAGGCTAGTTAGCAGATTGGGAGCAGGTGTGAACAGAGGAGGCTAGAAGGGAGCGAGGGAAGAAGGGACTGACACAAGAGGGCAACCACGGAATACCTAAGAACTCAAATATAAAAAAAAACTCAGAGAAACTCAGAAACTTGAACCGAATCAAAACCATGACAGTAAAGTTAATATACTTTAAGTTTAGAGCTTTAACCAGAAACTTTCTCAAGCCAAATTTTCTGAGTTAAGTTAAAAAAAACGGAAATAGATATTTCAAGAAATCAGTGGATCAAGTTACCTGTCAACTCTGCATCTGATATTTATCTTTTAATCATTTTATACCATTATCTTTTATTTTGTTACAAACTATCTTTTGATACTTATAATTAAAAATGTTAGATATTAATTAAAGTGCCTTGAGATGACATGTGTTGTGAATTGGCGCTATAGAAATAAACAGAACTGAATTGAATTGCAGTTTTAATCGACCTGCATGACTGTGAGGACAGAGCTTGGAGAGCAGGGTCTATCTTGGGAGGGAGGGGAGTGGCTGGGTGGGCTTTGGGCTGTGCAGGTTTAGGGAGGGCTGGTCTCTAATTAGCGCCAGCAAAGACACGTGTGCGTGGGTTTTCCAGCAAGGCAGAGCAGGTCAGAGGAAGATGAGTGTGAAGCAGCCGAGTGTTTCTGTTTGATCTCAGCAGTTCCGTAATTGGGATGATGAGTTTCCCTCCAACTTCAAAGTTCTCACCACTGAGAAATTCCTCCAGCTCATCCCTGGTGTCAGGAGGAGACTTTCTGCAAGCAGCTGCCAGTTCCTGTCTTTCTGATTTTACCCACAAACTGAGGACTGGTTGTTGGTCCTCACAGTTACCATGCTGACATTTAGGTTTAGTCATGTCTCTGCACATTTTGGCTCTATTTAAGATTTTTTTAGTTTTCAGTTATATTTTGATTCTTGTATTTCTGTGTTTTCTAGTTTATTTGTTTAATTTCCATTTTCAATTCAATTTATTTCTATAACACCAATTCATAACACATGTCATCTCAAGGCACTTTCCAGTTCATAAGATCATCCAGTCACATTGATTCAAAGTTTTCTGTCTAAGGAAAACCAGTTGATTGCATCGACTCATTGACTCTTCAGCAATCCCTCACACCAAGCATGCTTGTAGCGACAGTGGAGAGGAAAAACAGGAAGAGACCTCCAGCAGGGACATCTTTGCGTTCACTGCGACACCTATGCAGACGACCTAGTTTTGAAGTATAAATCAGCCTTAAGGCTACGTTCACACAGCAGGCTGAAGTGACCCAAATCCGATTTTTTTTGGCCCATATGCGACCTGGATCTGATCCTTTCATGAAAGTCTGAACAACACAGATCCGATTTTTTCCAGTGCAACCCAGGCTATTTGGCTATGTGGTCCTGAATCCGATACGAATCTGATCTTTTCAAATGCAACCTGTTTCTGAACGCCCAGGTCGCATTCATCCGATCTGAACGTCATTAATACCCGACAAAGGTCACTATTCTGTGTCTTGCTATGAAGAAGCGACAAGAAAAACAACAACCATGGCGGACGATGATGCGACGATGAGAGCAGTATTTATGTTTAAACATCTTAAAAAGATTGTGTTTTTATGGTTGGGAAAGATCGCTAGATGCGATCCGGCACTACCATCCATGTTTACTTCCTTAAACACGGAGCACTCTGGCGTGTGACGTCATTGCGTCCTCTACTGCACTTGGGTTGTATGACTTCAGCTCACACAGGAGATCGAGTACAAGTCGCATTTATTTGGAAATGTGAATGACAATGCAAAAAAAATCTGATTTCACAAAAAAATTGGAATTGTGGATCAAGGCCTGCAGTGTGAACGTAGCCTAACATACCTGAAGCGAAAGGCTCAATCCCCTCATTTAGCTCAGCAGAGGCATGGTAACGAGACACTCATCCTATTCAGGTGTGTTAAAAATGGGGTGCATCAAAAAGTTGCAGGATAGTAGCTCTTGAGGACTGGACTTGAGGACCCCTGCTCTAGAATTACTAAGATGTTAACATCTGTAGAGCAGAGGAGTTGCTGTACGTTAAGATAGTACCAACACATTGTCAATATGCACAGACTGGAGTTTAATAGTCCTTTGCTAAAATATATCTAAAGTGTTGTGAATGCACCTTTTTGCTAAGAAGATGTTCAGCATGATTGTTTCCTGCTCCTATCCCCAAATTGCCGTATTACGATCTGGAGACGATGGCGTCCATTAGAGTAAAGTGAACAGTTCCTCCTGTTTAAGGAACAGGTGTGGGATAATCTGAGCTCTTTGATACGGTGTATTATACTGCTGGAAGTATTGGTTAGATGGGAACGCTGTGGTTTTAAGTGAAGGATCGTGGTCATCATTAATGATTCTCAGGAAGAATTATTGATCCACCTGCAGCAGCTGAAAGGCAGCAGAAACGTTCAATGCTTTTCTGGTCTTAACTCTAAAAATTTTCTTTTAGATATACCAGTGCACAAAGAGAACATGCAAACTCCATGCAGAAAGACCCTGTGCTGCAGACCGCCTCACTCTGCAGTCTCAACAAAATCCATTCACAGATTTAGTTCTCCTGTTCAGACCATTCTCTGTCAGCCGGAGATATAATTGTCCATATTGTCATTAAAACTTGTTCTCTGTTTCCATTAAACATTTCAACGTTTTAGTTCACATTTTCATTCTATTTAGGTCTGGGTTGCCATGGCATTACAAGGCAATTATGTAGTTTATCTCTGTATTTTATTTTATATCAAAACCCTTTGAATTTAAATCTACTTTGACCCCTGAGCAGCAGTAACGGGTAAATTAATTAAACAGGGGTACATTCTCAGAAATAATGCCAAAATTGCCAAAGTAGAAAGCAGAATATTTTTGTTCTTTGCTTTTTTTTCCCCTAGCAATGCAGATTTTATTGATTGTGTGTGATGCATAATTCATAGTAGATCAGGAAGTGTTTGCTTTGGGATGGAAACCTTGTTTGTCTAAAACTTCCTTTATTGGACATTTTGTTTGCTTATCTGTCTGCTATATTAACCAATATGATGTGTTGAACTAGATTTGCTATTTTCACAGCTTTTTTAAGGCACTTTTTTTTATAAAGTAGGGCATTAATTTATTAAAAAGTTTATTTGAATTCTCTAAATCAAAGTTTTCTGTCCAACAGCAATGATGATCTGCACGGCAGCATTCTATACCCAGCTACTGTAGCATCTAGGCTAGAGCTGTCAGTCTGGGAAAGAATCTGGTTGTAATTCCAAATTGTAAAGGTTACCTGTTCTATGAAGTGCAACATAAAACTGACTAAACTATCACATATCGTAACAACTAAAATGCTACTAAAACAGATAATAGTTTTTATCCTGAAGACTAAATCTAAGATGGCTGGCAGAGACAACACTGGCGTCAGATGCTTGATTTAACGATAGGACTGAAACAAGGAATCAGAATAATCATGATTAATTACTTATTGAAATAATTATCAACTAATTTAGTAATTGATTAATCCTTAAAGTCGTAGGGAAGCAGCCGTTCCAACCGTTGCATTTCCGAATTCTCCCGAGTGGTGCCCGGCTTTACACGAGTGAATAAAGTGAATGTGATTGGTCGATTATCAAGAGGGCGGGATTGTTGTGGAGGAAGGTTCGCAAGCAGGAAATATAGTCTGATAAAGAATATATTTATATCCATGTTTAAGCCAGAATGATTTGACATTTAAATACGATTTCCCTACAACTTTAACTGGAATATAGAGATTGTAAAACATTCCCGTAGCTGACGGAGCGATCCACTTACAGCAGGAATTATACCAATATGGTGAAAAAATATATATATACATTTTGCTTTTAGGATCAGTTTTTTATTTATTTATTTTTTCGTCTGTTAGTCTGCTATATCCAGAACTCGTCAAGTAGAAACGTTATTAGTTTGGCCTGGTTTAATTTCGTAAAATTCTTCTTTGAGGAACCTTTCACTACTGATTAAAAAAATAATGGACAGATTAATGGATTTGCAAAATCATCATCATTAGCAGCCCTAGTTAACAAGCATCTAAGCAAACACACCTAATTAAGTAGTCAGGGAGTTTATGTGGGGTTGTGTGTCCAGACCCAGCTGCTAGTGTTTGTTTTCAATTCAACAGCCAATAAAAAAGAGTGGGCAGGACACAAGGACACCTGTGGCATCACTGTGCAAAAAAATCGAAATGTTAATGTAATTTTTTGTTGAATTGAGGAGGTCAGTGGGAAACTTTGCCAATGCAACAAGATAATTTACATTTAAAATAAGATAAAACATTTAATATAATCAAGTAATAATACTAATTCCATATTCAAATTTTATTTGTTTACTGAAATTAAGGGTAAATCCACTTAATCTAAGAACTTGTTTTTACTTATTTTTAGATCATTTTTTGCAGTGCATAGAGGTCTGGGGATAATACCAACTATTAACTTATAAGTTATGTAGAGATCAAAATAAAACGAGAGATTCTCTGATATGCAAAACTAAACCAGTAACCAAACAGTTTAAATAAGGACCAGAAAGAAGAGGAGGTTGGACAGACAGGTGGACAGTTTGGATAAAAAGGTTTCCACATTGAATAAAGTTGCTGTATATTCTAATGTGTTCTTAATGTCTGCGTCTGTGGGCCAGTCCAAATATCATACTGCTGTCTGATCAGATAGAAATTACATTTTGGATAAGAGTCAACATTGAACCCAAAGAAAGGCTCACATCTTCAGTCCAAACTCTCACAATCAACTGCACCTTTTTTACTGTCTTTAGCTGAACGATTTAACCAAAAATCTAAATTGTGATTATTTTTAATCAAAATAGCGATTGTGATTTTATTTTGATTTTCCTTTCCACTAAACCCCAAGTTTATAGATGTTTACTCCAGGCTTTTGGTTTTTGAAAGCTTGCTTTCCCAGAGAACATTGTTAGAGGACTTCAGTGTAACCATTGTGTTAAAAAGGTGTTCAGTTCTACTTTCATGCATGGATCTACTGCTAGCTGCAATTCTCTCTGCCTTTCTGTGCGGCAACAAACCCACTTCAAGTCTTAAATCACAACCTACTCTTAGAGAATCTGTGAGGACCATTTATCACATCATGTGTCCTCTGCCTCCCATGTTGAGCAGAAAACATTTCCTTTATAAATTTGACAATAATCTGCAGTAATATTTTCTAGATGGACTCTAGATTGATCTATTTCAGTAGGAACAGATGATTATTTGAAAATGTTTTACTGTGGACTAGTTCTATGTGTTTTATTTGATGAATGAATGTCAGAATTTAAACCTTGCTGCTCCATCTTTGATCTCCTTCCAGAAGGAGTCCTGATCTGACAAGTGCTGCATAGCTGGTAGATACTGATGCACATTTAAGTCTGACTTTTGGTGCGGACATCTCTGATGAGACCTTCAAAATGCTAATTGCTTACTTGTGACTGTATTTTTAGAAGAATGTGTGAATCAGCTCTGCCAAGCTGCTGCCCTTTAAGCTCTGATTTGGCCTCAGATTTGCCTTTTCGGCACACATTTGTCGGGATGTTTTATGCCAAATATTTCACTGCTGTTCTTATCTGCCCCCTTTGAACTACTGTATTTTCCTGCTTTTTGGCTGCATTTATTTAACCAATTGCCTCGTTCTGCCTTAGAGATTGGCTGGACATGACTTTCAAAGCTCTGTTTTACATTACTAAGGTGATATTGACAAATAATGTCATATATCATTCAGTCTAAGACGTATTTATTTTGTTTCAACTTTTTGTCAGAACCTTTAACCGTGGTGCTTTCATTTGTGGGAAACATTTCAAACTTGTAGTTGCCAGGAAAGCGGGATATTTTGATAATAATATAATATAATGTTAAACACTAAGGTCTATTTTTATGCCAGAACCTCTTTACTTTCCTTGTACAAAAAGTAATCTGTGGCATTTTTAAACTTACAACGAACCACAAATTAAAAGTCCTAAATGTACATAAGTGCTTTACTGATGGACAATAGATGGAATGAATTCCTTGTTGGGTTTTAATGGCCTCAAGTGGAGACTGTCAGATTTGTTTTTAGCTGTTTCTTTGGTTGGTATTTGTGCTTTGGTTTGTTGATTAACTGTCATTGACCTCCACTAACATAATTCCCTTAAATGGCTCATAGAATGATTCTATAGGGTATCTGGTGTTGTCCTTAAGGCCTCTGAATAGGGTGTGTAACATTAGTTGGGCTGAAAATGGCATATTTGCTGTTCTATGAGACCTAATGCAAGCCTGGTTAAGAGTATCAGACTGACACAACAGGTTTTCTTCCTTTTATGGTATACTCATGGATATTTAGATGAGCTGTGAGCTGATTGGTTGGTTTACAACGAGCAAAGCTGCTGATCAAAGACGCATCATAGCAACAAGCACTCACCCACTGAAACATCTAATTGTTAATATGGTAGGGTGACAAGACGTCCTCTTTTTCCCCAACATGTCCTACTTGAGTTTGAGATCATGAGTTTAAATACAATGGTACTTTTATCAGATAATTATCACACAGTATTACTGTCTATAATAACTATGCAAACACTAAACACTATTGAAAATAGGCACCAGTAGAGAAAAGCAAACAAAATGGGAAAATGGTTCGAGAGTCTATGAGGAATGTTCAAGTTTTAAGGCTTAATGCATGAAAGTGTCTTTTAAAATAGCAACAAATGAATGTGAAAAACTCTGAGGCTGAGATATTGGATGCAATCGAAACAGTGAAAAATAAGCAATGACTGAGGGATTCATAAGAATATAGTGACATTGGGTCAATTCAGCTGCACAGAATATCCGGTTCTGGGGCGGGATCGGTAGTTATGGGACTCACAACATGGCTGCTACCATGTTACTTACCATATTAACCATGGTTATGAGGTAGTTTTCCCAGCATTATGTAACTTTGCAGAGGATCCCTTTAAGACGATGGGTAGCTTATAGCAGCAGCTCAGATGGCGGCAGCGCAACTACAAAAAGCAGCCGAACTGATGGGGCATTGTCCGCTGGCTCAGGACCAGTGGGGGATGGTCTTGTGGCTCAGAACCAAGTGGGTCACAGTCCACTGGCTCAGAAACAGTGGGGCATGTTCCGGTGGGTTCAAAGTTCCAGGCAGCGGCTCAGAACCAGTGGGCGATGGCTCACCCGGCTTCTAGCGGCTCCTCTTGGAACAGCATCGGGCCCGGCTACTCTATGGGTCGACCAGAAGAGGAGAGGATCTCATCTGCTTCAGCGGGTTCACAAAGCATTGCGTTCAGTTGGGTTTAAAATGTAGGAAAAACAAGAAGCTATGTTCAACTCCTCTGAACTGCAAGCAGCAGGTAGTCTGATTGGACAGCGAACACAGACTCTTCCTTGGAGGAGATTTGGTCGCTACCGCTTAGCCTCAGCTGAAAACCGGCATATCTCGTCTTTCAAGGCCCAGAAGCTGCAGGCAAGAGGAAGCCGTAAGATTTAATAATATTGAAATATTCTTTAGAACATCAAACTTGATGAGTCTAAACTGTAAATAATTAAAAAAGGTTTGAATTCAGCGTCTGTGTCCTCCAAGGACCCGGTCTACCTGGACTGAGTCCTTTTAAGGCTGTGAAAATAAGGAGACTGGAAGAGTTGGTTATGGATTCAAACAGGTCCAGCCTTCTCCAGCTTTCTCAGACAATACGCTCTGTCACCTAGCAACCATTAAAGCTGTTCCTTTTCCTGCAAATATGACAAAAACATAGTCTTTAAAGTAAGTTGCACTACCAAAGCAACCCCTCAGCAACTCTCAATTAACCTCTTAGGAGGGTGAATCTGTCTCTTAGGCCTAGCCAGTCTTTCAGGAGTCGCTGATGTAGACACATGGGAAGGTGTCACATCCGCAGGTGATGCAGATGCTGCCGTCAGTCCACTGCTAACCAACCCTCCTGATTCTGCTGGGTCCTGGGTCCATCTCCTGAGCTGCCATGTCAGTTCCAGTCGTCTGTAGTTGAAGATCCGTGCGATTCCTCCTTAGAGACGTTCCATTCTCCACTTGAATCCTGAAGGAGCGTGGTGCAACTTCCTCCTCCACCCACCCTCTTTTTCTCCAGGTGCCTGTAGAGATGTCCCTGAGACACACCATATCTCCAAGCTTCACTATTGGAAGATGTTTTGCCATCCGATCATGCAGCTTTTTCTGTTTTGCTTTTTGTTCCTCCTTCAGCTGTGTGACTTTGTGCGCACCTTTGGGTGTCAGCAGGTCTTCATTCACCGGTAGGTTGGAACGAATGCGTAGACCCATCAGCATTTGTGCTGGTGATAGTCCGTTCTGAAGAGGTGCACTTCTGTAGATCAGCAGGCTTTTTTGAAAGACTCACAGCTGGTAAATTGGGGCCCATTGTCCGAAAAAAGTTCACATGGAATGCCGTGTCTGGCAAAGACAGTCTTTAGGAAGCTGATAACTGCCTTGCTTGACGTAGACTGCAGCGCTCCGACTTCTGGGTAGTTGGAAAAGTAGTCAGTGACCAGGATGTAACTTTTTCCATCACAGTCAAACAGGTCAGTACCCACCTTGTAGTAAGGTCTGTGGGGCACCGGATGAGTCATCAACGGCTCTGCTTGTTGTTTTGGCCTGTGTATGCGGCAAAGATCACATGATGCTGTTGTCTGGCTGATATCATGGTTGATTCTCGGCCAGTACATTACTTCTCTTGCCCGACGTTTACACTTGACCTCTCCCAGATGACCTTCGTGTATCTTTTGGAGCATTTGCTTCCGTAGAGAGGATGGAATTACGAATTTGCTCCCCTTCATCACTATGTCGTCCACCACAGTGAGCTCTGCTCTGCAGTTCCAGTAGTCTTGTACTGTTATGGGGCAATCCTTTCTGTTTTCTGGCCATCCTTTCTGAAATGTGATTTTGAGTTCTTTCAGTACTTCATCTGCACTAGTCTCTCTCCGTATTTGTTCTGTTCTGTCACCCGTTATTGGCAACGACGACACGACCATGTCCACGTATGCTTGAATCTCTGCACTCTTTTCGCTGTCTGCACTTTCCTCCTTATCCACTGCCCTGGACAAGGTGTCAGCGGTGTACATGTATTTACCCTGCGTGTATAACATGTGCACGTCGTACTTATGTAGCCTGATAAGCATTCGCTGTATCCGTAATGGACAGTCGTTCCGCGGCTTAGACATGATGGACACCAAAGGTTTGTGGTCAGTTTCCACTTCAAAAGCTTGTCCATATACATATTGGTGGAAACGCTCACAGGCATATAAGCTTGCTAACAGCTCCTTTTCTATCTGTGCCTACCTGGATTCTGCACTGGTCAAGGCTCGAGATGCATAGGCGACAGGAAGCCACTGCCCATCATGTTGTTGTAGCAGCACAGCTCCAAGGCCAAAACTGTGACGCATCTGCCGAGATCCTAGTGCTTCTCTCTGGGTCATAGAACTGTAACACAGGTTCCTGTGTCAAAATCTTTTTCAGCTTCAGAAAACATTGTTCCTGCTCATGGGACCAGACCCATTCATTCTTTTGTTCAAGAAGAATTCTGAGAGGTGCTGACTGCGCTGACAGTTGTGGGACAAATTTAGCCAGATAGGTAACCATGCCTAGAAATCGTCTGACTTCATCTTTGTTTTTTGGTGTTTTCATGTTGTTGATTGCTGATGTTTTTCTTGGGTCAGGCTTAACTCCCTCTTCACTGACAACGTCTCCCATAAATGTAAGCGTTTTAACTCCAAACTCAAATTTGTCTTTGTTAAGCTTCAGATTCACCTCTCTTGTTTTGTCAAGAACTTGTCTCAGCCTTTCGTCATGTTCTGCACGAGTAAACCCCCAGACTATGATGTCATCCATCATTGTTTCTACCCCTGGTATGTGCTCAAAAATCATCTGAATAGTCTTATGGTAGACTTCAGGTGCTGATAGGATACCATACGGCAGACGAAGAAACCTGTACCTGCCCTCAGTTGTGTTGAACGTGCACAGCCTTGAGCTCTCCTCATCTAGCCTTAGCTGCCAGAAACCTGATGAAGCATCCAGTTTACTGAACCATTTAGCTCCAGCAAACTGTGCCATGATTTTTTCTCTGGTTGGTAACTTAAAATGTTCTCTTTTGATTGCTTTGTTTAAGTCTCTTGGGTCCAGGCAAGTTCTCAAAGCACCTGTTTTCTTTTGCACAACGACCAGCGAGCTTACCCATTCAGTTGGCTCATCTATTTTCTTGATGACTCCCAGTTTTTCCATGCGCATCAGTTCTTCTTTCAGTTTGTTCCGGAGTGCAAACGGGATCTTCCTGCACGGATGTACAACAGAAGACACGCTTTTATCCACACATATTTTATGTTCTCCATGTAAACATCCAAGTCCCTCAAAACAGTCTTAATATTCCTCCATGAGTGAGTCATGGTCATTCACAGTACCTGGCGACGTCACTACAAACACTCTTTTGACGAGATTGAGCTTTGTACATGTCTTTAGTCCTAGGATTGGTTGCACATTTGCATCCACAATTAGCAGCTGCGCCTGTATCTGCTGACCTTTGTGTTTAAAGGTTGCGATGCACCCTCCTTTAACAGGTATGCGTTCTCCAGTGTATCCTGTCACTTTTGTTTTTATGGGATGAATTTTGCTTTTTACAGTCAAAATTTTATAATCCTCCCATGATAACAGGTTTACATGTGCACCTGTGTCTAACTTGAATGGTCTAACTGTCTCATTTACTTTGATTGGCATTATCCATTCCTCTTTTTCTGTTGCACATGCTTGTACCACATCCACTATGAACTCACTATCATCCTCGTCTTCCTCATCAACTGCGTGAACCTTCTTTGCGGCAGCTTTGCAACATCTTGCATAATGATTGCTTTTCCCACAGTTGTTACAGGATTTCCCACATGCTGGACAAGATTTTGGTTTGTGAGTGCCTGCACATTTACCACATTTAAATTCTGCAGATTTCTCTTTCTGTTTGGTAAATGTCTTTTTTCTCATCTGCTCTTAATGCACTGCATGCACTGTTGTTTCATCTCTCCGTAGCTCTTTTGCTTGTGCTCGTGTAGTTTCTGCTGCCCTACACATAGTGACACACTTATCTAATGTTAGTCCAGTTTCTCTGAGCAGTCTTTCTCTAAGTGCATTATCCACAGTGCCACAAACAATCCTGTCTCTCACTAACGAGTCCCTCAGATTGCCAAATTCACATGTTTTACTTAATGTGTTAAGCAAAATGTCTGTAAACTTGGAAACAAAGTGCAGTGGATTGTTTTTTAACCTTGTTGGTATGACTATGACCTGGATGACTGAGAATCTTCACCAGCATCAGCTTGTGTGGATGAATCTTTCTCTGTTCTGCTAATGCAGGTGAGAGATCAGATAATAGGATTGTTCTTAAGTACTATTTGTAGATTAAAACAGCCGTTAATATGAAAGTTGTGATTAGTGCATCTGTTTTCCCTTTTATCTCCATGTTTCTAATGACATGATGATATGGTTCAGACTTGGCTCTCAGCTGGTGGAAAGGCTTCCCAGTTTCCTTTTATAGAACCAGCTAAGATTTAAACTAACATCTTTTGTCTCCCTCTCTGTCCATTTCTCTACTTATTCTCTGCATTGTGTAACTCCAGCCCCTCTGTGTGCATCTGTAATAAGATTGGTGTAATCATTGTGAAATGAGCCTATTTGGGAAAGAAAATGGCATGACCTCTGGAGCAAATATAGAGCAAATAGCTAAAACCTAATATCTGCTCCCCAGGAACGCATCCAGCCACCTAGTTTTCCAAATATGCTTCTGACTTTTGATTTCTTTTAAATTCTGTTACAGTCTCGTAAACACAGTGACACAGGGTGAATTACAGTAGAAACTGTTCATGTAATACAAATAGAAAAAGAGGCATTTAAGTTACAGTCAGACTAACTACAGTAGTAGCCATTCGAAATTCCCCCGTTGTCCTTGATGGGCCCTTGGCTTGTCCATGGCTGGACTTTGGCTGGTCCTTGGATTTTCCTTGGCTGGTTCCCTACAATTCCTTTTTAAACATTAATCTTTGTACTAAAATATTCTTTCTATCCTGTCATGATTTGTGGACATTAAGATCTAAAGAGAAGCACCATCCCCTGGTCAGACCCTGTAATTGAGTGAAAGGGTGGAGTCAGAGTAAAATAATATGCATGTCCAGGAGAAGGAGGGGGTTTCTTCAGTGCCTGGAAGTTGGAGGGGATTTTGCTGGTAGTCACAGGGAAGTGGGCTGCCATTCGGAAGGCCATTTTGAATGGCTGCTACTGTACAGGAAGTGATATAAAAAGCAGACAGCTTTACTGTCTCCTTGTCAGAAAAAAACAAAAACCCTCTCAATGACCTAAAATACAGCTCTCACTATAAAAAACACCTAAAGCATTCAATGCGTCCCTGTCTGACCATCAAACAAGAGAAAATAACAACAATGGCAGAGAACAACTACCTGCTTCCCCTGTGGTCAGGATACACTTGCTTTTTAGATGGATCCTCTACCTCCCAATAAAAACACATCAAACAGCACAGAGCACAGCACCATGAAGGTAACTCATCTGTCATGATGGGTTTAGGATTCAAGCCCATATGCAGAACACCACTGGAGGCTGGGTAAAAGTTTAACAGAGTTTATTGAAGGTTCAGAAACAGAAGATAATGTACAGGATCAGGAACAGGTCCGGGCTGGTTCACTGAAGTCTTGACTGGGTCCGGGCTTCTCTTTGAGAGAGAGGGAACTGTTGGGTCCAGAGACTGTTGTACACGAACAGCTGCAGCGTCTAGCTTCAGACTTTAAATGGCAGACCTTGATCAGAGTTTCCAGCTCTTAACTAAGAGCAGCAGGGGGATCCACATAGGAATCTTCAGGTTGGCTCACCAGGGCAGATTGGCAGGTTAAGCTCATCCAGAGCTTCGGGCTAGAGACAGGTTTCCTGTGAGGCAGCTCTCCCAGAGCTTCAGGCTAGAGACAGGTTTCCTGTGAGGCAAAAACAGAGGAGAGTTAGAATCTGATCTCTCACCTGAGACAACTAAGATTCTTTCAGTTTCTGAGGCTCAGGTTGCTAACCAAACTAAGATCAACACTGCGGCGTCGAAGGAAGGTCTGGCAGCTGATTATAAAGGGGAGGTCTCCTGATGAGTAGATGCGTCTCAGGTGTGCTGGAAGGCTCCAGCTCCAGGAGACCCACGGTGCACTCTGCTGGAGGAAGGTGGTACAGCTCCAGATCCCAACATTCCAGTCCTAACAGAAAACAACATAAAACAGAAGAGGATCCTCGGCGCCCTCTGGTGGGCAAGCCTGAGGATCCCAACATCATCCTAGTGGGATTACCTCCAGTCCATCCAGTTTAACCAGTCCACAACATTGGTCATCAGGTTCAGCGGTACCACCATGCTCCCAGCTGGCATTTTGACGTTATGTCATTGTTGAATAAATATCAGGGCTGCCTTAGATTTTAGATTTTGTTTAGACATTGCTAATCTAATCAATGTTGAAATGCAACGTCATTTTTATGTCATATTTCTCAACATAGGTGATTTTGCCAACATTACATCAATAATGATTTTGGGTTAGATTTTAGTAATCTAATCACTGAGAACATTTCAAAATAACTAAATGCTTAACTTTTAACATTTCAAAGCAGAAATATAAAATCTTTTTGTATTTAACCCAGTGTTCACAATATTTTCAACTGATGTATCTCACTATATAAAATTAAAGTCTCTCTAAATGCAGATAATTCTTTCTTTCCTAGACAAGAAATAGCATTTATTGTTTTGTCTGATAAATTATTTAATCTACATCTTATGTTCACAGCACACACAGTCAGCCAGGAAGAATCCAATCCCAGACAGAGAGATAAAAAAAGACATTTCATTAAGGTAGAACTTTTATCTTAGACAGTAAAAATAGGAAATGGCCCAGACAAATGGAGAACATTACACATAGAATGGTAACCTTAGCCATTTCTGCTTCTCCTTCTTGTAACAGAATTAATCTGTGCTTTTAAGTCTGCATCTTCTGAAGCACTTCAAAGTTACAAAAGCCCTAAAAAACATTATATTTGAATACTTAACAAAAGAAAGCAAGCAATCTAAACCCAAAATTCCTTATTCTAGTGTTTTATTGTTATTACACTTTCACAAGTACAGAGCAACAGAATGAACTCTGCATTTAACCCATCCCCTTGGGGAGCAGTGGGCTGGGATTGTGCAGTCTGGGGGTTAAGGGTCTTGCTCAGGGAGCCAGAGTAGCAGCCTGTGGGAGCGCAATGCCCTAACCACTAGGCCGCCACTCACCAAAGCAGGCATTAGCATGAAGGGTCTTGCCTAATAACCCACAATGGCAGCTCATTCCCCTCAGCTGGGATATTTCTCCCATACTTCAAGTACTCTAAAATGTATTCATCAACTTTGGTTGTTGTTGTTGTTGTGATAAATGACTTGAATACAGTGTCTGACGAGAAAATGGTGATTAATATTAGCAAAAACTAGGCTTTCAGTAACAACAAAACACAGACACAAACCAAATAGCTTTAACTGTGTTAGCTATCAAAGTGCATGCTTCAGGTTGAGCTTTGATTCCAGGTTTCACTCTGACTTACCTGCAGCAACCTTTAGCGAGTGTTGGTGTAAGACCATATGCTGGTGCAGTTGGCCCTGGGTTCTTTCTAATGATAGACAATGCTAGACATGGGGTTGGAGTGTTTCAGCAGCTCTTACAGGATGAAGGCCATTCCCCAGACCTGAATCCGATTTGGCACAACAGTTTTTTTTTCAGTGTGGTCCTGTTTCTCTGACTGCGACTGGCTGGATGTGTGTTTCCTGGACGGGGCGGACTTTTACTGTTGGCTTTTCTATCTCTGTCTGTTGAACCCCAGTCGGCCTCAGCAGATGGCCGCTCACACTGAGCCTGGTTCTGCTGGAGGTTTCTTCCTGTTCAAAGGGAGTTTTTCCTCTCCACTGTCGCTACAACCATGCTTAGTGTGAGGGATTGCTGAAGAGTCAATGAGTCGATGCATTCAGCTGGTTTTCCTTAGATAGAAAACTTTGAATCAATCTGACTGGATGATCTGGTGAACTGGAAAGTACCTTGAGATGACGTGTGTTGTGAATTGGTGCTATACAAATAAATCATGTTTCCCTCCATCCACCAATGTCATGTTGCACCGCAGCCTGTCCAGGAGTTGGAGGATGCTTTAGTCCAGGTCTGGGAGGAGATCCCTTAGGAGACCATCTGCCACCTCATCAGGAGTAGCCCAGGTGTTGTAGGGAGGTCATACAGGCCCAAGGAGGCCACACACAATACTCAGCATCATTTTGATCTGTTTTGAGTAGGAAAAGGTTTTTCAGCCTGTAGTATGTTTTCCACTTTAATTTTGTGGGTGATTTCAACTCCAGGTCTCCATTAAATGGATGATTTTTGTGTGACTTTGTTGCCAGTACATTCAACTTTATATAGAACTTTTGTCATTCATTCAGGTTTTTTTAAGCATTATATTAGAGCATTTACCAAGAAGTATTCCAACTATCAAAATTATATGTTTTTGTAATTATATTGATGTATAGACAAAAAAAGCAAGATTTTGGTCATTTAGTTATTTTTGTATTAGTGTTGTTTGGGGTTTGAGTCAGTCCACATTTTCTACTGTGACTGCGTCATCTACAGATATGGCGCTGCGCCGCACAGCAAAAAGGCTCCACAGGGCCGTCTGCCACAGTGGGGGTGCAGAGGTAGCTCATTTTCCCTCACTGATTTAGGTCAAAATGTTCTGTTTTCAAAATTGATATTAGGAACCAAAAGATCGATATTATATTGAACACCCGAAAAAAGGGATTTTTTCCCCCACCCCCTAGTTAATGCCCTAATATATACATATCTATAGATATCTATACAGATTTTCATTGGTCGATTTTGTTCTCTGTCCAGTGGACAGAAGCTGTATTGTATTGCCTGAAGGAAGACATTTCCCATGAGGACCATTGTGGTAAAGACCATAGCGTGGTAAAATCCTGATCTCCTGGTTGCCTGCAGTTGGATTTAACTTTTTTTCAGTTTCCAGTGGCTGTTTGAAAGAGGAATAATGATGAGGTGATGAATCTAATTGTGGCGTAACAATGTCGTATGACGATGTTGAAAATGAGAAATGTTTTACTTTGGCTTCTTTCCGTATTCCTGCCAACACATGCTTCTGGGAACTGCTATATATGCCAGTCTGGCCCTGGAAATCCTATAAAGTAATTACCATTGCGACCCAAAGGATCTTCTCCCAATTTGTGTTCCAATCTTTTTTTTTGTTATTATTTCAAGTTTAGCTTCATATGTTAGTTATACAGTAACCAGTGAATGCCAGTGGTGTATGAGGACATTATACATGGGAAAAAGTACAGATTACTTAAAGGTTGGCACGTCAAAAAGGATGAAAATATAGATAAATAAATAAATAAACTTAATAACCATTCAATTTGTCAAGGACATATTGTCTTTTAACTGCTTTTTGGTTTTCAAGTTATTTTATTGTGATGTTTTCTTTAAATTATTTTTCCCTCTGAATTAAATCGGGTCTTCAATGAACGGACTCGTCATTGTTTCCAGAACAACTGATTGGCTGCTGGCTGGAGCGTTTTCTAGGATTCTAGCCTGCCTCTGAGGTTTACCTTTTGGAATGAGTTGCCATGGTGACTAGCCTAACCAAGAAGGAACCCAGCTTCCTGGTAGAGTCAGGGTTAAAGCTGAAGTTGTTCTGCTAACCCAGTCATCCTGCTTGGTGCTAAAGGCCTCCGATCATCAGCACTACACTGCAGCACCAGTATTATGCAATGGTTAATGAGCTGCAACTCCTCTTAGTTGCGGTGCTAAAGCAGACCTGGAACAGAGGCCAGTTACTGACAAAGCTCATTTATCCATTTTTGACATGGGAAACTCAACCATTGGTCTTGGACCTTCCGAAGCCTGACCTGCAGACCTCTCTTGTTTTTGGTATATGTGGGACTGAATAGGAGGTGTGGAGAAGCTCTGAATGGGGGTAAAAGGGAAGAAAAGCTATTATTCTACTTTCAGGCCATTATGGGGGCACAGATTTTCAAAGCTGGCTTGCTTGAAGGTATTGTTCTTCTTAATATGTGCATACTTTAAGTAAAAAGATGCTGTGTTAATGTTAAGTATAATTATTTATTTATTTTTACCTAATAGTTAAGTCATTTTAATGGCTGCTGACATTCTGCCTCCTAACCTAATCACTAGCACAAGCTGGCCCTTTGATGTACTCATTCCTGGATGTGTCCATCTTTATCACTCAGAAAAGACCCTTAAAATCTTCATCTCTTCTACCTCTACCTCCGGCTTGCTGGTCTTATGCAGGGGGGGATTTAACCATTAGGCAATTCTAGGCAGTTGCCAAGGGCCCCAAGTTCCTGGTGGCGCCATAAAACTCTGTTTACATATATGGTTAATACAACTATTCCTTATTTGTGCACATTAATTATGTTTTTGATAAAAATCCTTTCGCTAAAATGCCATCAGAACGCTTATAATATTAAGCTTGTGTGTTCTTATAAATCTGTTACAGCACACTTCTCAATTTCTCAGCATGCTTTCACTTTATCACTGAGGCTCTCTACAAGGAGGGTCAGAGCAGACTCTTCCTGCTGAGGAGACTGATGTCTTCCGGAGTGCAGGGGGCGCTCCTAATGACCTTCTATGACTCTGTTGTGGCATCAGCCATCTTCTATGGAGCTGTCTGTTGGAGCAGTGGCTTATCTGTAGCTGAGAGAAAGCGGCTGGATCAGCTGATCAGGAAAGCCAGCTCTGTGATTGGATGCCCTCTGGACTCAGTGCAGGAGGTGGGAAACAGACGGATCCTAACTAAATGAACATCTCTGTTGAATAATGTTTCCCACCCCATGCATGAAGCTGGTGCTGAACTGGAGAGCTCCTTTAGTGACAGACTGCTGCATCCTAAATGCTCCAGGGAGCGTTATCACAGATCCTTCCTCCCAGCAGCTGGAAGACTCTAGAACCACCACTGTTCCCAACAACCTCAATAAGTTGTTACATTCATGATGATTTTGCACAGTTTCTACCTTAGTCAGTTAAAAAACATGCTGCTGTCACTTTGCACATCTCTGATGTTGCTGCTATTTTCAAATATCCATTACTGTAAAAAGTTCCATAGCTGTATATTAGTTATTTATTCTCCAGGTGAACGGTTTTATATTGTTAAACACTTTACAGTACAATATTTTATTGTTTGGTTTATTTTTTAACTCTTCAATGTTATTCTTATACATTTTTCTAAGGTCCATATTTGTGTGACAATGTTTTCTATAATCTTTTTGCTGCTGTAAACACCAGACTTATAATATAAAATAAAGGGATTTTCTATTCTATTCTATTCTATTCTATTCTATTCTATTCTATTCTATTCTATTCTATTCTATTATAAGATGTCACTGAACAGCCTGGTCAAAAATGTCTTTATAATTGACACTTCTATATCATCCACACCAGCTGCCTTTCCACTCTCCATCTTTATTAAAACCTTCCTAACTTTATTATGTCTAATCGTTTTGACTTCCTGATCCACAATGTCTTCAGTTTTTTGCTTGCTTAAATTGTTCCCATTAATCAATTCTTCAAAGTGCTCATTGTGTCTTCCTAGTGGTGATTCTAGATCAAACTCTAGGGCAACCCAGTGTGGGGCCAGTGCTTATTCATAGGGGGCACGTAACAAGGAAGAATAGCACACAAAAACAACCCAGGCAGTAAACATGGTTTAGTATGTCAAATTCAAAGGTGCAGGCCTCTAATCTAACATATAAAAAACTGGGATCCATTATTAATTCTGCTGGAGCTTAGTGAAACACCTTAATATCTAAATAATTGTTGAAATAGAATAGAAAAAGTACATAAACATACAATAATATATTGGCCCGAGGGATCAATCACCTACGGTCTCTACTTTTAGAGCATATGTTAATAAGACATTGATTCAGTGTTATGTTGTCAGAACATGGGCCATAATGAGCCATCACAAGTCCTATGGGACACTGGCCCCTAGACTACTCTCATAGATGTTGCAGCTGTAAGAACATTTCCACTATGGTCCTTCATCACCCTAATGTGCTGAACATCCTATCAATCTTATGCTGTATTCCAATACAGGGGCTGCGTCCTCTGAAGGTCAGATTCGTAGGCCAATGTTGTCATAGCGTGGCGCCGAGGTCTGTTTGGATTGGAACACTCCTTGTTAGGCAGCCAAGAAATGCAAGCTTCTTTCTGCCCATTTTGAAGGATGGGTCCGGTGTATCCTCCGTAGTCTTAGGTATCCCATGATTCATTGCGACTCTAAGCAAGCTGGCTGCTCCGTGCTCAGAAGAAAGAGGGAAATGGGGACAAATAGTGGTGAATATTGAAAGTGTAGTTTAATATGATACATGTATGTGAATACATCTCTGTAGTATGGTGACTATGAATCTGATATTCTTGAAGACATTGCTGCTGCTAACGCTCCTCAAAAATGTTATTAGCAGCCAGAACAGTAGTGAGAAGTTCAGCATCCATTCTTTGTCCTGCTTTGTTTTGTCAGCTGTAATTGTTGCTAGGCGACAGAGCCTACGCACAGTGAAAGCCAGACCTGTTTGATTTCACAGCCAAAACTCTTCAGGCCTCCTTATTTTCATGGACCTAGAAGGAACTAGTCCCGTTAGACCGGGTCCTTTGAGGATGCAGACACTGAAATTAAACGTTAGCCCGTCCGCCTCGCTAACCTCGTATATCCTTCCCATCATTTTGACCAATCTGTTGCACAAGTCACTGTATGGCCTTAGCTACCTCTTCATTCACTTTGCTAAATCATCTCTCTGCCAACTTTATTCAGTCCCCACAGTGTCCAAACCTTTTTCGTTGATCTCTTTTTTTTATATCAACCTCTGTATGAGTTGGGGCCAGTTGGAGCAAGTCTTATGTCGACTTTCCCTCAGTAGATACCTGTCAGTTGTCCAGTCATCTGGAATGACAACCTTTCCACCAAGATGCTATCTTAACTCATTGCCAAAAGCTGCACAACCTTTTTACTTTCTGCAGCTTCCAGCACTTTGGCCTCTCCTCTACCATATGCTTTAGCCTTGTTAGCTTTCCATCCAAACAGCCATCCATCCATTTTCCATCACACTTATCCCAAGCTGGGTGGCAAAGGGGTTGGGTGCCTATCTCCAGCAGTCTACGGGCGACCTGTTCACCCTGGACAGGTCGCCAGTCTACTGCAGGGCAACACAGAGACAAACAGGACGAACCATTCATGCACACTAAGGAGGATTTAGAGAAGCCTCTTAACCTAACAGTCATGTTTTTGGACTGTGGGAGGAAGCTGGGATACCAGGAGAGAACCCATGCATGCTCAGGGAGAACATGCAAACTCTATGCAAAGACCCCGGGCTGGGAATTGAACCCAGAACCTTCTTCCAAGGCAGCAGTGCTACCCACTGCTGCACTGAACAGCTATAATCCAAACATTCAGTCTCTATTTTTCCTCCACTCATCTACATCTTCCTCCTCTTCATATTCTTCTTTGCTGGCCAGCAGTAGCCCCCTTTCCACGGGTGCCCTGTCAGTCACTGCTGATGGAGCGGGTTACACAGGATGCCCTTCCTGACACAGCCCATCTGGGCTTAGGACCAGCATAAATAGAATAGAGGACATTGTGCCCCTTTGAGGCTTCATTGTTCTGTTTTTTACTAATTGTGTATTAAATTGTTTGCCATGGTGTAGTATCCTGCTGGGAGAAGTCATCAGAAGATTGGTGCAGTGTGGTGGGATGGACACGCTCAGCTTCAGATAGGATGTGTTGTTAAAAGGATGCTTACTTAAGAGGCACAGAGGTGCCAAGGAAAACATCCACACTCCCTTAAAAACATCCCAACCACCAGCTGTCAGAACTGTTAATATCAAACAGGATGGATCGTAGCTTTCATGTTATTTTCTATTAAACCATGCAGTAACCTCTTGCCCTGTTTTGGTGAACCTTTGTGAAGTGTTACCTAAGTATGAGCTATAAACAGTAGTCAAGTTAAAAAAAAAAAAAAAAGAAGGAAGAATTTTTAAATTTTTTTTTTGGAAGCATTGAAATCTGATCGAAAAGGGAAATTTTAAACATATTCTTAATATTTTCATATTTCTTATACATGGATGCCTTAAAATTGATAGTTTTGGTGGACAGATAAATTAGAATTAATAGGATTATACTTGTATAGAGACTCGTTTCAGTCGCTGTGCTTCAGTCAGTGTGCGATGAATAGATTATCTGCTCAAAAGATGCCATCTCCCCATTTGCCTATCAACACCATTCAAGATCATTTCTGACACTTAATTTGTTAAACTTAGAACCTGGAACCTGCCGAAGATTCCCTCCCCTCCTTATTTTCACATTCCCTCAAATTGCATTTTCACCTGCTCCACTGGTTGCGCCACTAAGGTTGAAAATGAAACAGCATGTGCCCTCTGGGCCACCGTAATTTGCTCAGGCTACTCGTAAGCGCACAGCCTGCCAAATGTTGAAAGGGTAATATTATTGCCATTACTGTTAATATATGATAGAAATGTACACATTTAGTGATAAAATGTCACAGAGGATGGTATGAGGGATGGTCGTTTAAGAAGGGGGATGCCACCCCCCTCATCCCCCCTCAACTAGAGTACTGGCTATAAATGGCAGCCAGTGTAGTCCTCTGCTGCTGTAAGGTTCCCCATGCTATGTGTTCAGAGACGGCCTGCTGCTGCACTGTGGTGATGAAAGGGATGGACATGCTCACTGGATGTGTTGACATTTACTTTTTTCTCAAATTAGCCAAGTTATGAGCAAATAAATCTTCAACCAACAACTAATTGTTTATTGCAGATAGAAAATAGATCAGTTGTACATTAAACTGTTTGACACATTAAAAGTAAATTTATGTCACAAAGAGGAAGAATCCAAACACTGGGTTTTAATTTATGAAAAATCTGTGAAGATTTATCTCCACTCTCCTTATCTGCATCACTCAGTGTTTGAACAAATGTGTTCACTACTAAGAGATTTTAGTCACACTAAAGCACTTGTTTGGACATGTGTGTTTACTCATTAGGAAATGATCCAGCAGTGACTATAATAGAAATATAGCCAGGATGGATTCTAAACTAACACTATAACTAACTAAAAGGAAATAAAAAACAAAACAGGAGTTTGGTATTAGCTATTTTTTTTGTGTGAAGAGAAAGTTATTGGCTGTAGTCCAGAATAAGATTATTCAAGCAAAGGTTTTGTTGTGTATGTTTTCCTAAAGGAGAGAAGGTAATTCTGTATGACTATGAGAAATAACTGCAGGTTTTTCTATCTGACATCAAATCAGATGCACACAAACTTATTCCTGTTTGTTAAAGCTAGAATAATAATTCTGGCATTTAGTTAATTTAAGTTGGCAATATACAGGATGATAAGTGTACATTAAATGCTAAACTTCTCAGCACAGTGTTTAAGCCCTCCCTTAGGGAACAATGAACAGCATTGTGGAGTTAAGGGCTTTGCTCAGAGGTCTGGAGCAGTGGTCTAATATATGAGCCAGCAACCTGTCAGCCTCTCCATCCATCCATCCATCCATCCATCCATCCATCCATCCATCCATCCATCCATCCATCCATCCATCCATCCATCCATCCATCCATCCATCCATCCATCTTTTGGGTATTTTGCAGTGTTAGATTTATTCTTTATACATCATGTGTATTGTTATTCTGTTAGCCTGATTAGACAGAGTAGAAGGCCTTCCTTCACATTGTGGATGTCACGGTGTGTACAGAGGTCATCTAATCAACACAGCCTTCGTGTCTTTAGAAATACAAAGGATATGGGAACATCTTGGAGCCGGTCTGATAAAGGAGAGCTATTTGTAATTCTTGGGCATAGAGGCAAGATGCATACAGGTCAGGGCATGGATGGCATGTCAGTGTCTGATACGGATAGCTGAGCTTCCACCTGATGCAAAACATGGACTCATGAGGTATAAGAAGGAGGAGATGACCTTGTTCGGGGCTCAATCTTTGCCGGACGCTCGCTGACGTTTTTTGATCCCACAGCTGTGCCAACCCTAAGCAATTTCTCTGTCCTGTAACAACCTGATCTGGAATAAACTCTGTTACTTTTTTACTCCTGTTTTTATAGTCCTTTTTTATATGGTTTGACCCAGTTTGAGTTAAGAACCGGTAGGGAAGTTCTGAGGCGCAGCTGCCTTCAGGGGGACATATTAACAGCAGCAGGAGGGGACTGTGGTACTTTAGAAAATGAATTGCATGATGAGGAAACAGCTTTAAATGGATAAGAAGGTACCCAACATTGGATTAACACCTAGAGGACTAAGAAGAAATCAAAGGTTTACCCGGTTACTGAGACACACCCAGCCGAGCCTTAGTATGGGACTGCTGCTTATATGCAGGAAACACAGAATAATGACTCAGGAAATAATGTGTAGTTACCAAGGAAACAAAGAGTATCTGATTAGGAAATAATGTGTAGTTACCAAGGAAACAAAAAGGAAGTAATCAGGAAGTAAAGGGTAATCGATCTGTACTTTTTAGGGAACTAATGGTTCGTTACTCAGGAATTCGAGTATAAATTCTCATTGTTGGTTCAGAATAAACCCTACACTTCGACTATTGTCATTTTGTATACACAGAGTCTATACAAAATGAAAATGTGATGCATACAGCTTTTCAACAGTGAATGAGCAGCTTACCATTATAAATTACAGCAGTGATGAGAAAAATATGTTGTAAAATGCAAGTAGAAACATTTAGTTGAGTTCTATACCTGTGAAGTCACAACTGATGAAACTGTACTTCACTGAGTACCAAATTATTAGCCTAGCTATTATTTTATTGACTTTTTTAAGTCAAGCATATCAAGTAGTTGCTGTTAACTAATAATTACCTGACCATTATCTAGTGTTTATTTATCCATGTTTCCCTGCTTAGTTACACTGTGTTTCTAAGCAGTAGTCCCATAATGAGACAGGACTGGGTGTTTCCCAGTAGGTAGTCAAGTCTGAGTTCGGTCTCCATTCAGGTCCCTAGCCTGAAATTTCAAATTTCAGTTGTTTTCAAGTTGTTTTAAAGAAAATTTTGTTTTATTTTGAATTTAAAAAAAAAGTGACCCTGGTCCTTCTTGGAATCTGTGTTAAATGTACACATACTATTTGCTAATTTAAAATGCAGCTAAAGGTAAACAGTCAGTTCGTCTATGGTTCTTGGTCTTAGCATGTTGGGCTCTGGTTCTTAGTCTATGTATCATGGTATCTGGTTCTTTGTCTATAGTTCTAGGTTTCTGGTTGTTGGTCTCTGGTTCTTGGTCTATGTATCATGGTATCTGGTTCTTTGTCTATAGCTCTAGGTTTCTGGTTGTTGGTCTCTGGTTCTTGGTCTATGTATCATGGTATCTGGTTCTTTGTCTATAGCTCTAGGTTTCTGGTTGTTGGTCTCTGGTTCTTAGTCTATGTATCATGGTATCTGGTTCTTTGTCTATAGTTCTAGGTTTCTGGTTGTTGGTCTTTGGTTCTTGGTCTATGTATCATGGTATCTGGTTCTTTGTCTATAGTTCTAGGTTTCTGGTTGTTGGTCTCTGGTTCTTTGTCTATGTATCATGGTATCTGATTCTTTGTCTATGTATCGTGGTATCTGGTTCTTTGTCTATAGTTCTAGGTCTCTGGTTGTTGGTCTCTGGTTCTTTGTCTATGTATCATGGTATCTGATTCTTTGTCTATAGTTCTAGGTTTCTGGTTGTTGGTCTCTGGTTCTTTGTCTATGTATCATGGTATCTGGTTCTTTGTCTATAGCTCTAGGTTTCTGGTTGTTGGTCTCTGGTTCTTTGTCTATGTATCATGGTATCTGATTCTTTGTCTATGTATCGTGGTATCTGGTTCTTTGTCTATAGTTCTAGGTTTCTGGTTGTTGGTCTCTGGTTCTTTGTCTATGTATCATGGTATCTGATTCTTTGTCTATGTATCATGGTATCTGGTTCTTTGTCTATAGTTCTAGGTCTCTGGTTGTTGGTCTCTGGTTCTTTGTCTATGTATCATGGTATCTGATTCTTTGTCTATAGTTCTAGGTTTCTGGTTGTTGGTCTCTGGTTCTTTGTCTATGTATCATGGTATCTGATTCTTTGTCTATGTATCGTGGTATCTGGTTCTTTGTCTATAGTTCTAGGTTTCTGGTTGTTGGTCTCTGGTTCTTTGTCTATGTATCATGGTATCTGGTTCTTTGTCTATAGTTCTAGGTTTCTGGTTGTTGGTCTCTGGTTCTTTGTCTATGTATCATGGTATCTGGTTCTTTGTCTATAGTTCTAGGTTTCTGGTTGTTGGTCTCTGGTTCTTTGTCTATGTATCATGGTATCTGATTCTTTGTCTATGTATCGTGGTATCTGGTTCTTTGTCTATAGTTCTAGGTTTCTGGTTGTTGGTCTCTGGTTCTTGTCTATGTATCATGGTATCTGGTTCTTTGTCTATAGTTCTAGGTTTCTGGTTGTTGGTCTCTGGTTCTTTGTCTATAGTTCAAGGTTTTGGTTGTTGGTGTCTGGTTCTTGAAGATAAAGTTTCTATAACAGTGGACCTTGGCTGTGTTGGCAGTGATTTATAATCAACTTTGGTTTGAAATTATTATATTTATCTAATATTTGTGATGCATGATAGGGGTGGAACGGTTCACAAAATCCACGGTGCGGTTCGGTTCACGGTTTCGTGGTCACGGTTTTTGGTTCGGTATATGTTAATTGTTAGGAAAATCTCTAAGCTGACATGTTGGTCATGTTGCTGTTAGCATAAACAAAACGTGTTGCACAATGCTTGCACACTGTTCAATTCAATTCATTTTATTTATATAGCGCCAAATTCACAACACATGTCATCTCAAGGCACTTTACAGTTCAACCAGATCATACAGTCAAATTGATACAAAGTTTTCTATCTAAGGAAAACCAGTTGATTGCATCGACTCATTGACTCAAATACAATCCCTCACACTAAGCATGCTTGTAGCGACAGTGGAGAGGAAAAACTCACTTTTAACAGGAAGAAACCTCCAGCAGAACCAGGCTCAGTGTGAGCGGCCATCTGCTGAGGCCCACTGGGGTTCAAGGAGACAGAAGCAGAGATACAAAAAGCAGCTGTAAAAGGCGGCCCCGTCCAGGAAACACACAGCCAGGCAGACGAGCTCCAAGGCAGCTCCCATGTCAGAGGATGAAGAGAGCACATCCACCCAGCCACGGTCAGAGAAACAGGACCACACTGGAAAACAGGCCGATCTCCAACATCTATAAACAAGGGTGTTGATGGCAGCAGCACAGCTGATGTTTCTTTCCAGGATGACGTCACAGCCAAACAGGAACAGACGAGGCAAAGCTACTCTGAGGAAAAGCAGAGAGAGCAGAAGGTTAGAGATTGAACTAACAGATTCTGCAGAATAGGAGAACAGAGAGAGAATGAAGCAGAATAATGAAATGGGGGTCCTATGTCCTCCAGAAGTCTAAGCCTATAGCAGCATAACTATAGAGATAGCTCAGGATAACCTGAGCCACTCTAACTATAAGCTTTATCAAAAAGGAAAGTTTTAAGCCTAGTCTTAAAAGTAGACAGGGTGTCTGCCTCACCGACTAAAACTGGTAGTTGGTTCCACAGGAGAGGAGCCTGATAACTAAAAGATCTGCCTCCCATTCTACTTTTAGAAATTCTAGGAACCACTAGTAAACCTGCAGATTGAGAGCGAAGTGCTCTGTTAGGAACATAAGGAACAATCAGATCTCTGATATAAGATGGAGCTTGGCCATTTAAGGCTTTATATGTGAGAAGGAGGATTTTAAATTCTATTCTTGATTTAACAGGAAGCCAATGAAGAGAAGCCAGGATAGGAGAGATATGATCTCTCTTTTTAATCTTCATCAGAACTCTGGCTGCAGCATTTTGGATCAGCTGAAGGCTTTTAACTACAGTTTGTGGACTTCCTGATAGTAAAGAATTACAATAGTCCAGCCTTGAAGTAACAAATGCATGGACTAGTTTCTCAGCATCACCCCTGGACAGGAGATTTCTAATTTTTGCAATGTTCCTCAGATGAAAGAAGGGAATTCTAGAAACCTCTTTGATCTGGGATTTAAATGACAGGTCCTGATCAAAATTAACACCAGGATTTTTTACTTTATTATCTGAAATCAGTTTAATCCCATCCAAATGAAGTGACTGGCTAATCAGCTTCTTTTTCAAAGACTCTGGTCCAAAGACTATAACTTCTTTTTTGTCTGCATTCAGAAGCAGAAAGTTAAGAGTCATCCAGGTTTTTATGTCTTCAAGACATGCCTGTAATCTATGTAATGGGTTAGCTTCATCTGGATTTATAGACAGATATAGCTGGGTATCATCAGCATAACAGTGGAAATTAATCCCATGCTGTCTAATAACTCTACCAATTGGGAGCATGTATAAAGTAAAGAGAATTGGTCCTAGCACTGATCCCTGTGGTACTCCACAGGTAACCTTTGAGCGTGTTGAAGATCTATCATTAACATAAACAAACTGAATTTGATCAGATAGATAAGATTTAAACCAGTCTAGTGCTGTTCCTTTAATTCCAACAAAATATTCAAGTCTTTCTAAAAGAATATTATGGTCAACTGTATCAAATGCAGAACTAAGATCCAACAGGACGAGCACAGATACAAGTCCATTATCTGAGGCCATGAGTTCAACTAGATCATACAGTCAAATTGATACAAAGTTTTCTATCTAAGGAAAACCAGCTGATTGCATCGACTCATTGACTCAAATACAATCCCTCACACTAAGCATGCTTGTAGGGACAGTGGAGAGGAAAAACTCCCTTTTAACAGGAAGAAACCTCCAGCAGAACCAGGCTCAGTGTGAGCGGCCATCTGCTGAGGCTGACTGGGGTTCAAGGAGACAGAAGCAGAGACAAAAAGCAGCTGTAAAAGGCGGCCCCATCCAGGAAACACACAGCCAGGCAGACGAGCTCCGAGCCAGCTCCCATGCCAGAGGACGAAGAGAGTACATCCACCCAGTCACAGAACCACACTGGAAAACAGGCCGATCTCCAGCATCTATAAACAAGGGTGTTGATGGAAGCAGCACAGCTGATGTTTCTTTCCAGGATGACGTCACAGCCAAACAGGAACAGACGAGGCACACTGTTGCACTTTTATCCACAACTTTCTTTCTGCCGTCATCGTAGGTCACTCTAAATGCAAAGTGGTCCCATACAGCAGACCTATAAAGTGCTGCTGGCGCGTCTTCCAACTCACCATACCCACACAATTCTCCACAACAACAGATTTTTTTCTGCTACACCCGGCTACGCTGCTTCGCTTCTTCTTCTTGTTTACTACTGGTGTTTGGCTTTGGTCGCAGTACCGCCACATTCTGCTCTGGAGTGTACACCTATGAGAAAAAGGAGCAGCGCATGAACCGAACGCAACACACGTGAATCGAACTGAGACAGTCGAACCGAACGGTTCGGAAGGTTTTCATAAACCGTTCCATCCCTAATGCATGACAAATATTATTATTTCCTTTACTTAATACTCTGAAAAAAAAAAAAACTGGATTGGGATAATTTTTAATTAGCTTTAATTCTTGCTCATATTCTGCCATTAAATTATTTAATGTTCGGAGTTTCATTTTCTCCTCCAGTTTAAGCAGTTATGTTCCTTAATATAGTTAGGTTAAAAACAGGCGATCTACCGCAGAGGATGTTTTTCATAGCTGATTTTATTGTTATTAAGGTTTTGTTACTCAAAACAATTCGATTTTCTTCTAGCAAGTTAAAAATCTCCAGATCTTTAACTCGACACTAACAATAAAGGTCCATCTCACAGTTGAAGTCATTAAACTGACTTTAATAATTGCTTTATTGTATTGGAACTAATGTATTTGATATAATATAATATAATATATATTTTGGGAACTGAATTCATCTCATCACATCATCTATCCATTCTTATATAAAAAGTCGGGTATGAGCAGCGAATTGAACATTTTCTTTGTATTTTGGTCTAAATGGCACATTAACCGTCCTTTCTTTGATGTTCAGTGTGTAGTTGTGTATCTGACAGGGCTTTTCCACTTGGGCTGTGCGTGTGTGTCTGAGTGTTTTACCATCTGTTCTTTAGGTTTTAGCTCTCCATCACTGTTTTGTTGGCTCTGCCTCGTCTTTGGAAAATCCAGCTTCTTGGCTGTTTGTGTTAGCTGTCAGTCCTGCAGCGAAGGAGCCTGTTGGGTAATTTTATTCATTGATTTTTTTTTGTGTGTGTCCAGAGTTATATTCCTGTGATCCATAAACACCTTCACAATTTGTGACACCACTTCAGAAAACTTTTTTTAAACAAATGATGAAGCTCTCGGGCTTTTTTGAGAAACATATTACAATCTCGTGTGCATCAGTTTGACCTTGAGGCTCATATTTCTCTATACTTTCAATGAAATATGTCAATATCATGTGAGTGATATATGTTTTATAAACTCACTTCTTATTATTGATTCAATCGTTTGAAAAAATGTTTTTAAAGGTTTACTGTAGCCCTGTTTCCAGGCATTCAAACCCAGGACTAACCGACAGAATTATAACCACATATCATCTACCTCATTTAATGATTTGAAGTGTTTTTCATATTACCATGCTCCATCTTCTGGTTGAGGCATCATTTTGGCTTCTCTGAAAAAAGCTTTGTCCTTCTTTTTCCTCGTTCCAAGCCAACCTTTCAGGCTCTGTCCTGTCTATTGATTGTCATTGTCTTTTTTGGCACACTAGCATTTGTCGGTTATTAAGCTAATTGTGATGGTACAGATAGCCTGAATAGAGGGAAAATGCAGTTTTATTAGATGTAATGCCTGTTACTATCATTAAAGGTTATTTAACAAACCTGACATTAAATAAATAAATAAATGCATGGTATCTTTTTAGAGTGCTTTGCACTACATTTATTTACATATCCACACATTGATGGTGGAAAGCTACACTGTAGCTACAGCTGATCTGGGGCAGACTGACAGACACCATATTTTGCAGACCTGTTTTAATTTAACAATTATCAGTCTCTCTAAAGTAAATACACAGAATCTTGATTTAATTTCTTTCTTTAACTGTAGGCCACTCTAAAGCTTTTCATAGTTTTCATTGTTGATCTGCTTTAGGGATTTCTACTGTGGCTGTCATGATCTGGCCTGATTGCTCACCTTACCTCACTTACCTGCCTAACTTTGTCTGGTTTTCTAATTATCACTCAATTCATCCACCTGTGTCTGTGCTATATATGCGGTTCAGCCTGAGCGACCGGGGCCAGATCATTTGTGACTTGTGTTCTGTCTGGTCATTTTTAGTTCAGTTCCAAGGTTCATGTCCTGGTTCATGAGTGCCAGTGGGTTGAGAGGTTTTGTGTTTGTCTTGTCTTCTGATCCTGTTCTGGCCCTTCTCATTGGAGCTCTCGGAGTTTTGGCTCGGAACATTGGGAGGGTTGCTTTTATTCCCGTAAGCCTGGCTCCTAGGAGGAGACCAGTTTAAAGTTTTGCAGAAATCCTGTTGCTACGTCTTGTCTCTACCACTCAGCCTGCCTGTCTGCTTCTGAGCCTGCCTGTCTGCATCTGAGCCTGCCTGTCTGCATCTGAGCCTGTCTGTCTGCATCTGTGCGTGTCCGTCTGGGCACGCTTCTGTACTCTCTGGTACTCTGAACCGGCCTGAGTGCTCTGTGGATTCCTGGAACCCCGTTTATGTCTGTTCATTTGTGGGTCGGGACATCTAATTGAGCTGAGGACTCCTGGATCTCAGAACGGTCCGGTTCTGAATTGGATCGGTCTCCTGTCAGCTCTCTGTAGTGGCTGCATTGATCGGGGACACCCTGGAGGGTTCTGCGCTGGATCCCGTTCATTAGTCCATTGGATGGATCCTGCCTTCCACGCAGAGAATGGACTGAATTTTTAAAACAGAGTCAATGATGGGATGCGCCCTGTCCCTGCAGTCACTGCGGTCGCAGATCCACAGCCCTGTGCTTCAGTGTTTGTTTTTGTTTTAATAAATGTTTTGAACGTTCGTACTGACTGTCTCACCTTGAATCCTGGGTCCATCTGTTCCGTTCCATGACAGCTGCATCACCCAAGTGTGCTTAATGTTGAGGTAATTACCTGATGGCTTGGCTTTGTTCTTCAGGGTATAATGGTAGAAAAGGTATATCATAGGGGACACCCAGGAGGGCTCTGCGCTGGATCCCGTTCATTAGTCCATTGGATGGATCCTGCCTTCCACGCAGAGAATGGACTGAACTTTTAAACCAGAGTCAATGATGGGTTGATTCTTTTCTAGTTACTTTTAGATCCTGTTGTTTCTCCGTGGTTATTCTTTGTTGCCCCTCTAGTGTCCTTTCCTTTCAACTTAGCTCCTTCTAGCTACTCTATCCACACCTGCTCCCTCTGGGCTAATTAGTTCTCCCATTGTTCCTGTCTCACATATAAACACCTTCTATTCAGTTCCTCATTGCTGGATCCTTGTCAATCTTCAGCTTTATTCTTCTCTAGTGTCTACTAGTTTTTTGCTTATTGAGTTTTCTTGTCAATCGGTTCTGGACTATGGATTCTGTAATTTTATTTCTTCATTCAATTTAGCAAGTAATCATCTCTGTCTCTTCTACTCTGCACAACAACATCCACCAACCCTGACATGATGATGCTTTTCTGAAATTTCCTTTTAGACTATGACAGATAGAGGAGTTGCAAGCTAAAATGTTCTGCTCATGTCTTGTCAGTCTAGAAAATGTCATCCAAAGATCTAGGGTACCATTATGATGGTTTTTGCTAAATGTAAAACGAGATATTGTGGTCAGTTGTTGGGTTCAACCTGAAGTCTGTTGGGCTTTATGAACATTCTTAGTTCATTTTTTTTAACTTTCTGTTAAAGTTTTTGATAATCTCTTGGAGCACTTCCTTCTCTCTGAAGTCAGTGTAATCTGACTGTAGGTTTTAACAGTTCACATACAGTAACAGTAGGTGTTTTTTGTTTGAATCTTTTAGCCTATTTCTTGTTTTCCAACAGGTTATATTTCAGGGGTTCATTGATTTTGAATGTTTAAGGTAAAAGGTAATCGAAGTCATATATTTTTCTCTCCAGGGACAGTTCCCTGTCATTGGTTGGCTTATTAACTGAATAGTTTAAAGTATTAAATGTGTATTTTCTTTTTTTTTTAGATATCTCTGGCTGTATTCACATACCATTTCCATTATAAACTTACCAAGACAAGCTGCCTTCTGAGCTCCCTTTGTCCGTTCATAAATCACAAGACGATACGCTGATATCCTGCACAGCTGTACCAAAAGTAAAGATGGCAGGGTGGGATAACAGGAAGGTCGCTCTGCAATGCTTTAGCAATCAGCATAACATCAATGTTCAAAGAGCAACTTAGTGCAGTGATCCCTTTGTGAGCTGAGTAAATACTTCAGATTAGAAATATCTATCCTACCCTTTAATCGTCTCATATTACTTAATTTAACTTCTTCAGTTGGTTGCCTTAAAATGCATGATTTAAATAGTTGAACACTTAATTCTCAGCACTGAAATGAAATCAGAGATTTGACTACTTAAATACATTATTTAAGTAGTCTAAGTAGTTTAATAATTGTTCCAAAACTGTTCTTTTTTGTTGCCTGGTTGTGATGTAGGAACTGCATTATACCGTTGAAAGAGTAAAAGTTCACCTATTGGGTCATCCTGTTAAAACCAGGGAAACATGATTTGCATTGGGATGATGGATGGACGGATGATGGATCAATGATGGATGGATGGATGATGGATCAATGATGGATCAATGATGGATGGATGGATGGATGATGGATCAATGATGGATCAATGATGGATGGATGGATGATGGATCAATGATGGATGGATGGATGGATGATGGATCAATGATGGATCAATGATGGATGGATGGATGGATGATGGATCAATGATGGATCAAGGATGGATGGATGGATGATGGATCAATGATGGATGGATGGATGGATGATGGATCAATGATGGATCAATGATGGATGGATGGATGATGGATCAATGATGGATCAATGATGGATGGATGGATGATGGATCAATGATGGATCAATGATGGATGGATGGATGGATGATGGATCAATGATGGATCAATGATGGATGGATGGATGATGGATCAATGATGGATCAATGATGGATGGATGGATAATGGATCAATGATGGATCAATGATGGATGGATGGATGATGGATCAATGATGGATCAATGATGGATGGATGGATGATGGATCAATGATGGATCAATGATGGATGGATGGATGGATGAATGGATCAATGATGGATCAATGATGGATGGATGGATGGATGATGGATCAATGATGGATGGATGGATGATGGATCAATGATGGATCAATGATGGATGGATGGATGGATGAATGGATCAATGATGGATCAATGATGGATCAATGATGGATGGATGATGGATCAATGATGGATCAATGATGGATGGATGGATGATGGATCAATGATGGATCAATGATGGATGGATGGATGATGGATCAATGATGGATCAATGATGGATGGATGGATGGATGATGGATCAATGATGGATCAATGATGGATGGATGGATGATGGTGGAATGGATGATGGGTGTTAGTGGTTGACTGTGCCGGGCACCCGCTTTGGTACGCTATAGTACGCTGCGCTGCAGAACAGCGCCATTAACACTGCAGCAGACGTGTATGCACTGACTGTGGCCTTTTTGGAGGGAAGCCCACACTGCCGGCAGGGCTTTAAGCTACAACAAGGGTCACCCCAGTGCCTGATTAATATAACATTTCTGATGTCCATAACAACACACACGCATAAAAAAAAATCACCAACTACCCGCCCGCACTAAAGGAATATCCGCCCGACCCCCGACCCGTTTATTTTTATTTATGTATTTTTCACCCGCAAAAGAGGATTTTAGCGGGTGACCCGTCGGGGACCCGACCCGTTGATATTTAACCCGCACCCAACCCGTTAACACATCAAGTAATAGGCTATAGTACTCTGCGCTGCAGAACAGTGCCATTAACACTGCAGCAGACGTGTATGCACTGACTGTGGCCTTTTTGGAGGGAAGCCCACACTGCCGGCAGGGCTTTAAGCTACAACAAGGGTCACCCCAGTGCCTGATTAATAGAACATTTCTGATGTCCATAACAACACACACGCATAAAAAAAAATCACCAACTACCCGCCCGCACTAAAGAAATATCCGCCCGACCCCCGACCCGTTTATTTTTATTTATGTATTTTTCACCCGCAAAGAGGATTTTAGCGGGTGACCCGTCGGGGACCCGACCCGTTGCAGGACTCTACCTGCAGGTGCCAGGGCTGTCATTTCTGCTCTCCCCAAAGGGGGGGTGGAGGGAGGGGTGACTGGGGTATTGAGGGGTAGGAAGTGGCCAGGTGAATTATTTCGGGGGGGTGTAGGCTCTGGTTGGGTGGTCTGTGTGGGACATGTTGGCCCCGCCCCCCGCAGTCCCCCCGAAATCTGGAGTTCAGGTTTACCTATTGTGTCATTCGGTAATCCCTGCATGAATCATAATAAAGCTATTTATATGCATAAATCAAGCGGAACACTATGGCGATAGCCATACTGCTCCACTTATCATAGCAGACCACAACACCAGACAGGACACTGTTAAAAAAAAAAAATAGTTAAAATAAAAATGAGTGATGGGATGATGGATGGATAGATAGATGAATGATTGGTGGATGGATACTTTGTGATAGATGGCTGATGGATGGATGATTGATGGATGGATGGATTATGGATTGAAGTAAGACCTCCTCCTGGGAAATCAGATCAGCATCTTGTTTTTCTCTGTTCAGATTATAAACCACTTTATAAGAGACAACCTGCATTAAAAAGAACAGTAAGGAGATGGACACAGGAAGCTGACGAAGCCCTGCAAGGTTGTTTTGAGGCTACAGACTGGGATGCTCTGTGTCAGCCACATGGAGAGGACATCAAAGCAATGACTGAGTGTGACTGACTACATCAACTCCTGTGTAGAAAACACCATCCCTACCAGAACAGCTTCCCAGATAATAAAGCATGGATCACAGTTGATCTGAAGCAGTAAAACAGTATTAAATGATTTATTAAATCGATGGAGAAAAAAATCTTTCCTGCGCCCTTTCAACCTCCCAAGTATATAGCACCTGTTTAAAGTTGCACAAACCGTCTGCAGATCAGGCCTCTAGTGTCAATCATTAGATTAATTAAAGATGAATTTGGTAAAATCTGCACAAGAGGCTGACATTAAAGTGTATTTTAGCTGCAATCCAAATAATTTGCTTGGTTTTAGAAGCTCTGCTATCTCAGCCGGCCTTTCATTCAAGAGGCTTTCTAAATTGCCAGCTCAGTAAAAATCCAGGGAGCAACAGGAAAGATTAAAATAGGGATTGTTGTGATGTCATGCTGTGAAGGCACTGCTGTCTTTTGGAGATTCAGAACAGGAAGCAGAATCTGCCAGGTGACACTTTGGTTTAAATGTTCTCAATTGTTTCGTTTCCAAACCTGGAGGGGCAGCTTTTTTCCCATGCTAAAGGACAGCTGGTCTGTGTGTAAATTGGTGGACTCTCATAAATAAGCACATTCTTCTAAAGGGAAACATTACAAGTGGGAAATTGAGTGTTTGCTTCAGTGTCTGTCTGAAAGGCCTCTAATACAAAGGCGAGTGTGTATGCTAGTGTTTGATATGGCCTTGGTTGCAGAAAACGTATTGTTTCTGATTGTGTGAATGTTAAATTGATCATTATCATAAATAGTACAATAGCTCACTAATAACTGCAATGAAGGTCAGGAAATGAGATAACATTCATACAGACTATTTATGAATTTGTCAAACTGCAGATGCTTAAGGTTTTATTTCAGTTCCAAAATAAATTTACTACTTTTTTTTAGTACAACATGATTTCAGACCAGCAGCAGAGTCTAGTTGTAAAACCAGAGAAAATCAACATGTTTGATTAATATTAATAATCATTCTTGGATTGAACAGAAATCTCAAGTAATGTTATTATAAAGCTTATAATTTTCTCTCCAAGAGCATAAAAAATATAATTAAAAACTTGAAATGAAATGGATGAAAATAAATTCCTTGAATCTTCATTTGATCAGTTCTTTTAAATTATTTTGCTCACTCAGTTCATCCAACTACATTTCTGGTTCATATGCAGTTATAATGTGTAAAAAAAAGCGTTGCTTCTCTGTAAACAATGAGCTATAGCTGTATTTCCTTTTCATTTACATTAAAAATAAAAACATTCAGTGTTGTACTCAGAAAAGTTTAACTTCCATTTATGTTATTTTAAAATAGATAACAAGGATCAGGAAGATGTTTCTGGTTCTTGGTAATGCAGACGGGGGGGGGAGCAAATGGCCGCCAGTGTCCAGGCTACCGTCACCAGGTCGGGTTTGGTCGCTCCGTCCCCCGCTGGCTCCCTGCCCCCGTCCGCCGGGGTTCCCGGACAAGGCCCGGAGCTGACGGCTCAGTTCTGCTGCTCTGTAGTCGACCAAAATCCCGAATGATTTTGAAATTCCCCCCCATTTTTTTTTAGGTACGGAAAGTAGGACATGTCGGGAAAAAGAGGACGTCTGGTCCCCCTACCATATCAACAAATAGATGTTTCAGTGAGTGAGTGCTTGTTGCTATGATGCGTCTTTGCTCAGCAGCTTTGCTCATGTTAAACCAACCAATCAGAGCACAGCTCATCTAAATATTCATGATCATACCATAAAAGGAAGAAAACCTGTCGTTTCATTCTAGGGTTTTTAACCAGGCTGCATTAGGGCTCATAGAACAGCAAATATGCCATTTTCAGTCCAACCAATGTTACACACCCTATTCAGAGACCTTAAAGCTAAAGTGTGTAATAATTACAGGGATATACAGTCAGAAATGTAATATATTATACATAACTATGTTATTTATCATCATCTACGAGCTCAGCCTCTTAACCTTAATATTTGCGTTGCCTTAGAATTCGTTATTTATAATTACATAGGAGCGGGTCTCGCAGCCATGGAGGCAGACATCTTTGCGCTACGGCAGCGCAGAGCCAACAAACTAGCGATTGCGAGATCGCCATTACAATAACATGCTGCGTGATGATGCTGTTACTCTCCAGTATACTTATTCAGCAACGTCCCTGACGTTTCACAGGTAATGATTCAGTAATTTTCTGTAAAATAATTTTCTGGATATATACCTCAGTTACTTCTCTCCGGCTCCTTTGGAGATCTTCAAGCCTTTCCTCCTCTGCTCTAGTCACCCCCCTGGCACCTCTCCCTCGCCTGGCTGCACGCCCACCCTGGCCTCTCTGCCCTCTTCCTTGCCCTCTTCCTCTCCCTCTTCCTCGCCTTGTAACTCCCGTGCCACAAACAAGACTTGGACTCTGTAAACGGGGAATATATGTTCTTCCAGCGAACACAATCTCGCTGTTAAACTAATGACTACAATTACGTCGTCTGTTTATATCACCATGCAAAGCAGCTCACCAAAACGTCACAACGATGTAGAAAAAATAACGGGTATATTTATTATCTTAAGTCTGCATGAAATCTATACCCTACACAGACTAATGAAATACTATCTGTAAAATTATCTATGTAAACAAACCTCATCACTTGAGAAGGTAGGTGATGCGGACGTCGTGGAAGACATTTTGTCCCGTAACGCTCGCCGTACTGTTGGGGGGGAGAAGCGGTGGGGGGAAGATGTTCATGTTGCTGCGGTCTTCAGTCTGGACGTTAGATGTCGCTGAAAATTACACACTGTAGCTTTAAGGACCAGATACCCTATAGAATCATTCTATCACCCCTTTTTAAGAACATGTATTATATAAATCTAGTATCCATTCCATATCAAACTATCTTGTAATTTCTGAGTGATTAACACAGTGCTGCTTTCTGTAGGATACAGTGTTTCATTCACATGATAATGGGCTCAGTTACAGCTTGATCACCTTCTGATTCCTCCACCAGGCAGGTTAGTGGATCAGTGGAAATCACTCCTATGCTCTGTTGGACCCATAGGTTCAGGACTCTCAGTTCAGGCATGATCAAACAAATCAGGTGAAATCCTCGTTATTTTCTGTACAGTATCACTTATTGAATTGCTTCTCTTGGTGCGCACTAGGTTAGCCAAGGGTAGCTTGATTTCCTGTCTGTTTAACTTTGACCATTAGTTTAGCAGATACTGAGTGAGTTTACAGACGGAGAGGTCCGTACTTCAACGCCACATGCTAACTGAGACTGAACAGAGTATAGAATCAGTAAATGAAATGATTCGATTCCAGGTGGCTCAGATAAAGGTCTGTTTGACTCAGTCATTGAACGCACCACAACAATAGAAGCTCAGATGAAGCACAGTTATAGTTGATGATTCCTTTACAAGTGGAGGAAACATGGAATAGGAGCCTTCCTACCAACATTACTCTGGGGTACTTATGCTGGATGTGTTTGTGTGCGCAGTTTCTCTGATGCCCTGGAAATCTTCCATAAAATATTCTGTATTTCATGTTAGATATTTTCATCCCATCTATTAAATTTAGTGTACTTGTTGATCTTTTCTCTTCTTTATAAGAGAACAGCAAGCATGGCAGGCCTTTTCTTGACCTGCTGTATATCAGCCAGTCCCTAGTTTTTTCCCTTCCATTGTGGGAGCTAGAATAGGTTAGATACTTTGGAAATTCTCTGCCCTTTGAATCTGCTGGTAGTTCATTTGCCATCTATTAAGAAAGGCTTCCTTTTTGCCTTTACAAACATTGACTCTATCAGAATCAGTCATTATTGTTGGCCATAACGCAGGATCATTGAAATTAACGGCATGATCCGTCTCTGAGCAACTTTGCTCAGACTCTGGCAGTAAGACCCTCCACCTGCACTGTCTGTTATCGGTAGAGATGTAAAAGAAAATGTGTTCCCCCCCTTATACTAGCTAGCGGATTCTATACTTTAAAATCACATTGATAAACGCTTTGCTTCTTAACTGGCTCTGAATGGGCATCATTCTTCTGATATTCCGTCCCTGCACCCGTTCCTGACTCCTCCTCAGTTTATTTTTAATATTTCCTCCTAAAGTCACTCAGGCTTTTGGTTTCATCTTCCCATTTTTCCACTTTTCTAATCTGTATGTCGGACTACTGAAATCCTGACATTCTTAGTTTGCAGCAATGCAATTAAGTTACTCTAATATTAAAACATCTTTATCACAAATATTTTCTGAAATATTACTTCTGTCTGTATTTTTAATTGTCAGACTGTCAAGTTTGGCCCCCCCTCTGTTCCCGGCCTGGGACAATTGACCCGTGTGTCTCACCCTGTTGGCGGGCATGCAGCAGTCTGTCAAACATTTAGCAAAGAAGCCCACAACATGATGAGTCCCAAGACATGGGGGGGAAATATTCTGTTGTCTGACAGGACAATAGTGGAGAAGGTCTGCTTCTGCTTTTACTTCATTAAACAGCGTTACAGTGAAGGGACACTATTCCCACTAATGGTAGCAGTGTCTGGAGCTGGAAGCAATCATTCTGCTCCGGATCTGAGGAAACCAGCAGAGAACCTCAAGCCATCAGTTTGGGATTCTTGCCGTTGGATTATCTGCAGGACAATGATGCACAGTGAAGCTCCGCCTATGAAAGGCTCAAAAAGTGGAGTGGCCTAGTCAAAGTTTTGATTTCAACCGGATGAAAGTATTGGGGCACAATTGAGCTGATTCCTCCTTGCTATCTTTGCAACTGTAACCCTTTTAAAGAGGAACAGAAGACCTTGCCTATTCAGCTACTGTATAAAACCTCAAACTCAACGGTATTTCTCACATTTTGGATTGAAAAAGCTTCCTGGATGGGAAGAGAAACGTCTTCAATCTTGAAAACAAAGTCCAGTGGATTGCTTTTTAACATTTTTGGAATACTAGAGCATTATCTGAAACTATTGGAAAGTTTTGGGTTTTTTTTTTTAAAAGAATAATTGTTTTTAAAACTGATTATATTTGTCTGACATCCTAAAACATGGTTATATTAAAACATTTGATTGAGAATAAAAATAAATCAGGATATGAATATAAGGATAGAAAACATGCAGATATGAGGGCATGAATAGTTCTCCACAGAATTGTAAAAACTCACTTTGTGAAAACTGTTGCTGTCTTAATCAGTTATTGCCGGGGTGGGAAATTCCAGTTCCTGGGGGCCGGTATCCTGAAACTTTTAGATCCATCCTTGGTCCAACACACCTGAATCAAATGGCTGAATTACCTCCTCTGTACGCAGTCGCTTCCTCCACAGTCCTCTCAATCCTCTAATTATTTGATCCAGGTGTGTTGAACCAAAGGCTCATCTAAAAGTTACAGGATCCCGGCCCTCAGGAACCGGAATTGCCCACCCCTGATTTATTGGAATTGTTTGACTGTATGCTGGAGTCTCTCTAAGTGAAGGTGTTTCTTGTTAATCACAGGAGCCTTTACCAAAGCCAGACATGGAGCAGAAGCTGCGTTCAGCCTCCACTGTAGATGAATTGATGAGTCTGATCTATCCCTCTTACTGGGCTGCTCTGAAGTGCAGATCCAAACTTTCTGCTGCTGCCTCCCCAGCTTCCAAATTCACTCAGCGCTCACAGACTCAGCGGCTGCGGCCACCAGCAGACGCAGAGGAGCCGATATACGCAGCTGCCTACTTCAACTTGGACGTCCTCAAAAGTAGGTTTCCTTTATTTCCCTCACACCTATATTTTTGAAGCATAAATCCTTCATTTCCAGGTGAATTTTACCATAATGAACATCTATGTCATGCAGTGCTATGCTTATATGACCTGTAATGGTGCGTTCACTCTGGGCGCTTTCTGGGTGTCAGCGTCTGATTTACATGCAAAGCACTGCGTCAGAGCGTCTGAGCATCCAAGTGTCCAACTCTGCCTTAAAAACAAGTTAAAACAAATTTTCCAACTAATAAAGTAAATAAAGCCAGGCTGCTCTCTAGCTTGAAGCTACAGAGCGGAGCAGAAGAGCATCAATGCAACTTGAATACGGTTTGATCCAGTGTCCAAATTTCAAACATTTAAGCATTTTTGATGCACATAATAGCTTTGGAGTGAACGCAGCATAAGTTCTGGTCTGACAACATGAACATGGGTGTTAATGTCTCCTAAAGGAAGCCATCCTGATGTGAGAGCTCTAGGCCTAGATTAGTGTGTCTTCTCCTTTAAAGTTTCTGAAGGACAACCTTATCAGTTCTTCTTGTTCCTTGTTAGGCAGAAATAGTTCAGATAAAGATAAGATCAAAGAATCTACATGCAGGTCTTTCTCCTTTAAAAACAATGGAAACCTGCAACATCGTACGCTGATTAACATCTTCCTTCCTACAGACATCAGGCTGCTTTTCCTCCCGCATATTTTCTGTTCTGTTTCAAGTTTGACAAAAAAAAGTGAAGATATCACAAAACAAAATGTTTCTGGATTTTTAACATTGAGAGTTTTGGGTCCGTCATTATTTTGACATTCTTTGCAAAACTTTACAGGAACTGGAGGCTTTGTTCCGGGAAGATTAGGCAGATTTATGGGTAAAGAAAACAGCTCCTAGAATTGCCACATAACACTGTAAGATGTCAGTGACAGTAAAAAGGCACCATTACCCTTTGATCAGGGTCATTGGGGTCAGTGTTTTCTATTATTCTTACAATCTAAATCCAAATGGCTCCAGTCATGAGTTCCTGTAACACGCTCCAATTGTTTGCAGAAAGATTGCAAAATAAATCAGATTCTTTCAGAATATTTGAACTTCTGGACAAATCTGTGCAGCCAGAGGTAGGAACCTTTAGTTTATCTAACAAGTTGATAACTATCTGGTAGAACTGGAGTGCAGCAGTTTAGTTCAGATGATTAATCCCTAATGTTCTGTCAACAGTCATACTCTTAGTCTCTGGTGATAAATCTCACAGTGATGACTGGAATCTGAAAAGGGACACATAAAGACATTTTGCAAACAGCCGCCTTTTTTGTGTGCAGGTATAGAGTTGGAGTGGAGGAAAACTCAATGCATGCCCAGAGAAGTGTGTGTTGATGTGGGCAGGGAGTTCGGGGCTCCCACCAACGTCTTCTATAAGCCACCGTGTGTGTCTGTATATAGGTGTGGAGGATGCTGCCCCTCCGAGGACAAGCAATGCCGAAATATCTCCACCGGTTACCTCAGCAAAACCGTAAGTTAACCACATTCACTCTAAAGATTTACACTGATGCTGTTTTCTGTGGCAAATTCAAATGAAAGAGGAACTGCAAGATCACATTTACATCAAGGCATTAACATGCATTGAATCTGATCTAAGAGCTTTATGGACTCTGGGCTCCACTGCTTCCAGCAGATCCGTGGTTCCATGTTGCCCTCCTGTTTCCGAAGCATCACTTTGAAAGCTGGAAACCAACATTTAAAAATCTTGGCATCTCTCTAGCTGAGTTGGTTGGTTGATCAAAACAAACATTGGATTCACTGAGGCTACGTTCACACTGCAGGCATTGCTTTTCAAATCTGATTCTTTTTGTGGTCGTTCACACATCCAAATATATGTGACTTGTATCTGATACAACACAAGTGTCTCGCATGCGCAGTAGAGGACGCAATGACGTCACGAGCAGAATGCATGCTATGTGTTTATGGCAGTAAACATGGATGGTAGCTTTGGAGCGCATCCAGCCATCTTTCATTTCTTTCCCAACCTCAGCCAGTGCATCAACAATCTTTCCAAGATGGTTGAAAATAAAGACTGTTCTCTGCATTATCGTCCACCATGGCTGTTGTTTGTCTTGCCTCTTCTGCGTAGAAAGACCTTTGAGTATTAATGGCATTCAGGATGAATGCGACCTGGCCGTTCAGGCACAGGTTTCATTTGAAAAGATCAGATTCGTATCGGATTCAGGACCACAGAGCCAAGTGGCCTGAGTCGCATTGGAAAGAATCAGATCTGTGTTGTTTTGACAGTCATGAAAAGATCAGATCCAGGTCGCATATCAGCAAAAAAATCAGATTTGGGTGACTTCAGGCTGCAGTGTGAACGTAGCCCTAGATTTGAATTTGACACTTTGGAAACAAACTGATACGAAAGTTCAAGCTACCAGCGGAGGAATTGAAATGATGGGTTTCTGATCATCTGAAATTAGTTTCATGAACATGAGTGAAACTTCCAGGGTGTGTGTCACATATTGAAAGTACAGCATTAGTTAATTCCTCCATAGAGACTATATTAAATTCAAGCCACTCATTTTACCCAGAATTCAAACCCATGGATGAGCTCCACCTTAAACCATATCCAGTGACAACAAAGTTGGACTTCAAAGTTGTGATGTTGGTTGCAGATGATTTTCCTGCAACTGGAGGGTTGCCGGTTTAAATCCCAGCTCAGTCTATCTCAGGGTATGTGCCCCCTGCTGGCTGCTGATGATGATCAGAAGACCTGCTGGCGCCTGCGTACGGCAGCCTGCCTTCTGTCAGCGTTGCCCAGGCAGCTGTGGTTGTGATGCAGCTCCCCACCACGAGTGAATGAATGATCATTACCATTATAGGGAGTGTTAGGGAGCAGGCTCGACTGGTAATCTATGATAGCGGGCAAATGCACGGTGAGCCGGTCCTGATGTCAGCATGCAAGGCCCTCCTTAAATCATAGCGTCCACAACACTTTCTCTCCGGCCGAAGCTCCTACGTATGACATTAAATAACTCAAGGAGCACAAGAAGTAATGCAATATTAACTACCTAAATGATGCATGCAGTATATATAGGCCTTTCTTGTCACGCACATCCCTGTGACGGTTGGTATATGGTGTCATTTTCTATTTCCTCAAACTGTAAAATCCTTGCAACAAACTAAATTATGATGAAACTAAAATTCTTTAAACCAAACTATGATGTTCCTCTTTTATTTGGAGAATTCATGTTCGAATATTTAGCAAAAATATGTTGCAGTTCGGGTTGCTCAGTGGAGCGGTGGGTAGCACTGCTGCCTTTCAGCAACAAGGTTGCGAGTTCGATTCCCGGCCCGGGGTCTTTCTGCATGGAGATGGCATGTTCTCCCTGAGCATGCGTGGGTTTTCTCTGGGTACTCCGTCTTCCTTCCACAGTCCAACAACATGACTGTTAGGTTAACTGGCTTTTCTGAATTCTCCTTATTGTGTGTGAATGGTTGTTTGTCCTGCTTGTCTCTGTGTGGACCCTGCCTCTCACCAGTAGACAGCTGGATATAGGCACCAGCACCCCTCGCGACCCCACTTGGGATTAAGCGTATCAGAAGATGGATGGATGATGGGATTATGCATCTAAAGGCTAACGTTTCCCGTCTAACTATTATTATCTGATTGGTTACCAAAGCCAGTCTTGGTGATGGTTGTCATGTTGTCGTTAGCAACAATGATTTATCTCAGTACGGAGTACCATCTCAGAAGAATGTTTCCTGAGCCTTGTTGAGTCTTTGCTGCGGAGCGTTAGGGCAGAAAGCCTAGGCTGATAGCTCACAGTAGCTTAGCATGCTGCCAAACGGGTTTTTCACATTTTAAAGTCTTTACAAAACAAATGATTGGAAAGTTTTTTTGTGTTTTTTTTAATTTTTTTGTGAAAGAATAATTGTTTTTAAAACTGATGATTTATTTTCTTCAACATAAACATTCAGCGATGCTGTTTACATTATACGACCTTGGACAGAGCTGAGAAAGAGAGATCCCGTCTTTTTTTTCCAGCTTTTATTGTCATTCCACTGTCACAAGTACAGAGCGACGAAATGAACTCTCTGCATTTAACCCATCCCTTTGGGGAGCAGTGGGCTGCCATTGTGCACCTCCTGGGGGAGCAGAGTGGTGTTTTTGCTCAGGGGTTAAGGGTCTTTCTGAGGCACATAAGAAACCGTTTGATGTGGATGTCTCAGATAAAGTCCTTATGTGTCCTTTGGTGGACAGTAAACGCTGCTGCCTGCTGTCGTCCTGAACATCATTTTCGAAGAACTTGGAATTGATAAAGATCACAACACATGTTTTCCATAAAGACTTCCTGAAGAGGAATATCAGCCCAAGTGACATCTTCCTGTATCTGGATTGGAGCAGAGTTTAGAGCAGGAAAACACAGCAGCCTCACATATTATCAATGTTATAGAGAACATCTGGAAATATTAATTTAAACGATGAGAGGAGGCTAGAGCGATACAACTACAAAAATATAACATGGCAAATCTCCATCCTCATTGGTACTGAAGAGAACGAATCGGAACTGTGAGAAAAGGAGAAAATCCAGAAGACAAGAGCTGCTCCAGATGTGTAAATGCTGAGTCCTTTCAGTCCGTCTTCTTGCCCAAGTGAAGAGATTTTAGAAAAACTGCAAATTTTGATAGTAATAAAAAATGTGAAAACATAATAAAGTCAAAATCCATTCATTTTATTCACAATGTCGGTTCACTTCTCAGTTTTATAAAACAAAAAGTAGAACTAATAATAATGACACAAATGCGAGCCTGGTTAAAAGCCCTAGAAAGAAACAACAGGTTTCCTTCCTTTTATGGTCTGATCATGAATATTTAGATGAGCTGTGCGCTGATTGGTTGGTTTACAACGAGCAAAGCTGCTGAGCAAAGATGCATCATAGCAACAAGCACTCACTCACTGAAACATCAAATTGTTTATATGGTAGGGGAACCAGACGTCCTCTTGTCCTACTTTTCATACCTAAAAAAAAATGTCAATGGGTAAATTCAAAATCAAGTTTCAAGTGGGCGTTTCTTGTTATTACATTGACTTTAATTTTTTCCATCAATATATCCATATTTTTTCAAAGTTACAAAGGAAAAAAGGTCTTGTTCTGGATTCCAATGACACTGTTGGCTTGAAATTTTGATTTTCAAAGTATTTCTCTGAGTGCCCTATAAATGGTTAAAGTTAAGTATAAGACTGAACAGAACAGAACATGAACCATGTTTGCTTTCCAGTGTTCATAGATGGAAAATGATCATTAAACGCAGGGTATGTTGCTCTGACGCGCTGTGAGACTAAAGTGGATGCTAGCTGGGATATAGATCTCTGCTTCTGGTAATACCACAATCTGCTGGGAGAGACTTTTTGGTGGTTCCAGCTTCTTTCGGTTTCTCTTTGTGGAACGTTAAATCTCAACTCTATTAAATCAGTAAAAGCTTAACCCATTACCAGAGCTAAAATCCTCCTTCTCACATGAAGAGAGCTCCATCTGATATCAGAGATCTGATTGTTCCTTATGTTCCTAACAGAGCACTTCGCTCTCAATCTGCAGGTTTACTAGTGGTTCCTAGAATTTCTAAAAGTAGAATGGGAGGCAGATCTTTTAGTTATCAGGCTCCTCTCCTGTGGAACCAACTACCAGTTTTAGTCCGTGAGGCAGACACCCTGTCTACTTTTAAGGCTAGGCTTAAAACTTTCCTTTTTGATAAAGCTTATAGTTAGAGTGGCTCAGGTTATCCTGAGCTATCTCTATAGTTATGCTGCTATAGGCTTAGACTTCTGGAGTACATAGGGACCCCTTTTTCATTGTTCTACTTCATTCTACTTCTGTTCTCAGAGTCTGAAGAATCTGTTCGTTCAATCTCTAACGTTATGTTCTCTCGTCTGTTCCTGTTTGACTCTGACACCACCCTGGAGAGAAATAATAGCTGTGCTGCTGCCATCAACACATTTGTTTAAGGATGTTGTTTTTCAGTGTAGTCCTGTTTCTCTGACTGTGACTAACTGGATGTGCTCTCTTCGTCCTCTGGCATGGGAGCTGGCTCGGAGCTCGTCTGCCTGGCTGTGTGTTTCCTGGACGGGGCCGCCTGTGGAGCTGGTTGACAGTTGCCTTTTGTATCTATGCTTCTTTTTCTATGTCTGCTTTTGTCTCCTTGAACCCCAGTCGGCCTCAGCAGATGGCCGCTCACACTGAGACTGGTTCTGCTGGAGGTTTCTTCCTGTTAAATGGGAGTTTTTCCTCTCCACTGTCACTACAACCATGCTTAGTGTCGGGGATTGCATTTGACTCAATAAGTCGATGCAATCAGCTGGTTTTCCTTAGATAGAAAACTTTGAATCAATCTGACTGGATAATCTGGTGAACTGGAAAGTGCCTTGAGATGACATGTGTTGTGAATTGGCGCTATAGAAATAAACTGAATAGAATCAAATGAGTCTCAGATGTTTGGTGCACCTTTTTTGCTGATTGGAGAAAATGATAGTCTGCTGCTCCATGAAGGGTTACTGAAGGTGATAACTTAAGCAGTTTATGCAGTGTTTATTATTACAAACAGAAGCACATGGTATTTGTTCTGCAGCCTCTTTGTACATCATTTTAAGCAGACTTGTTTGATTTGATTTATGTTTTTGCTTAGCATGCCTCCCTCGGCTTTGGCAGAGTTTAAGCAAACCTTGTTGATTCGTTGGATGGAGCAAATTTTAATCATCAGATATTAATTTTAGGTCAATTGTTTGTTAACATCCCTACTCCAACTACTAATTAAGATAAATAACTAACTTAGAAGCCAATTAGCTGGTAACTAGCAATGCAGACGGAGGCTGTGAACAACCAAACCTTTTACAAAAATAAATCATGTCTTAGAGACTGAATGTTACTAGTTGCATTTTTGCATCACACTTTGAACAGCTTTAAGAAAAAAATAACTTTCATATAAATATAAATATGCTAGTAGTGGTCTAGAATTGACAGCAGAGAAAGTTTAAACCCTAAAGTCAACCTCTTGACAAAGACTCTTAGCCACTAACTGCCTCCCAGGTGCATGAAGCTGCTCAGATCTCCAACATAAATAGGTTTAATGCAAAGGATACATTTTGTTGTAATTTACTATGTGAGTGACAAAGCAATTTATTCTTATCGAACAATAAGCCATATGTATTCATGCACTGACACCCTTAATATGTGTAGAGTTCATAGTTCTAAGTGCATCAGGAAAGCCAGTTATTGCTGCAAATAGTGCTTTGATGGTGTCAGGCTCAGCTGCAGTTTATGGGAATCTGTCAAACCTGATTGATCTAAAAATAGGTTCATGCCATAAAGTCTGGTGGCTGTGCTCCGGGTCAATGGTCTGTGGGTTGGTGGTGCAGCTCCATCTGAAATGCTTCGACTGCAAGGAATCTCGATGCGGTCAGCAGCTGTGTGGGAAAAGGGACGGCTGGTCCTCGCCATGGTTTGGTCCAAGCCCAGAAACTGCTCTGTCTTTAATGATTGAATTTAAAGCTTTAGTTAGGGTTATTTTCTTCTTTCACTTTGCATTGAAAGGAAGTGTTCTTACTTCTCTATGTACAAACACCTTGCCATCTTGGACTATCAGGGCTGCCTTAGAATGAGGTAAATCCTCTCAGCTGGGCTGCTCATTTCCACATAGATGTTGATCATGGAGTGACCCCAGCAGTATGTAATGGCTCATTGTTTTAGCTCAGCTCTGCTTGTCATTTCCTAAGTAGCAATTGAATGAACTGGCAGTAGCACTTTGAGCGAACGACTCCTTTGTTATATGAACTGTTAAACCGGATCCAATCAGCAGAGGAAGCTGAATTAGCCAGAGCGCTGGACGAATGTTTCTCTGTCTGTATTTATTTCATTTTCTGTCATCTGCCCATACGACACAGTTCACTATGTTCACCAGTGTAATTAAACTTATTTCTGTACTGAGTTAAGAAAGGATGGAAGTAAGGCAGTATAATCCAAACTTTTATTTTGGATTAAGGTAGGATGACCTTTGGCACACTTACAGGCTTACTGTATTTCTCACATCTTTGGGAGGACAGGCATTCCTGGAAGGCTTCCTTTTTATCTCTCAACCTTTCAGCGACTAATTCAGAGTGTTGAATGTTGCTCAACATGCTAGACCTTCAGCTCTGCACATCTCTGGTGGATGTGAGATAAACTGGGACATTTAATAAGGACAAGGCTTTTCTGATGGTGACCTAAAAGCAGCATGAAGGCTTTCTGTTTTTCTTGGCCTGGCCTTATCTGCAGGGTTGGTACTCTCACTTGCCCAGCAGGGAAATCCCCACTGGTCCTGTGTACCAGTCAGCTACTGTATTAACAATATACGCTATAACCAGGGGCACATTCAAGAAATTTGTGGCCTTGGCAAAGACAGGCAGGGGCCCTCTGATTTGAGGAGACAACACATTAAACAGACCCATTATCCAGATGTAGAAATGTTAATAGAATAGACATCCATTATCTGTTCTAGGTTGTGTCCCTCTCTTCTTGTCCCTTTTCTTCTTGTTTTCCTCTCTATGTTTTGTACTCAGCTGACTTTTCATGCTGTCTCTAAAGGAATGAAAGATTTTTTCCAAGCACTAAGCTCACTTAGCTGATTGCTCCTTCCTGTGTTTCCAAAAAGGCCAAAGTAAATAACCCAGTCCTTCTTTTCACTGTAGACAAGCCATGATCTGCTTCTCTGTTCTCCATTTTTCATGTGGATGAAATAATAGCTGCATGAATCATGACAGCAGACAAGATAGAGGAGAGCAGGAGGCGGGGTTACCAATCTACTTGCTCTGGAGAGCAGAGTTCGCTGCTTTTAGATGTTGTCTCCAAAGTCTCCAGTAGCAGAAAAAAGTCTCTAGATTTGGCGCTAGGCGCTTTTTATAAATCAAAGTTCTAGAGGGGTCTGAAAAGTGGCTAAATATAGCGACTAAAGCGCTAAGTTGGCAACACTGCTCTTTGCGTCGTTTGGCATCCCCAACCTCGGTCCTCGAGACCCGCTGTCCTGCAGGTTTTAGACGTTTCCCTGCTTTAGTACAGCTGATTATAATGATTGCGGTAGAGCAAAAGCCTGTTAATCAGCTTTCAATTAAAATCAGCTGTGCTGGAGCAAGGAAACCTCTAAAACCTGCGGGACAGCGGGCCTCGAGGACCGAGGTTGAGAAGGCCTGCCCTACAGCAGGCAACTGCCTAGTATTGCCTAATGGTAAATCCCCCCCGTCTAAAACCACAGTTCTGCGACATTTATATCATCAGTAGCTGTTCTGATTCGATATGCATCTAATTACCACATAAAATGGAGGAAAAAGCATGAAAATAAAATATATCCCACTCACCAGAGATGCTGATTATTTATAAACTAAATCCATCCTTCTCTCTTTGTGAAGGAAGTCTCAGTATCTCCATTTATTATCAGCCATTGAGGCCAAAAACATTTTAACAAAAGAGAATCTAAAATGCAGATTGTCACTAGCTTAACTTGGCTGTAAAAATTTTACTCTCTGACCAATCAGAGGACAGAAAAGGCTGTAGCTAGGGTGGGCCCTCTAAATCTGAAGTGTGATTGGTTAAAGAAAACATCCCTCACTAATATTGTTTAGGTGAAATTGAAGGCCCTGGACAGATTTGATTGACATGGAAAATCTAGCAACTACATAAATGCAATGGAAGCCAAGAGAAACGCTACGAAATTAAGACAATGGATTGTTTTGAATAAATTTATACATTAATATACAATTACAATTAATATAAAATTAAAATTTTATACAATTAAAGTTACAGTTATGAATGTAGGTTAGTTTTTCTGATTGATTTCAGGCCATCGGAGAAGGCTCAAGGCCGTCACAGCCCACCACTGGCCAATTTACACATTTCATGTCCAGGCACGTTACACAGACAGTTCAATCAGATCATCCAGACAGAGTGGTAAAAGCTGTTAACACTGTATTCAAATATTTATTGTATTTAAATTAACATTGTCCAGCTTTCTCCCACATGAAAACATGCAAGATTGTTGCATGAACCCACATAGTCCAGGGTAACTAATTGTCCAAAGGAATTTCTAAAGAGATATTTTATTGTGTTAAAGATATTAAAGGTATTGTTGGGGATTTTTTAAAAGACCCGCACTCTCCACTTTAAAAAAAATGTGCGTGCAAGAGCATGCATGAACCCATTTCTCCTCTTGCACGCCATGTTTAACCCCATAATGCCAAATGTATCGTATTTGATACATACGGTTTCTGAAATGTTTTGCACCTTTTGCATAATTTAATGGTAAAAACTTTGCTCAAAATCCTATTGTACACAATCAGATATACCTGATAACAGCCAGTAGAAGACTACACAAAAAATAATCTTGACTTATCGCATAGTCATAAATTATTAATATCAAAAATGTATTTCTGTTTTTTTCTTATATATTTTGTTCAAAGGGCAAATAAGGAATTCAGACAAAAAAAAAGTAATTTTCTGTTTTGTTTTATTCTTGGATCGGGCTTTAAATGGTTAAAATGTGCTGTTCTGATAGCTCATACAAACTTACTGTTTCAACATACAGTGGGGACTATAAAAGGAACTTTATAGTGAACTCAGTTAACAGACCGTTTGAACAGATGATCACTTCTTTCAGCTCCCCGTTGGTCACGTAACTCCTCCAACGCGTGGTGCTTACACGTCCTTTGTTATTAGTCGCCTCTGTCGGGTAGCAGCAGCCTATGGCGACAGCGGACCGCTGTGACAGCAAATCTCATAATGCTTTGCTGGGAGAGCTCTCAGTGCAAAGCATTCTGGGATATATCTGCCTCTTCTGAGGCCTTTCTTTTCTTCTCATACACTCGTGGACACCTTTTTTCTTATGACCCTCAGCAATTTTCAAAGAGGCGCGGTGAGAAAGGTGAGCATCAATGACCGTAGCCCTGAAACCGTAGCTCACCATAGATATATGCCTGAAAGAGCACATGCGCAGAAAAAGACAGCTAACAGGACGAGCACATAGGAGGGCGTTACAATTGACAATTAGCACTTATTTAGACCACTTATTTAGATGATCCACCTGGAAATAAAAGATCGTCCTCTATACCTTTAAGGTTTCCTTTCTGTGAATACTGTTCTGTTATCCACAAAAGATTAATACAAGGCAGAGACAAAAAACGTTAATCTGGTCTCCACTAAAAGGGGTGTAACCCTCTACTCGCTCTATGTAGGTTTTCTGGTACAATTTTGCGATAAATCTGTCCCAATTATAGTCAGTCAAAGTGTTCATAATACCTCCAGAGAGCACCGCCGAATGGAAGTAGTCATCATTAGCCAAAATGCAATTCTGCTGCAACTAGTCAGGAGTCAAAGTACATAAATGAGACTGCTCCAGCAGAAAACTGACCATGCACATCTTTCATTTCTAAATAATTCACCAAAGGCAGAGTATACTTTCTAGAAGCTGGTCCTATGGTGATAAATATGCACATCATTTCATAATTTTTGGATATTTAGCTAAATCTTTGTGCAATCTGAGCCTTCAACTCTATTTATTTGTATAGCACCAATTCACAACACGTCATCTCAAGGCACTTTACAGTTTACCAGAGTCAGACTGATTCAAAGTTTTCTATCTAAGGAAAACTTGAATGCAATCCCTCACACTAAGCATGCTTGTAGCGACAGTGGAGAGGAAAAACCTTTGAACAGGAAGAAACCTCCAGCAGAACCAGGCTCAGTGTGAGCGGCTATCTGCCGAGGCTGACTGGGGTTCAAGGAGACAGAATCAGACATAGAAAAATAAGCATAGATACAAAAAGGAACTGTGAACCAGCAGGCGGCCCCGTACAGGAAACACACAGCCAGGCAGACGAGCTCCGAGCCAGCTCCCATGTCAGAGGATGAAGAGAGCTCATCCAGTTAGTCACAGTCAGAGAAACAGGACTACACTGGAAAACAGGCTGATCTCCAACATCTATAAACAAAGGTGTTGATGGCAGCAGCACAGCTGATATTTCTCTCCAGGATGGAGTCACAGCCAAACAGGAACAGACCAGATGAAGCTACTATGAGAAAAAGCAGAGAGAGCAGAACGTTAGAGATTGAACTAACAGATTCTGTATGAATACTGCAATGAAGGAGAATGATGAAAATGGGTCCCCATGTCCTCCAGCATAACTATAGAGATAGCTCAGGATAAGGCAGAATCTATTGAACTAAAAGACATGTCAGAAAGGAAGATGTTTTTTTTACCAAGTTATTAGATTTTGATCTGTGTAACTATCATTTTGATTTTATTTATGCAATAAGAATGAAATTGAAGTTACTGCATGTTATTTATTGCTTTGTGGTTGTGTGCCTTTTTGCATCATTTGCACCAAGGATTTCATCTTGATTTTGTTTGATGTATTTATCGTTTTCTATGACAGTAAAGTTCTTATAACGGTGTGAGAGCTTGGTAGGTCACACAGCACATTATTCAGACCATTACAGATCACAAATCAACAAATCTATACTTATTTCAGATATTAAAATAAATAATCAAGTTAAGTTTTATTTATTTATTTTGGATATATACATTTAACTTTCAGCCAACAGCCAACACTGAGCAGCTTTCCTTCTGGCAGGCGATGCAGAGCTGTGAGTGCTGAGCCATAATCTCTGAGGTTTCAGAAGACATTCCCCCTCTCTTATTCTTTCCAAACTGTTTTTGTTGGCGGTAATCTCAGACAGGTCGCTAAAGTTTGGATACTTATATCCGTTATGTAGCACATCATCCAAATTACACGTGACTAGATAGAGTTCAGTGGAATCCTAATGAGCTTTTTAATGTGACTTTGAAACGACTGGCCTTAAAACGTACATATGGAAAGGTGAAGGGTGAAATAACTGTTACTGCAAAGAGCATTCTGTGGTTACTTTCGTCATCATGAAGTACTCAATTGGATGATTGCTTTGGCATTGCCTTGAAGCAGCTGGCTGACTTTGTAGAAACGTAGAAAGCAATATAACCATACAAACTATAATTTACTTTTTGACTTTAAGCATCGTTAACCGTTTTTCTGCGTCTCCAGTGGTTCTGTGCAAAAACGTTTATTTTTGTTCTGCAGCTCCTTAAATTGATGCTTAATTTTTGTTCTCTTGGACTTTTCTCCAAAGCCTCCTGGTATTGTCATTGTTTTTTGTGTTTCCTTAATAAGTCTAAATGCTTTACCTATTGCCTCCTAGGTGTTTTATTGCATGCAAAAATAGCTTTTTCTTCCCTGCTTGGTTTAGGTGTTGAGTAGGACCTGATTAGCACAGTGGTAATTAGATACTCTAGAATACACTTTGTAATACACAATGTTCTACCCTGTAGATACATGTTTTCTGTGGGCTAATTTATGTCCAGTGTAATTTCTCTGCATATGTTGGCATCTAGGTTTGCCAAGAAGTTTCAGAAAGTGGTGAATAAACGAAATAATCCACACACACGCCATTGTCAGCGTTCATTACTTCACCTAAGGCTGATGTTAGAGTACAGGGCTGCACCCCCACGTGCTCTCATGGGATAATTAGCCTGTTAGTCACGTGGCATGAGGCAGTAGCTAATGGAACTCTTTGTTTTTTTTGTGTGACTGTTTTCTCTGCCTAACTATTTTTACAATCACATGCAGATGTGCTTGTATATTTGTAAACAATGTCATGGATCTTAATGGAATAAAAGTTTAAATTGGCTATAACACACATATTCAACTCTCTCCTAATGAATTCAGCAGCCCCCTCCTGGTGCTAGTAAAACAAGTAACCATCACTGCTGTATATAGAGCAGTGATTAGCAGCTTCCTCTGGGAAGCACCTACCTTAACCACACTGCGCCTGCAAAGAAAACAACATGCCTGCTTTCTCTGATCAGGGAAGGCAGTGCCTGATAATTTCTGGTCTACGTTGCTCTTTGTGTGGCGACAGTGGCATCGGATGCAGGTGTTAGCCCTGCAAGCAAAGGGTTGTCGGTTCAAGCTCCCGCTTTCACTGTCATACTGTCCCTGAGCATTGCCTGCTGATGGTGACGCCTGTGTACAGCAGCCTGGCTTCTGTCAGGGAGCCCCTGAGCAGCTGTGGCTACAGTGTAGCTCACCACCATCAGTGTGTGAATGGCTAAATGACTGAATGTAGTGTACTGATAACTAACAGATCAGCCACTCATTCTACTTTTAGAAATTCTAGGAACCACAGGTAATTTGCATATTATATTGATATTAGGGAAGTTGGGCAGGAACATTTTTTATTAGTTAGAAGGGTGTTGCAGGGACAGAATGGTTCTAGTATACAGGGTTTTACAATAGTCCAGATTTGAAAGGCAGGAATTTGCCAGAAAACAGTGATTTAATCTCTGTCAAGCTGAAGGGTGTCACTGCTCAGAACAGAGGACCCAGTATTCAAGGCAGACAGACAATTACTCAAAAAGCATTTAAAAACGGCTCGGCAGTAGCTACGGCTAGGGCATCTAAGGCAGGAACCTCTGTACAAAGAAAACCCAGTTTAGTGACCATGTAAATCTGGCAGAGGAGGATTATGAACTTGAGTCACTAACCTGGTTTTATAGTTCAGTCTGTGCCCAGAGAACATGGTTGATTCCAGCCGGTTGGCTGTTGACAAGACATGGTGGAATACACTGATAAAGTCCCAGATGCTGCAGCCCCAGAGGATGTAGAACAAGCAGGAGATTGGATCGGGCAGATTAAGGAGGGCAGGAAAATCCACAGAGCGAAGCCAAAGCCGGGGTCAAGGTCGTGCTCAGGATACAGAACCAGGAGATTAGAAGTTAGAAGAGGTTCCAGAAGGAAATCCAGCATGGTGACAGGGTGCAGCTCCAGGTTCATAGGGAGTGTTCACCTAGTGGTTAGAACAATGCTCTGTGCTCTGAGAAAGTTACAAGTACCAGGTTCGATCCCCACAGCCTCCACTCTGGGTCCCTGAGCAACAACTTTAACCACCCACTGCCCCCTGGGCACCGCACAATGGCAGTGGGCTGCCATTGTGCGGCAGTGGGCAGTGTCTCTGCATTTAACCAATCCCTAAGGTTGGTTAAATGCAGAGGTAAATTTCTCCAATGTGAGCTCATATAAAGTTCAGCAAACAGGCAAAACACAGCAAGAGTCCAAAGACAGTTCAGGCTAACAGATCAGATGGAAAAAAGCAGGCTCACTGGTTTAGAGACAGAACAGGATCAGGTCTTCAGAAACTCTAAGTTGAATAACTCTCCCCACTGGCTAGAGAATAATCTGGCACTGATGACTGGAAACGGGCAGACTAACAGAGACTGGAGAAGGTGATACAGATGAGCAGTTTTTAGAAACTGGGTGGAGCTAGGCAGGTGAATGGAATGTGTAATTAAGCCAGTCATCAGTGCCAAGATCATGACAAAGGGAAGTGTTAAATACCATATCTAGGTTCCTTGTGGCTGAAGTGAATGGAGGGGAAAAGGAACCAAAGCTAGAGTCAAAGCCAGATGGTTAAGGACTGACTGAGATGGAATTTCTCCCTCAATTCAATTCAGTTTAGTTCTATACCACCAATTCCCAACCAGATTATCCAGGCAGATTTGTTCAAAGTTTTCTATCTAAGGAAAACCAGCTGATTGCATCAACTCATTGACTTGAAAGCAATCCCTCATTTGATGCAGGAAATTCTGTAACAGTAGTATTTAAACAAACACCTTTGTTTAGGAGTGAAGACCCATAGTCAAGCTCTCTCTGTCACTCTAACAGCAAATCAAAATCATGGAGGGAAAGTTTGCAAGAAAAGAGGAGGAGGGCAGAGTCTCTGCTCTCCTGTGAACTGCAGCCTGGACATTCTCATCATATCTCAGCTGGAAAAAAAACCTAAGTCAAAGGTGGGTCACCATCAGTCAGGAATTGGTCCACAAGATCTTAGACCTAAACAATTTTTATTGTGATTTTGTATACACAGAGCCTATACAACATGAAATTTTGTTTTGTACAGCTTTCATGACATTTCCATTTCTTAAAGTGAAGCAGTGATCAAATGTAAACAGTGTGGGAGAAAACACATGGTGCATTGATATGGAAGCTCAGAGCATTAATATATATGGTGCAAATATGCAGTATGCAGAGTCTGTGACATGATTTAGAGTTTTCTCAACAGTTCAGCAGTCTGATGGCAGTGGGGAAGAAGCTGTTGCAGAATCTGCTGAACCTGCATTGAATGATGTGAAGCCTCTTCCCAGAGGGCAGCAGAGAGAACAGTCCATGGTGGGGGGGTGAGGGGTCAGAGGTGTTCCGTCCGACCCGGCCTGTTGGTGAGGAAGTCTAGCAGCCAATAGCAGTGGGGGGGGATTGAAGCCCAGCTGTTCCAGTTTGCCCATCAGATGCTGTGGGATGATGGTGTTGAAAGCTGAGCTGAAGTCCAGGAACAACATCCACACGTGGGTGTTCTTCTCCTCCAGGTGTGCCAGGCTCAGGTGGAGAGCAGCAGAGATGGCGTCCTCAGTGGAGGGGTTTCATTGGTAGGCGAACTGGAACAAGATGATATCCTTCCAGCTGAACTGAACTAAAGGAGGTCTTGTGATGAGTGACTAAGACAACATTTATGCACATTCAGATGTGGGGATGCATGTGGTGTGAGGGATTTTTGCAGAAGCATGGACAGAAATGCCATTGAATGTCTAGTTGTACAAGATCATCCAGGAGAAGTGAACTCTGCAAAGTCAGTGACTGGATGCAATCAGCTGATTTCCTTTAGACAGAAAACGTTTAACCAGTCGGTCTGGATCATTTAACTGAATAACCTCTTTAAAGTTCCTGAAGATGAAGTAGTGGGAATTGAACTGAACTGACAAAATAAGATGCAAGAGATATTACAGTGTTATTGATTTTTAAGGTTGGATTAGGGGAGTGGTGGCAGAGTGGTTAGAGCTTTGGGTCCCAGAGGTTCTGAGTTCAAGTCTCACTCCCTCCCACAGCCTGCACTCTGGATCCCTGAGCAAGACCCTTACCACCACACTGCTCCCCAGGCACCGCACAATGGCAGAATTTCCACATAGTGGGACAATAAAGAATTTACATTTTATTTAGATGGTTACTGTGGAAGTTACTGGTGTCTCTCTACACTAGCAGGAGATTTATAAACATGTGCCTCAGTGATCTAACTGGTTCTCTGCTGAGTTGCTCAGTGGGAACACTGGAGCTGAATATTACCAGAGCCCTCTGGACTCAAGGATTTTGCTGTGTGAAGCTCAGTAAGTGTCCCCGCCCAGCGGCACACAATACTACAATCACAGGAAGTTCACAGGAGATCTGGAAGAATATGATGTATATGAAGTAACGTCAGAAGTTTGGACATGCCTCCTCAAAGGGTTTTTTTTCTTTATTGTTTGATTCCTAAAAACATCAGAATGGTGAAGTGATACATCAGTGTGTTAAACAAATAAATAGAACTTCTCAGAGTTAATAATGTTTGCAGTGAATGCACCTGTGAATGTTCAGGGTCTTTATGTGAGGCGCTGTTTCATTTTTACTGATTGCTTTTTACTCTGTGGTCTGATAGTTTGTAAAAACTTATTGGAATAAATATGGACACTTTTAGATAAATTGTTTATTTAAATTTAAAGGCTTTCAGTAGAAACCTGTCCTGATGAAACATTCCTGTTTTTTATGGCCTAATCTTTTCCACAACACAGGAAAGCAGTTTATTTTTCTATGTAGAGCAGAAGTTAGTGTTTTTGATGTTGCAGTTTTAAATAACCCGTTCATTAGTGTACTCATTTGGGCTCAACGATTTTGCCATAAACAAACATTGCAACTATATTAAATCAATAAAGGAGAGGAGCTCAGTTACTCAGGAGGAGCTCAGAGTAGATTCCCTGCTCCTCCACGTCAAAAGGAGCCAGCTGATGTGGCTCGGGCATCTGGAGGTGTTCCAGGCATGTCCCATTGGGAGGAGGCCTGGTGGAAGGCCCAGGACACGCTGGAGGGACTATGTCCCTGAGCTGGCCTGGTGTCCCCTCAGGGCCCCCCCAGAGCAGCTGGAGGAGGTGTGCGTGGATCAGGAAGTCTGGGCATCTCTGCTTAGACTGCTGCCTCAGCGACCCGTCTCTGGGTAAAGAGGAAGAAAATGGATGGATGGATCAAACCAATATTGCGATTTTATTTGCACTACAATAATATAAATGTTTTGCCATAGGATTTAGCTTTTTTCATGGCCTTGGAAGCTTGTGTTTCTGGAGTCCATTTCTGTAGGACTTTACTGTAACCTTTGTGTGAAAAAGTGCTAACTTCCATATGCTGGCATGAATCTTTGAGCTAGCTGCATCTCTCTCTTTCCACAAAACTCTGCAGTTAATGGGCCAAAAAGAAGCAGCGGTGTCGAGTAACAAAGTACAAATACTTCTTTACCTTTCTTTGGTAGAAATGTTGGCTATCTGTACTTTACTGGAGTGATTTTAAATTTTTTCTTGTACTCCTAACATTTTTTTTACAATTATCTTTACATTTTACTTCTTATATTTTAAAAATACACGCATTAGTTGCCATGATGTTTTTAAGAGATCTGACCCACAAGCAGGAAACCACTCAGAGAACCAGAGTAAAAGTTTAACAGGTTTATTGAAATAATCAATAAGGTTGATCCAGGGTAAATCAGAGAGCTGGTGAACTGGAAGGGAAGTTCAGAGGTTAGTTCAGGGTCCGTGGGAACTTTGAACAACGTCTTGCACAAATCAGAGATGAACGGGACTCACGTTACCAGAAAAAGGTTCTCTTCCCAGAATCCAGTCGGTGTGGGTTTATCCAGAGATTGGGGGGCTCGTTGGAGGGCAGACAGGTTTTTGGTTTGATTGGTTCCTTGAGGAGCAATGGAGCGGACTGCCACTTAGATTTCCAGGAGAACTTGAACGGGTCCTGTGGAGATTAATCCCCTGCTCAGTGTGAAGCTCAAAACAATCCTTCCAGGGGGAGAAGGCCAAAAATCCAGTTTGCAGGATGACTCTGCCGAAAAGGCAGAGACAAAAACAATGTTAGAACTCAGAGAGACAAAGACTCAGTTTGACTCAGCTAAACTCAGCTTGGCTAGAGTACCCAAAACTGGCAAACACTCTGGCGACGAGGTAGTGGCAGTCCACCGCTTAATATTCCTCAGTAATGGGCACAACCAGCTGCAGGTGTGTGGGAGGACCAACGAGAACAGGGCGCCACCTGGTGGTGGGCAGAGAGAACACAAAAAACAAACAGCCCACACACACTGGATTCCTAACATTAGTTTTTTTTATCTTTTAAGCTCATTTTCATTATGGCCTGTTGGTGTTTAAAAAAAATAATACCATCAAAATAATTAGTTTAGTCCAGACAATTCATTTCTTTGTTTGGGCTCAGTGCTGCCCCAACTTGTTGCTCACCAAATACCAAAATGAATAGTTTTTTAAGATGATGCAAAGTTAAGTTTGACACTGCTCCCATTAGTTATAAAACTGGGCAAAAAATGACATCTAAGGAAGTTATCATCCAGAATTGTAGAAAATTGTTCCTTTGATAGGGCAGTGCAGTAAAACTTCTGGCCTTAACATTATCCTGCATTACTTTTACTTTTAAGTTAGTAGTTTGGACTTTTACTGGAGTAAAAAGCTGAAGTTGATTCTCTAACTTCTACAAAAGTGTTTTTAAACAGCAGGATTTATACTGGGGTAAACAGCCTGCATCAGTCGTTGTCTTTGGAGCATTCAGTGTCGCTAGTGACAGTTAGGTTTTCAGCAATCCTCACATGCTTAGAAAATAATAATCTGGTCCCAGCTCTGAATACATTCATGTGGTGGTATTCCAAAAGAGCCAAAAGAGTTTTTAAGGGGGCCATGCATATCTACAATACTCAGTATTTACCCTGACCTCTGATCAGCCGTGCTCGTCTTGGTCCTACCACCCTCATTGTCAATGATTTGTTTATTCTAGTATATTGCTTTAGTATGTATCTCAACAACTAAGAAGAAACACATTTTTATGGAGATTATTGGGTTTTTATTGTTTCTTTTTTTAATTGTCCGAAATCGTCTCATTAATCTATCATCACTTTGTGGCTGTTAACTGAAATAGGCTGCATCAAAACCTTATATTAAAACTTGAAATAAAGAGAAGAATGATTACCATCTCAGTCCTTCTTGCATGGTCACATTTTTCTGGGCTGATAATAAAAGCTTAACAAAGCATTTTATCTCAGGAACAAACCTGGCAAACAGCTTTTTACATCTGGATTACATAGACCTCAAGTAGAGTGGTCTGTCACGTCGGTATCTTTATGCTCTTTACTAAACCTGCAGCTGTTTTAGGTCTGATCCCATGTATCAAACAAGACATCTTCTGTTAGGGTATGAAACCTTTCAGCTGTTGGTTTTATTGAAGCCATCAGAACATCATAGTACCGCTTCATGGGGTCAAAACAACAAATGGAACCCATTACAATATGTCTCACCATGTTCCTCGGTTCTTTCATTTTATAGAACTACACTGTTATTTTATAGAACTACACTGAGAGCAAATCAGATGTTTAGTTCAGCCATAGATGGCTATCGGCCACCAGAGCCAGAAAAAAATGAAGGAAGCTTATTTTTAATTGATCCCATTTCTGTATTTGCAGACATTTAATACCACTCATCTGAGCTGCCCAGCATAGTTTTTGTGTTTCTGTCTATAAGTAAAAAGAAAAAAAAATCTTTATCCATCTCTCATTAATCCTGGTGGGAACCCTGAAATAAGATGGAATAAATCCAGCATATTTTACAGTTAATAAATTGGGCTGTCTAAAACTGTACCTTCCACTGTTCCGTAATGTATTTATAAGTGAGGAACAATAACAGCCGCTCGTCTACCTGAGACTCAGCTGGGGTCTTCAGTGGGCGGGTCTTCTTACAGGCTGGAGAACTAGTGTACAAAAGGAAATGATACAAACCAAAACATTTGGAAAAACTCCTATTTCTGAATAAAATCTCCTGTTTTGAACAGTTATCCAAGTTGCACAAGCGAATCCACTGCCCTCCCCAGCTCCTCCAGCGCTGTCTCTGTCTGTCTGCTTGTCAGGTCCTTTCACTGCAGTGATAGAAAAACCTACACAGCCGACAATATAAGATCGTACTGATCTAAGAACATTTCCACACACAACATATTTAAAAATGTATCATACATATGTCATAATTAGGTCTGCAACTTACCACTATTTTGCTGTTGATTATTGTTTTGATTAATCAATTAATGATCATATTATTAATTGATTGGTTAGGTTCCTTCAATAAGATTTTTCAGAGAATTCAAACCAGGTGAAACTAAACTTTTCCACTTGAAGATTCTGGATAGAGTAGATGACAAATGATTATGCAGAGTGGGAGACTGGAGATAGAATGATGAAAAAGGGGTCCCTACGTCCTCCAGCAGTCTAAGCCTATAGCAGCATAACTATAGAGATAGCTCAGGATAACCTGAGCCACTCAAACTATAAGAGTGGCTCAGGTTATCTGCCTCCCATTCTACTTTTAGAAATTCTAGGAACCACTAGTAAACCTGCAGATTGAGAGCGAAGTGCTCTGTTAGGAACATAAGGAACAATCAGATCTCTGATATCAGATGGAGCTTGGCCATTTAAGGCTTTATATGTGAGAAGGAGGATTTTAAATTCTATTCTGGATTTAACAGGAAGCCAATGAAGAGAAGCCAGGATAGGAGAGATATGATCTCTCTTTTTAATTTTCATCAGAACTCTGGCTGCAGGATTTTGGATCAGCTGAAGGCTTTTAACTACAGTTTGTGGACTTCCTGATAGTAAAGAATTACAATAGTCCAGCCTTGAAGTAACAAATGCATGGATTAGTTTCTCAGAATCACCCCTGGACAGGAGATTTCTAATTCTTGCTTTCTAGGTATATAAAGCCTAATTCTTACAAGAATCATTTTCTGGGTTTTTACTTTCTGAAATTCAGTTTCTGCTGCAAAAAAAGTAATTTAGAAAATATGTTATTCCAGGTCAGTCTAGGAGTGTGATTTTGATCAGGAATAATCTCATTTTAGTGTTCTACAAATGGAACAACAGAGGAGAGTGCTTTTAATAAATGTCAAATCAGCCTGCCATAGTTAACTTCATATAAACTTAGGTATTAATTGGAGCAACAATCTTCTCATTCGCCATATTCCTCTCCTCTGCAGCTGTAGAGCCGTTTCTCTGCCCTTTAGACACATTTTTAATTTCATTAAAATTTCCAGTTCCATTGAGGTGAAATAAGCACTTCCTGTTGCTTGTTGTCATGGTGACTTGTAGATTCGGGACTCCACTGATAATGGCTTTTCATACTTGCTACTGACGTGTTAAACTCTGAACTGACCTAATTAGAGTTGATTGAACTAATTCGTAGCAGTCGTTGTGAAACCGAAATACTCAAAGTTCCTGAATTTTGGCTAAATCATTTTACACTTGTAGATTTGAATCTGGTTTTGTTAAACCTGCTTCGTGAAACGGACCCCTGTCTGATGGAAGATGGCTGTATGCTGGAGACCTCCCATTTCACTGTGCTTGCTTAAAGCCACAGCCCCAGTGCTCTTACCTTTAAGAATAAAACTTTTACAAACATTACAAATCCGCATCACGTGTCCTTATTTTAGGTTATTTCAGGTGATCAAGCGTCTGTTGTTACACCATATTCTGTGATTGTTGCTGATTCTCCTCAACACTTAACAACATCAAACCTACCTTCCCTGGGGTTATTTTTAAATAGCTTGTCAAAAAAGGTTAGACAGAAACAGATCAAAACACATTAGTCTGTCTGTTATATTCAGACTTTTTATCACCCAAGAACAAGCTATAATAAACACTCTCTGAATGGTGGGATTTCTCAATTTTGACAATATTGTGTTTATTTTGTTGTAATACTGCTTGTAACCACTAAAGTGTGTTTAACTTGCACATCTAAATTCTACACATTTATTAGTTATTTTTCACTCTTTCTTTTTTATTTCTGTCAACGTTTGACTAGTGGTGCAGCTCTCTACAGCCCTGAAATGGCCAGCCAATGCTAGTTCAAAGTTGAAATGATAGCAGCAGTGATGACCTTCATCCAGTCCTGTTCAGCCCTTTTTCATCCCGCTGATCTCTGTCCCGTCTGTTTGCTTCTCTGCAGCTTTTTGAGATCACAGTGCCGCTGACCCAGGGCACCAAACCTGTCACCATCAGCGTGGCCAACCACACCCAGTGCAGCTGTCTGTCCAAACTGGACATTTACAGACAAGTCCACAGCATCATCAGACGAGCCCTGCCAGAGTAAGCATCCATCTTTCACCATGACATACAGTATAATCAATGTCTTCATGAATTTACATTATTTTAACTTTAAGCCTCTTTATTCTTAAAGAAAGACCATTTTGTCATGATCTGGCCTGATTGCTCACATTAATTGTTCTTTTCACTCACCTGCCTAACTGCCCGATTTTCTAATAATCACTCATCTTATCCACCTGCGTCTGTTGCCTTATATTCAGTTCAGCCCGAGAGATCATTATTTGTTTTCTATTAGTCTGTCCAGTGTGTTCTAGTTATTCCTTGTTTACATCCTGGTTCCTGGCAGCCAGAGGGAAGTGGGTTTTGTGTCTAGCTCATCTCCTGATTGTGTCCTGATCCTTCACCGCGGAGTCCTCAGCGTTTTGGCTCAGAACGCGGGGAGGATCAGTTTTATCCCCGTAAGCCTGGCTCCAAGGAGGAGACCAGTTTACAGTCCTGCTCATCCTGGTTTCGACGTCCTGTCTCTGTTACCCTGACCACTGAGCCTGCCTGTCTGCATCTGAGTCTGTTCTGCATCTGTTCGTGTCCGTCTGGTCACGCCTCTGGACTCCATCTGACTCTGGATTCTGAACCTGCCTGAGCACTCTGAGGATTCTTGGAAGCCCAGATGACTCTGTTCCTGTTTGGGTCGGAACCTTTGATCTTGCAGAGGTCATCAGGGTTTCATGCACTATTCCTGCCTGCTCTGATAAGCTTCCTGCAAGTCCTCCGAGGCTGCAGCACTGGCGACACTCTATGTGATGCGCGCCGCTGCAGTTGGCAGTCCAGCGGCTGGATTGCACCTCTTTCAGGGATTGGACTGAATTGTTAAACCACGTAAGTGACCCACTCTGATGATCATCTCCTGTCAGATGATCGTGGTCACTGACCTGTGTTTCTCCCACAACCTGAGATTGGGCGGTGCCCCGCCCCCCTCCTGCAGTCACCGTGAGCCTTCAGCTCTGCGCCTTTGTCCTATTCAGTTCTGTTATGTTAGTAAACGTTTTGAACTTTCTTACTGGCTGTCTCACCTTGAATACTGGGTCCATCTGTCCCATTTTATGATACATTTAGTATAATTCACAACCAGAGGAGGCTTTAAGCTCCATACTTTGGGCCTTAATTAAACAAATGCTTTAATCATAGTAGTACTTTGAAAGAAGAATTAATTTCTCTGTTACTGGTGGCTAAATTTAGTAAACTCAGTTTCACTGCATTAGGATTATGATGGGTGAGTGTTCAATCAATCAACTTTATTGTCAACTATAATTTACATTGCAATTGAGATTTCAGTTTCAGTACAAACCTTTCAGCACATGCATTGGGGTGGGATGGGGGGGGGCTGAGAGGGGGGACGGTTCTACTGAGGCCATGCGTGCCGCAGAACGCTGCCTTTGGCGCATTCGTATGGCTTCCCAGGTCCCAGGCGGTTACCTATAGTGCTGCCTTTATCTCTGTGCAAAGATAGGAGCCACTTTGGGGAGAGAGACAAGAAAAAAAGCATTTTTGACACTTTATCCTTGACAGGATAGTTTGAAATATAAAAAAAAACCTCAGCACAAGAAAAACACGTAACATGAGACAGACATTTCAGCAGAGGGTCACATCGGAGGCGGAGTCACATGAAGTCAATCTGACTTCCTGTGAGCGTGTTAAACCCTAATATTAGCTGCTTGTTGCATGTCAGAACTGATGTTTCCCCAGTAGTTTATCTAGTTAGACACTAGATAGACTCTCTATAAACTTTATAGAGACACTTCCCCTGTCTCTATACAGTTATCACCTTCCTTATGCAAGTGGCAAAGATTTGGAAATGGAATGAGAGCGGCGTCCTTGATCTAAGAACAAAGTGGAATATTTAGGTAAGGCTGGAGCCATGGATGTCTCCTCATTTACAAACATGTATGATGTGATGATGTGGCAGACTGGAGTTGCATAAAAAGCTTCTTAACTTGCGATTCGGGGTCACTTCACGAGACGTGAGCCCGGTTGGTAAGCAGCTGCCTTCTAAGCAACATTACAATTTTTATCAGAATCTGTTTTCATGTCTCCTGGTTATTTAATACATAATCATTATGAAGTGTTATTTAACGGGTTAGGTGAGAAAGCTTTGAGGTGTAAAAACAGAGCTTACCTTTAACAACCGAAAGCTAAAAACCTATAGGTTATCACGACTAAATCAGAAATGTTAGAATCCTCCCTCATCCCAGCGTTCCTGGATGAAATGTTGTGCCTCCCTGTCAGGTTCTGGGGGCGACAGTGGCGTTGGATGTAGGAGTTTGCCCTGAGATCGAAGGGTTGACGGTTCAAGCACTGACTCCGACTTTCAGTGTCGTTGTGTCCTTGGGCAAGACACTTCACCTGCATTGTCTACTGATGGTGGTCAGAGGGCCCGGTGGCACCAGTGTACGGCAGCCCCGCTTCTGTCAGTGAGCAGCTGTGGCTACAATGTAGCTCACCACCATCAGTGTGTGAGTGTGCGTGAATGGGTGAATGAATGTAGTGTAAAGCGCTTTGGTCAAGTTACCTGACTTGAATAAAGGTGCTATATAAGTACATGCCATTTACCATTCTTTGTCTGCAGTAAACTTCTACACCAGTCATTACTTCTAACTGGTCAATGCAGAAAAACACACCTGAATTCAGGCATGAGGTTTATTGTAATAGTCTTTAGACTAAAACGGGATCCTTTGTGGCCTCTGAGCCACTCGGTCCCTTCAGGGTCGGGGCAGACTCCTCCGTCTCTACCGGAGGTGTTCCTACTGGCAGCACACATGTAAGAACGCAGCGTCTTAAAAGCTATTGTTCCTTTGATGGCTTCCTGTTAACTCTGCGCAGACTGTGGGTGTTACTTAAGGAAACACGTTTCACATTATCTCTCGATTAACTTCACAGCTCCGTGAAATGTGTGTGTTCCTGTGTGCGTAGCTAGGCAGGGCATGCTGTGATTAATGACGGGCTAACAGTCAGGATCCCATCAGGGGCTGCTCTCTAATGTAGGTTTTGGCTGCAGTCCTCTGAAAACAGAACAATGGCTGCGTTTAATTGACTGGATTAAAACAGAGCAGGGCTGCACAAATGTCTAGATGTCTGTATACAGAAATAACATTTGGTTCAGTAATTAAAAACCAAACCAAAACAGCATTTAGGTGGTCTCCAGTGTTACTGTCGCAAGGCAAAAAACACAAACATAAATAAGTGATTTTTTTCTTGAATGGAGGAGGTAAGGGAGACACTTGGAACAACACAGTTTAATTAAAAAATAAGAAAAAACGATTCCATTGTCTCATTTCAAATGCATATTATCCAGTTATCTTGTTTTAAGAGTAAAAATACTCCATACAATTTTTTTCCAGCATTTTGTTATCATTCCACTGTCACTAGTACAGAGCAATGAAATCCACTCTCTGCATTTAACCCATCCCCTTGGGGAGCAGTGGAGCAGTGTGGGGTAGGAATGAATCAGTGACAGCGGATCCCTCTGGGATCTCTGCCTCTGGTAAAGACTCTCTCTATGTAATGGAAAATCAACAGTTCCTTCTAGTGGACTTAACCTGCAGCATGCATGAAGCATCCATCCCTCTCATACGACATTACCCGCCTCACCTCTGGAGTATTTTATCTGAACCGATGTTGTAATTAGCATGATGGAATGATAATGGGGTGAGTAGTTTGGAGTTGATCTAAAGAAATGTTTGGTCATTTGTTCAAAGTCATAGGGAAGTCATATTTAAATGTCTTCTGCCTTAAACATGTATATAAATGTACTCTTTATCAGACCATATTGTCCCAAAATTTAGAAAATGGATATATATTAAGAAAAAAATTCTGTCTGAAAATCTGTTTTTTTTTTCATTATCTTATGCAGGTCAGTTAGTTATACATCAGCCTGAACACCTAAATTCAGCCAATCATATATCAACAATCATCTGTCAATCAAATGTTTTCGGTCATAGCATCTTGATTCATATGTCGCAGCTAATATACGCAACGGTTGAAATAATAATGTTCTTTCCCATTGAGTTGCGTCCCAGTGTTCACGGGGATGGACGTCTGTGTCTTCAGCAGGCGTAGAGCTAACAGAACTGGCAGCGTTGCGAGGCAAGGGCTCAAACATGTACGGCTGGAAGCCTTCTACACCAAACCAAGCTTCTGCCGCCCTGGCGTCCTCTTCCACAAAATCTTCGTCCCGCTTTCCTCCTCTAAATAAAAAATGGATGACGGAGGAGACTCATCCACGACCTCCGACACTAAACTCTCCTCCTCTTGCATGTTTCCTCTGTCCATAGCGTTCCTTGACAGCGTCGTTTCTAAGGCACCAATTTAGTGCTACTTGGTCCCAATGGAATTTCCCATTGGGAACCTGCTAGCACTAAGATGCTAACTGGTTAGCAAGATGCTTCCCACAAACCGGCCACAACCAAACTTGCTTGTGAACCTTCCGCCAAACAATCCCGCCCCCTAGATAATCAACCAATCACATTACCTTTATTCACTCGTGTAAAGTCGTGCACCACTCAGGAGAATTCGGAAATGCAACGGTTGGAACAGCCGCTTCCCAAGACTTTAATGGTAGCGCTGTGAAACTGTTTGAATCTTTCATTCAGACTCTAGGTTGTGATCAACAACCTAGCGGCAGTGGCGTTGTTTCCTTGGAAAAGACACTTCACTTGCATTTCCTACTGATGGTGATCAGAGGGACTGGTGCCACCAGTGTATGGCAGTCTCGATTCTGTCAGTGAGCCCCAGTGCAGCTGTGGCTACAATGTAGCTCACCATTAGTGTGTGAATGGGTGAATGACTGAATGTAGTGTGAAGCGCTTTGGTCAAGTCCTCTGACTTGAAAAAGCACTATATAAGTACAGGCCATTCACTATTTAAGCAATAATGTGCCTTAGTGAGGGGTAGTCGCTCTGGATGAGCACAACATATGGTTTGGGTTTAGATAAAGTTGACATGTTTCTGTTGTATGTGCAACAAACTGTAATTTTTTAAAATCTAAATAATAATTTTTTCTTTAAATCCATTTTGTCTTGAAACGAGGAGGTAAGTGGGACACTGCCAATGGAACAAGGCGATTTACATTTAAACTAAGAAAAAATGATTGCATTTTCTTATTTCAAGTGCATTTTATCTAACCACTCCTTTTTTTGCTGACATGCTTTATCCCGGCTGGGGTGGTGAGTGGTGCTGCTGTCTATCTCCACCTGTCTACGGATGAGAGGCAGGGTCCACCCTGGACCGGTCACTAGTCCATCACAGACACAAACAGGACAAACAACCATTCACACTCACACCTAAGGAGAATTTAGAGAAGCCAATTAACCTAACAGTCATGTTTTTGGACTGTGGTAGAAAGCTGGAGTACCCGGAGAGAACCCATGCATGCTCAGGGAGAACATGTAAACTCTGTGCAGAAAGACTCCGAGCCGGGAACCAAACCCACAACCTTCTTTCTGCAAGGCAGCAGTGCTGACCATTGTTCCACTAAGCAGCCATTTAGTCTAATTTCTTATTTGATGAGTAAAAGTATTAATTCCATTGGAAAATCATCTTTTTTACCTGCTTAAATTCAGGCTAAATAAACTTAATTTAGGAAATGCTGTTATTTTTAGATGTTTTATGCAATGTAGTTCAACATTTCATCACCGTAGTCAAAACTACTTTGATTGGTCGATAGATTGACAGCGGAGTACTCGTGGAGAGAGATGACAGTAATGTGGCTGAGATATTGGTGGGAAGAGAGGAAGTGGGAGATTTTTAAAACACCAATACTGATTAAAATTACTGATTAAAATCAGATGTAGTAAAATCATTAAGCCTGAGGAGGGCGCCAAACAGGTCGTTTTAGAAACTAAAACTGCAACAAACAAGTCCAATGATGCCTGGATCATCTAGACAGCACTCTAAAACATCCATGAAAAAAAGGTAACTTTTGAAGTGAATTGTCCTTTAATTGGATCTAATGAGGAGCTGATAGCTTAGGAAAGATAACAGGTTCATGTTCTGATCTGAATGGATTAAAGCTCAGATTTAACATCCTCGTCCTTTGTTCCTCTCTGCTCACATCTGCTCAGGCCTGCCTGACGGATCAATGGCGTTATGTTAATTAATCAGAATGGTTCCACATACTCCTTCTGGACTCAACCTCACCATCCATGGACTTTCTCTCCATCTTTCACTGTCAAATTTTTGAAAAAGTCCTGTTCTGCTCTGACCCGCCTGGCTCCACCTCTCATCATGCTCTCCTCAGCCTTCATAGAACTAGGTGACAGTCTGTTGCGGATGTTGTTGGGTTTGCTTTGGATACGGTCTTCAGTGAAACTGACAGGTAGAGGATGTGGAATCTGGGTAGCTGTCTTTGCTCTGTTTAGTTTATGGGGCGATTTGAAGGAGCAGACTTTTCTTCCTATATAGTTTTAGTAAAACGTCATCAAGCTCCAGTTGATGGACAACTTGAGGACCTACAGATGAGACCAGGTTATTCCATACATTCTAACAAACACTTTTCTCCATTGTCTGACTTTAAATGAGACCTTTTCATATTTTAGACTTAGACAACATTTTATTTTGTACAGCTTTCAGGTAGTAAATGATCAGCAGCTTAGCAGTGAAATGTCTATTCCATAAAGTGCAGCAGTGATCAAATGTAAACAAGTGTGGGAGAAAAAAATATGGTGCAAAAAATGCATAGTTATGGAAGTTCAGAGCATTAATTTATATGGTGCAAATATGCAGTGTTTTGGTTTGGTGTTATCTGTGTGATGCAGAGTCTGTGACAGGATTTAGATTTATTTTTTTCAACAGTTCAGCTGTCTAATGGCGGTGGGGAAGAAGCTGTTGCAGAACCTGCTGGTCCTGCATTGAATGCTGTGAAGTCTCTTCCCAGAGGGCAGCAGGGAGAACAGTCCATGGTGGGGGGGTGAGGGGTCATTGAAGATGTTACGGGCTCTCCCTGTCAGGCTGGGATGAAATGTCTTTAATGGAGGGAAGAGGAGCCCCCATGATCCTCTCTGCTGTTCTCACCTTCTTCCAGTCTGAGGCGCTGTAGCCTCCACAGCACACAGTGAGACAGCTGGTCAGAACGCTCTCTATGGTGCTTCTGGAGAAGGTGGGGAGGATGGAGGGGGGGGGCAGGGGGGCTCTCCTCATCCTCCTCAGGAAGTCCAAGCACTTCTGTGCCTTTTTGACCAGTAAGGTGGTGTGTCCAGTTCAGGTGAGGGTGTCTGTGATGTGCACCCCCAGGAATTTGGTGCTGCTGACCACCTCTACAGCTGAGCTGTTGATGAGCAGTTTAGTCCCTCAAACCTTCCAAATAAGTTTTTTAGTTCATTTAGGGAGTTAGCATCAGCTGCACCCAGCGGGGGGAGGGTTGTAGTCAATAATCGCCTATATGCCTTGCCACATTCTCCTGGTGTATCTGGCATCATGGAAGAGATCCTGGATCTTCAGGCTGTGGTTCTGCTTCACTGATCGGATGGCACGGTTCAAATCGGTGTGCGCTGTTCTCATTGCCTCTCTATTACTCTATCAGCAGGTTTGAAAGCTGAGTTCCATGCATTTAGTGATTTGTATGTAATGTATATCCCTTTATTGTCCCATTCACTCTCTGCATTGAACCCTTCCCCTTGGGGAGCTCTGGGTTGCCATTGTGTGGCACCCGAGGAGCAGTGTGGGGTTAAGGTTTTGCCCGGGAACCCAACAGACACTGCTCCAACCACTAGGCCACACCACTAGGATTTCTGAACCTGCCAGTCACCATTCATCCAGGGTCATTGGTTTCCCCGGGTGGTGATGTTCTTTTTGGTGCCGACGTCCAATGCATTTGTTGATGTAGGCTGACACAGTCATGGCCTGCTCATCTATATTTATCTTGTTGTCATAGGTTACTGCAGCTTTGATGTTTCAGTAAGAGCATTCAAAACCCAGTCCTGGAGTTTCTCCATGACTGCTTTAGTCCACACCCTGACCTCCCTCACTGTTTTGCCCTGATTAGCCCTGATTGCCCAGGAATTAGCATGACAGAAAGGTGATCGGAGGAGCCGAGGTGAGGGTGGGGGCGGCTGCTCTGAATGCATCTTTAATGGTAGAGTACGCTAAATCCAGAGCGTTCTGTCCCCAAGTTTCAGGAGTCACAGCCAATCAGGAACAGACCAGATGAAGCTACTATGATGAGAAAAATCAGATGGAGCTTAACGTTAGAGATGCCTAACAGATACTGCAGAATGGGAGAATAGAGATAGAATGATGAAAAGGGGCCCCTATGTCCTCCAGCAGTCTAAGGTTATAGAAGGATAACCCAAATATTTTGGATGAGGTATAAGAAAGTTAGAGCCAGAGTATGGCCAAGGTAGAGCCAAGGAGAAACGTTTATCCGGACAAAAACTCCCCCGCCGGAGGACTGTTATCATTTCAGAGGATTTTTTCATTAAAAAAAAAAAAACTGTATCTTAGAAATAATTTGGGATTGTTTTAAATGTGTGTATACAAGATTGACAGCAAATGTGACCAGGATGATATGTAGATTTACCTCAGAAGGTAGCAACTCTGGAAATGTACAGTATTGTTTGAAACAAACTTGAATAACAGAAACACAGCCATTGGATATTAAAATCTCAGACTAGAAAAATGCTAATAACGCTTCCATTGAAATGATAACTGTAAATAACGACGTTGATTTTTTTCATGTGGGTGTTTGTACTGTAAAATCCATTCACACTTCAACCAGCATTAATCCACACAGAGCAGGAGCAGTTGATCAGACTGTAGCTGCAAGAAAACATCTTGGAGACATTTTCACACCAACAAATCAGTCGGCATGTAAAGATGGACACTTAAGCAGGCGTATGTTTTACATTAAGGGAAGTGAAAAACCTCCCCCACCGGCCAACATTTAACTTTCCCTTTTCTCCTTTTCTTTCCCCTCTCTGTGCATGTCTAAGGCTACGCAGCTCTAATTGAAACCACCTTGTGTTTCTTTTGATCGCCAGACGCTTTCAAAAGTTTCAACTATTTGTCTGTCTGCAAACACGCTCCCTGCTGTCTGTGACTGTGGCCAAGTCAACAGTTCACTACATGTTGCTACACAGACAGGCTATTTTCACTTTGTGGTGGTTAGTATAACTGACTGTCTGTGTGTAACAGTGTCTGTTGTGTTTTTGGGAAAAGTATTTTTCTTGGCATTCTTTAAAATCCAAACATGCTATCTGATTTCTGAACAACTTCACGACTGTGTTTAACTTTATTTTTGGTTCTGTGTGTTTTTTTCCCCTGTATTTCTAATGTTTATTTTCACGATTCATTGTAGGTTATAAGATAATGACTGATAAAGCAATTAAGGGAATGACCTTTCATCCTGTGAACCAGCCTGACTGAGCAGCAGTCTGAAAACTAGGGCCAGTGATTGACTATCTCAGTCTGTCTGTTTTAACAATCAGTTCAAGCATTGAAGCAACATAAAGAAGTCAACATTCAATGTGGTTTAGTGACCCACTTGTGATCCTTTATCAACCAGTATGGGGTCCTCAGATCCACCACAAAGATTACACCAAAAAAGCATTTGGTTGAAATATGTAAAAATACAAAATTGTCATGCAAAAAAATGACAAAGCTACTTTAGCTGAGTATTGCTGTTTGTAAAATTATTATGCCTGTTGTTAGCTGATGCTGTAGAATTGTAGTAGTTTGGGTCATAAGTGGATTCTGGTACCAGAAGCTAAACGTTTAGGAACCTCTGGTCTGGAGGAGATGTTTGGAAATGCTCTGATTTGGAGATAATACCGGCTTTGAACAGAAGTTTTAGCAAAAATTCATTTTTTCACTGAAAGCCCAAGGATGGGTTTTACCAAAACAAACAAAAAAAATCTTTAGACTTCTGTTCTCTGTTCTCATTAATAATAAAGGCCTTAGACCATTTATCGAAATCAGGCTGAGAGAAGCTTAACTAAATTGGTTTGGTGAAAAGGTGCTACACAAAGGCAAGAAAAAGCCCTACTTGCATAAATTATTATATCATTTGGTAAATGCAAATACATGGTTTATAGGAAGAGAACCATGGCAGAAATTAAAAATAGACACAAACGAATAGAAGAAATCAAATTATGGGGAAATATGTACTTTAGTTGAACCTAAACAAAACTGAAGTATTGATTTTTGGACCAAAGGAAGAGCTTATCCAAAGTTAGTCCACAGCTTCAGTTCAGCATCAGGCTCTTAATCTGGGTGTAGTGATGGATTCACATCTGAACCTTCAGAGGCTCATAGAGTCAGGAACAAAGTTGGCCTTCTATCACCTGAAGAACATCTCAAGGATTAAAGGACTAATTCCTGCTTCGTTCATACTTAGTAGAATCGACCCCTGCAGCGGGTCCTCAACGAGTGTCCTTTAGCCTTCAGTGTAGGTGAACAGCTGAGTCCTGTCCGGATGAGTTGGCTCAACACAGGAGGGCTGATTCCTCAGAACAGGTCTCAGTGGTTCACCTACACCTGAAGGCTAAAGGACACTTGTTTGTGGACAAGGTCCTTATTCTGGCAAAGGAAGAAGGATCAAAGCGGGGTTAAGGAAGCCATCTTTGTTAACCTGGAAAAACCTTCTCTCAACAGAGGAGGCGGTCTTAAGGGCTGGTTATCCTCCTGCAGCAGTGTGTTGCAGTGAGCTTGACGCAGACATTTTTTATTTATGCTCAATTTTGAGGGTGGTCTGTGCTACACGCTGCGGGTCTAGATACGGCCGAGGTGGAGAGGAAGTGGGGGCAAGTTTGTCCGACAACGGAGGGACACGAGGGTGAAAGAGAGCGGGGATCCAGGTGGGAAAAGGGTCCCAGCATTCTTGCACACCTCGCTCTTCTAGCAGGTCCAACTTCACCAGTTGTTTTTCACAATTGCGGTCATAAAAACTAAAAACACTGTCTGCACTCACCTACAATTTGGAAGAGGTGCAGCAGAGTGTCTTCAGAGGGGGCGGGGACGTCTTTGCGTTCACAGCGACACCTACGCAGACGACCTAGTTTCAAAGTATAAATCAGCCTTTAGACATAACCTGTCCCCTATTTGCAGAGCACTTTTAGGAACAATACCCAGAAGATTCAGCTCTCACCTGCCCTTACCTGACTCACACTTCAATGAGGCATATGACTGAAACCACTCTGATGAGGGAGTTAACGACCCATCAGAACCCCCAACAGCCTTTAACACCCCCCAGGTGACCTCCGTGGTCAATCCAGATGGAGGGATCAGAGCCACCTTTTGTCCCCCCCTATTCTTTGTTAGACCTACACTATATTAATCTTTGTCCTCCCAACCGTCAGAACTGAAGAATCCTCTTAAATGAGAGGAGAAGCATATTCTAGAAAACTTCCCATCCAGCTGCCTAAACTGAACCTTTCAAGCTTAAGGCCGACTTATTGTGGCTTTATAGAGTAGTTGTTATGTGGGGGGCAGTAACGTGGTACCACAGGAGCCAAAATGGGAAACAGAATAATCGCTAGTTTGGGAGAAAAGAAGGGACACACCAGAGAATAAAAATTACAATGGAAACCCCCGATGAACCTTAAGCTGTGTGGAGGTGCAGAGCCGATGACTGTGTCCTTAATGCTGTTGCTGTCATCTTCTGATTTGTTTCATTCTAAGCTTTAATAAGGTTACAGTACACAAACAAAACTGGTCCATCCTGGTTCTGGTCCATGTGACACTGTTACACCTTCATTTCTGTTTGCTCCAACACAATGAGCAATTCTATATATATATATATATTTATTTTAGTGTCCTGTCTGGCAATGTAGCAATAAGAATAGTTGTTTTGATGCCAAAAAAGACCCCAACAGATTTTTATTTCACAAGTGGAGCAGTACGGCTATCGCCATAGTGTTCCACCTGATTTATCCATATAAATAGCTTTATTATGATTATGCAGAGAGTATTACAGATTATATGGACAATGCAGTGGTAAAGTAGAATAGGAAAGAAAACACAGAAAAGAGGAGAAAAGATGAAAGAAAGAGGAGATAAAAGGGAGACAATGATAAAACGTCTTCTGTCTGATTTATAAAAGAACAGCACAACCTATGGATATAGGATAAGAGATACAATAAAGTAGCATATTGATAATATTGCTGATCTATAAGAAGTATTATTTAATCTGACATGTATTCTGTGTTACCTGAAGATAAGAATATGGGCTTTCTGTATGGAAGTAAATCTTTAGGTACCTGGAACCAAGCACCTGTAGTTGTTTGTGAGAGTGCACTTGTGCATTGTAAAGTTTGTCCAAACGAAAAATGCTCAATAGTGGTTGTGAAGAGCCAAAGACACACCCCTCCAGAGCACAGAGGCAAGTGCTGGGGCACCCAAAACCCCAGATGCCCAAAGGGGGCCCCAGAGCAAAGGCGCCCAGGAGGGGCCAACCCAGGAAATCTGCACCCCCACCAAGGGAGGAGGAGAGATGTCCCCGAAGAGTTCCCCCATCCACCGCAATGCTGAAGCCCCGCCCCCCGGCGGCACCCCAGACCGGGCCTCGTGGGCCCAGGCCCCGCGAACCAGCCGCCAGGAATAAGCCAAAAAAAAGTCTCAATCACGTCTTCCCACCGTAGTGCCTCCACTCGCAACACACAGACTCACAGATGAAAAAAAACTGCATAAAACACGAGCAATTCTAAACGTTTAGGTTAATCCAGCTTCCTTCCATCATCCTACATCATCCTCATCATCCTACATCATCCTCACCATCCTACATCATCATCACCATCATCATCATTATCATCATCACCATCATTATTTTTATCAACAACAACAGTTTGCTGTCAGACATAAATTGTTCAGATTAGACAGTTTGAGGATCTTATCTGTATTTGGCAGAAGTGGTAAAGATAAACCAGACATGATAAAACATGGCTTTGAGAAGATAACCATCCATCTAATTCCTGTCACGCTTTATCCCTGCTGCGGTGGCGAAGGGTGCTGGTGCCTATCACCAACTGTCTACGGGCGAGAGGCAGGGTACGCCCTGGACAGGGGGCCCGGCAATCGCAGGGCGATGGATGATTAAAAAGCTGCAGGAAGAGGAACCTTGACTTTTACTATGGTATTAATGCAGCTTTCAGAAAACAAATTACTGCTTTTACCGTATTACTCTGCATCTTTCTGCTCATAGATACTTTGGGTCAAATCATCTACTCTAAATATGTTCATTTTCCAGTTTCTAAACTGGAGACAAATCATCATTATGTTACAGGATTGATATAAGACAGGAACACAATGACCTTTAGTCTAATGGAGCAGAGCTTGCAACCCAGTCAGTTGTGTATTTTTAGTAAACCAGGATAAAACATTACTAAGATACTCATATGACTCAGCCAAAAGACTAAAATTTAAAGGAGTGATAGAATGCAAAACAGTTTCCATTGTCATAGATGAATAACAATAGTTCAGTGGGTGAAATGGACGTGCAGAGAAGTTCAAACGCCATCAACACCTGCTTTCTATGCAAATCTCACAATTCTAAACTTCCACCATAAAATGGGTGAATCCAAATGAAGCCCCGAATTGATGTAAACTCTGGGATGTTGCCTTATTTGGTTCTGCCCTGGACTTTTGTCATGCCATCAAATTAACATAGAGACCAGCCCACTGGTTCACTGGCCCAAGAACATGAATAGAGGTAGATTTAGGTATGAAAAGTAGGACACGTCCGGGAAAAAGAGGACGTTTGGTAACCCTACCATATCAACAATTTGATTTTCAGCGAGTGAGCACGTTTTTATTTATTTGTGTAGCTCAAAGAAAACACGTCCAAGATTGTCGCCTAAGACCTTCCTCTCCCTACTTAGTCTGCTTCTGCAGAGCTGATGTTTTTGCCAACACAGGGACCCTTCCCCTAATGAAAGAGTTTGTGTCATCATGGTCTGACACTGAGCAAGCTGTCCTGACACAAACACATGCATACGTTTTCACCAAATCAAGTCTAATGCACTGCTTCTTCTGTTTATTGCTGATACAGTAGATGAGTTAGCCGATACAGACCATTTATATATCAATCTAAGCTTAAAAAAAAGCAAATATTTGAGACCAGAGAAGAAAATCAACAAATGTTCTGCTCTGGCTGCTGTTATAGTCTTGATTACCACAGTTGGTGTGGAGAGCTTTTCTGGTCAAAACAAACCTTTGCCTCTTTTGACATTTTTGCAGTAAGAACATTTTTCTTTTCTGCAGATGTCCAATAGTCAACAGGACGTGTCCTCCTGGTCAGACGTGGAACATCAAGCAGTGTCAGTGTGTCAGCATGGCTTCCGTTGGACAAACTAAGTCCTCTCCTCCACCACTGCCTCCTCTAAGACCACCGCAGCAGCACCATGGTAGGTGTTACTGTTTTACTGTTAGGTTCAACTTATATTGCCCGTTTTTTCATCAGCACGGCGGTTCAATCTATAAAATCATGCTAACCATTGTTCCTTGGTCAGATTAAAGTCTGGACTCTGGCTGGGACACCTTCAAAATATTGTCATTCCATTATAATTCCAAAAAAGTTAAAATATTGGTATTGGGCTTCTTTTGATAGTCTGCAATGCTCCAAACCTGTCTCTGAAAGGGGGGGTGTTAGAGGGAATTGTTGGCCTGACTGAATAGGGGGGATGTTCTGTTCTCCTGTAAAGGGGTTTGGGTTTTGATGATGGGCAAAAAGGAAAGCTGAAATCTGATTCCACCCCCTCTGTTTAAGGTTGTTTTTTCTTAACATAAATGGCTTCCTTCATGCCCCTCTCATACCACCTATTTTCTTTGTCCAAAATGTGAACATTCTGGTCCTCAAACAAATGTCATTTGTCCATAAGGTGTAGCTGTACCGCCGAGTCTTGTGCCAAGGAGGTCAGCTTTCAAAAACCTAAAATGAAGCGATTGGGTTCATTAATTCTTGCTATATCTCAACCCCAACCCCTTAACAGGGAACAGAAGACCTCGCCTGATCATCCAGGCCAACAATTCTCTCTAACAACCCCCCTTTTAAAAGACACAGGCAGGTATGGGGCAATACAGGCTAACAAATGAAGCCAATCGACCCCCATTCCAAAGGGGTGGACCCGTTCGTCCAGTTAAATTTACGTATTTTCTAAACAAAGACAAGGCTTTGTTGGGGTACTGTATAAAATCTGGAACTCAACGCTCTTTCTGATGTTTTGAATTTAAAAAGCTTCCTGGATGGGAAGAGAAACGTCTTCAAACTTGGAAACAAAGTCCAGTGGATTGTTTTTATATTTAACTTTTTTGGAATTACTATGACCTGGATGACAGAATCTTCACCAACATATTCCATTCTACAAATGTGGCATGATGTCAGCATCAGAAAACAGGCTTCAATCAGAGGCACCCATATACATGTCATTATATGTGGGCCACATCTGGTGGTGATATTCAAATTTAGCTTCCTAATCTCTATATCAAACCTATATTTCATTTAGCAATGACCTAGACTGTAACCCTTATTCAAAAGGCAAAACACTGAAAGGGGAAAGCTGTCTTCCTATGTAATCCATGAACAGACAAGCCAAACTCTAATAATCTGATCACACAAGGAGAGTCTACTGACAGGGAGCAGAGACCTTTTATGCTGGAGGCAACCCTGATTCAATTCAATCTCTCAAAAGAAAGTTTAATTCAATTCAATCAATTCAGTTTATTTATATAGCGCCCAATTCACAACACGTGTCATCTCAAGGCACTTTACAGTTCAACCAGATCATACAGTTAAATTGATACAAAGTTTTTTTATCTAAGGAAAACCAGTTGATTGCATCGACTCATTGACTCTAATACAATCCCTCACACTAAGCATGCTTGTAGTGACAGTGGAGAGGAAAAACTCCCTTTTAACAGGAAGAAACCTCCAGCAGAACCAGGCTCAGTGTGAGCGGCCATCTGCTGAGGCCAACTGGGGTTCAAGGAGACAGAAGCAGAGCTGTAAAAGGCGGCCCCGTCCAGGAAACACACAGCCAGGCAGACGAGCTCCGAGCCAGCTCCCATGCCAGAGGACGAAGAGAGCACATCCATTCAGTCACGGTCAGAGAAACAGGACCACACTGGAAAACAGGCCGATCTCCAACATCTATAAACAAGGGTGTTGATGGAAGCAGCACAGCTGATGTTTCTTTCCGGGATGACGTCACAGCCAAACAGGAACAGACGAGGCAAAGCTACTCTGAGGAAAAGCAGAGAGAGCAGAAGGTTAGAGATTGAACTAACAGATTCTGCAGAATAGGAGAACAGAGAGAGAATGAAGCAGAATGATGAAATGGGGGTCCCTATGTCCTCCAGCAGTCTAAGCCTATAGCAGCATAACTATAGAGATAGCTCAGGATAACCTGAGCCACTCTAACTATAAGCTTTATCAAAAAGGAAAGTTTTAGCCTTAAAAGTAGACAGAGTGTCTGCCTCACGGACTAAAACTGGTAGTTGGTTCCACAGGAGAGGAGCCTGATAACTAAAAGATCTGCCTCCCATTCTACTTTTAGAAATTCTAGGAACCACTAGTAAACCTGCAGATTGAGAGCGAAGTGCTCTGTTAGGAACATAAGGAACAATCAGATCTCTGATATCAGATGGAGCTTGGCCATTTAAGGCTTTATATGTGAGAAGGAGGATTTTAAATTCTATTCTGGATTTAACAGGAAGCCAATGAAGAGAAGCCAGGATAGGAGAGATATGATCTCTCTTTTTAATTTTCATCAGAACTCTGGCTGCAGCATTTTGGATCAGCTGAAGGCTTTTAACTACAGTTTGTGGACTTCCTGATAGTAAAGAATTACTATAGTCCAGCCTTGAAGTAACAAATGCATGGACTAGTTTCTCAGCATCACCCCTGGACAGGAGATTTCTAATTTTTGCAATATTCCTCAGATGAAAGAAGGAAATTCTAGAAACCTCTTTGATCTGGGATTTAAATGACAGGTCCTGATCAAAAATAACACCAAGATTTTTTACTTTATTATCTGAAATCAGTTTAATCCCATCCAAATGAAGTGACTGGCTAATCAGCTTCTTTTTCAGAGACTCTGGTCCAAAGACTATAACTTCTGTTTTGTCTGCATTCAGAAGCAGAAAGTTAAGAGTCATCCAGGTTTTTATGTCTTCAGACATGCCTGTAATCTATGTAATGGGTTAGCTTCATCTGGATTTATAGACAGATATAGCTGGGTATCATCAGCATAACAGTGGAAATTAATCCCATGCTGTCTAATAACTCTACCAATTGGGAGCATGTATAAAGTAAAGAGAATTGGTCCTAGCACTGATCCCTGTGGTACTCCACAGGTAACCTTTGAGCGTGTTGAAGATCTATCATTAACATAAACAAACTGAATTCGATCAGATAGATAAGATTTAAACCAGTCTAGTGCTGTTCCTTTAATTCCAACAAAATATTCAAGTCTTTCTAAAAGAATATTATGGTCAACTGTATCAAATGCAGCACTAAGATCCAACAGGACGAGCACAGATACAAGTCCATTATCTGAGGCCATGAGAATATCATTAGTGACTTTCACCAGAACTGTTTCAGTGCTATGATGAGCTCTAAAGCCAGACTGAAACTCTTCAAAAAGTTCATTATGGTTTAAAAGGGTTTTTTCTCTCCACGCTCGCTGCATGCATGCTTTGTGTTAGGGATTGCAGCAGAGTCAACGGCACAATGCAGGTAACTGTTGACTGTTGCTAGCTGCTCACCCAGGAGGATCCATTCCTATAAGACAGTCAGCTGGATGTCCTTAGATTGAAAACTTTCAACCAATCTGTCTGGAGGATTTGATTCAGTTGTGTCTGTAAAAATTCTTGATAACATGTTGGGAATTGGTGATATCTGAATTAATTATGTTAAACTGAATCAAGCATGATTTCCACCTCCAGATCTCCTTTGTTAGTAGAAAAAAAGTAAAAACAATGTTTTTGGGTTCAAAGCAAACACGTTGGCATCCTGAGACAAAAGTAGGGCTAGCTAAATTATTGGCTTGGTGTTTATTGGGAAGAATGTCTTACTGTTGGAAAGCTGTGAGTTGAATTCTGGCTGCCTTACCTGTCAAAGCAGACCTTTAACACGGCACTCTACCTGAGCTGCCAGCTAACACACTGGAAACAAGGTTCAGTCAATTTAACATAAAACAGATTAAAGTGAAGATTAAAACACTGATGTTTGCTGTGAGAAAGAAAAACAGTTTTAGTCTAGAAACCTGATAAACAGACCCTGTAGGGATTCCTTTTTTTTATTTATTTTATATTCTTCTAAAACACTCATGGATGTGTGAGATCATTATCCTGTTCAAATCTGCCCACTGCTGTGGGTTTCTGACTCACCTTAATCCTCATAATCAGTGTTTGTTACGGTTTTTCACCAGCATTAACTGAGTTACAGTGATGTAGCTGCTTAGACGTTGAGAAAACTTTGAGGATGTCGTGTCAGTGAAACTTAAAAAGTCCATCTGCACCTAGTTTCCTTGAAATGTTGTTTGGCTCTAAATGTCAGTTCAAGATGACGCTGCTCGCTTGCTGGATTGACGAGCCGATCAGTTGCAGCTGAGGTGAAGTATCATGGCTTAAAGCAGTAAGATCTGGAGGGAAGGGGTTCTTATTGTTTTATGGGATCTGCAGATGTTTTTTTGTTGTTGAAAGTTTTAGCCTGTTAAGCTTTATGCTGATAATTACTGAATACTGCCTCCGCTTGTTGAAGCTCTTTGTCATACCATAGATTTGGCACGAATTTCATTGTTTTTCTTCTTAGAGATTTAGGTTTATGTTTTCAGAAATTCCTCCTCCCTCTTTGTTTTAGACGTCTAAGTAGACCACAGACATGTGTCCAACCATCCAGCAGTCAAACAGCTCACCTGTTTCCTCAGCTTGTCTTCTGTTAATCAATTCATTTCATTGCTTTGATGCAGAGAAAAGTAATAAACATTCAGGACACATGTCCCATGATGACTAGAATCTTCCATCCCTTCACTGAATCCAAGATTATAGTTTGATTAATAAGGTAAAACAAAGAGTTTGTTTTTGTTGCCTGTGTAGGAATTTGTTCATTCACTTTAGCGGCCATCTTCTAAATGATGTTTGTCATATAAGTGATCCCCTGGTCCACATCAGTGCGCTGTGAGGAGTGTTCTCATCAGAACCCTCCTATGTAACTTCAGAGGGTCAGATCCATGATATTACTAGGTAGACGCCTCATTGGATGCTTTCAGCAGAGAGGCCGACGTGTCTTTTGGGACGGCCATCTTGGTTCAGACCACAGTTCCGACAGCTGTTCTCAGAAGGAATAGGAGGAGCCTCAGATCTTGTTTTATTCACATGGAAGAGAAGTTGAGGATAGTATCGAAGCACCAACATGTCATGACCCCTTTAAAGACCAAAACAAATATTACAGATTCATTCAGATTAAAAACTCTTTAAACTGAAATCAAACTGGATGAAAAATATACATGCAGTTAAATATTTTGCAATTAAATAGTAAAATAATAAACACAGAGTTTTATATAAATATATGCTAATATTATACAAAATAAATAGTATATATACATATTTATGCAGTAGCAGACATTAAAGATTTCCCTACTTTCTTTTAAGGGCCCTTGGCTGATCCTTGGATGGTCCCCTAGAATTCCTTTTTAACCATCAAGAAATTAATTAATGTAGAAATTAATGGAAGTTAATGGAAAAGCCTTGCAGCGATAGTGAGAGATGTCTTTATGAGTGTTTACAGGATCCTCACTTCACTTGATGTTTGGCCCTGATAAGACTGTGTGTGGACCCCATTTAAACAAATAAAAGCAGAGGAATGCAGAGACTTCAGTGACCACATCCAACAAAGAACACACAGAGTCTGACTCACAGATTGATTGGAAAAATAATTATTGGAGGGAATCAGATGTTTACAGAAAAGATCACATTCAGAGCTGCTGTCACATTGTTTCTTGTTTGGCAATGTATGATGGGCTGTTTCAAGACCTTTCTTACATTAGTTTAAACATTTTGAGCAAAATCAAGTCTTTCTGCCATCGGATGGAGAAGCTACAAGCATTCAGCATTCTATGGTAAGTGTGCATAGCATTTAAATAACGGTTCAAATTCTTATCCCCTCAATGCTTCCTGGGTGCTTCACAATTGCTGCTAACTGTTAACCAAGGGGATGACTTACATGAAAGTGATAAATATTGTTCTAATCTACAATTATGTCCAATATTATAATTATCACTTCCTGGAAGTGAACTTGATGCTCGCACCAAGGGAGAACATGGAAACTATGCATAGTGAGAACTGGACCCGGATCCTAACCGAGGTTCTTTTTGCTTAGAGGTAGCATCCCAGGCCCCCATTTTCATTTCAGAATCAACATAATTCATTGTATTTATACTCACATCACAGCATTTTAAAGCACTTTTACAGAGACATTTCAACCTGCTCCTCCAGTCAGATTACTTCAATGTTTTCTATCCAAGTTAAACCACCTGATTGCATTCAGTCATTGACTTGCAGGATTGTGTCCTCCTGGCTGAGCAGATAGACAGTAGACATCCCTTTGCATTGTGTTGTTGATTCTGGAGCAATCTGTCACACTGAACATGCATGTGGCTACAGTGGAGAAGAAAAACCTCCAACAGAACCAGACCGAGTGTGAGTGGCCTGAGCCGTGTGTCTCAGTTTGTGCAGAATGTAGATTTTCCAAGCATAAACCAACCATGTCACATTAAAAAACCAGCCAATGGCTACGAACTGGACTAAACACTGGAGAACAGGCCCAGTTCTGTAATCTGTAATGGGGTTAAAGGCCCTTGTGCCCTTTTAGGCACGTCTCTAGTTCTACTCACCTGAGTCAAATAAGGAGGTCATGGGCAGGCTGACCCCTCCCTCCAGGATGGTGTCAAAGCTGAACAGAGCACTAGGCCAACAGAGATACAATTCTGTTGGCAGCTGTTTGGCAGCTGTATCTAATAGAAACCTGGGTTGTTCTTATTCTCTTCTGTCATGAAATAAATTATGGGGCTCTAGATTTGAAGAGGGTCTTTCATACAGTAGCAGCCATTCAAGACCTTTCCCAGTCAAACACCCAAATGGCAGCCCACTCCCCTGCGATTCCCAGCAAAATCCCCTCTAACTTCCAGCCACTGGCCTTCACCGTCAGACCCTGTAATTCAGTGAAAGTGTGGAGTCAGAGTAAAAAAATATCCATGCCCAGGAGAAGATGAAGATGGTGCTTCTCTTTAGATCTTAATGTCCACAAATCATGACAGAAGAATATTTTAGTACAAAGATTGATGTTTAAAAAGGAAATGAAGGGGACCAACTAAGGACCAGCCAAGGCCCAGCCAAGGACCAACCAAGGGCCAGCCAAGGACCAGCCATGGACCAGCCAAGGACCAACCAAGGGCCAGCCAAGGACCAACCAAGGGCCAGCCAAGGACCAGCCAAGGGCCAGCCAAGGACCAACCAAGGGCCAGCCAAGTACCAGCCATGGACCAGCCAAAGGCCAGCCAAGTACCAGCCATGGACCAGCCAAAGGCCAGCCATGGACCAGCCATGGACCAGCCAAGGGCCAGCCAAGGACCAACCAAGGACCAGCAGAGGGCCAAACAAGGACCAGCCAAGGGCCAAACAAGGACCAGCCAAGGGCCAAACAAGGACCAGCCAAGGGCCAAACAAGGACCAGCCAAGGACCAACCAATGACCAGCCAAGGGCCAGCCAAGGAACCAACAGCTCCAATTGCAGGAAGCTATCCATCTCATTCACCCTTACCCCAGTGTTGGGAGTCAATGAGTCAATATGCCTTTACCGTCTCAATATGTGGAGGTGGGGGTGTTGTTATCAGTCTGACGGACTTTTACTCCACTGAACGTCAGTGCAGGGAGAGGGATTCAGAGCCAACAGGGAGTGGAATATGTAGCTCTTTGTCAGCAGATAGTGTTTTTGTTTGGTTCATGTTTTTTATATTTAGAAACACAAATATTCCCACATTTATTGTTTCTTTGTGTTTTTGACTAAAGATCTGTTGGCCATTCTTTTCTCCATATTTTGATGTACTTCTTATTTTCTTGTGTTTAGAAGATAATCTGCTGTTTGTGAAATCGAGCAGATGGAAACCAATGATCCAAGTAGGCTGCAGGAATTTCCTTGTTTGTTAATGTTTGTCCCTGTTATTGTTAATCATAATCAAAGATTAGCAGTGCTTGTTTTCAACCAGTACTGAATAACTCAGATTGTTTCTTTTTAAAAGATAAAGTAGTGTTAGTCAGCTTCATTCACTGTAATCCATAAGGAAACGGGTGGGTAGAGAGAGAGGAGGACACATAGCAAAGGTCAGAGGTCAAACCAGGAAGTGTTTTCTCAGTAACCAACATACAAACCCATTAAGAAATACTTACATTTATGTCTGTCCATTGATTTTTTTTTACTCTGTGAAGATCTATAGATTCATTACACAAAGATTGAAGTTGATTGCTGTTAATTATTATGATTTTTCTGCCAATAGAAATACATTTAAGATCCGATTATTACTTCATAGCAATTTGAAAATAATCCATCCATCTTCTGCCGGAGCCTTTTTCCAGCGATTAGTAGACAAACGGCGGGATACAATCTGTACAGGTCCCCAGTCCATCGCAGAGACATGAAGCCATGCAAACAACACGCCCAATCACAGAAGAGATGCCAGTTATCCAAACCATTACATTTTGGGACTGTAGAAGGAAGGCAGAGTACCTGGAGAGAACCCAGACATAAACAGGGAGAAACATGCAAATTCCACACAGACAAAATGCCATTAATCTTAACACTGGACCTTCTTGGTGCAGCAGTGGATGATAGCCACTAGCTACAGTGGAGAGAGAGTGAACAACATTTACATCTGCAGTCAGCATTCAACAAACCCAATAATTTTTATAAACTTTCATTGTGGACCGTACACTCAGAAACAACACGTGAGTATTAACAGATGTCTGATAAATAGAGTAGATGGCATCATCTGCATTGGTAGATTGATAAGGATTATACGGAGTGTTCAACTGAATTAACTAAAGTGTGGTAGTCTCATAGTGGGTTAAACAAACACTTCTGTTTAACGCGGAAATGTTGTTACACCTGGTAAAGACATTTAAAAGGACCCTTGGTGTCCTCGAATGAAGTCTTGGGCAGCGTTCACTCTGCTGTTTGTTGTTTTACTGCTGTTTCTAAGCGGTGGGAAAGCAGTGTCTGAGATATACCAGCTCTATGTTATCTATAAACATGGCCCAACTGGAGCGCTCATTCTGAATGCTTAACTCAGAGCTAAGCAGCCAGCAGCTCTCAGGTAGTTTAATCTTTAACCTCTTCTCCACAGGCTGAAAAACCCATTTAAACCCACAAACAATCGGCTTTTAGTTGCAGCGGGAACAGTGCACTGACACGCGTCAACCTGGGTGAAACGACTTTGCCGGTCTGGATTAGCATACAATGGGAACAGCAGACCACTTATTTAGGTTGATAGCATGGAGCGCAACATATGGACGTCAACACACCGCTCAAATAACGTCTGCCGAAACCCTGCTTACATTCGATAAACACAGCGAAGCGCTGCTGGGAGAGATTGAGAGGGATAAAAGAGTGAATCAGTAGAGCACAGTGACTACGCCCTGGCTTCGTAACATGTTGCTCTCCGTTGTTTACTTTCCTGATTTCTGTCGCACTGGTGACGTCATCAACGCTAACCCAGTATGATGGTGTCAGGGCACACAGCTGCCAGCGAGGAGTTAGATCCAGTTTTTTTTCCCAGTGAGAAAGGAGCCAAATGTCGAGTTTAGCAAGTCGACCCATGTTTGAAAAACACTCGTTAACCTGATATTTTCAGTGGGAAAGAGGCTTTAAATATAGTAGCAGCCATTCAAAATTTCCCCTCTTCCTTGATGGGAAGAGGGGAAATTTTCAAAAGGTATAACAGGGTCTTTCAAACAACAGCCTGGGGTGACCTGATCATCAATGTGGTTATGTGTTGCTGACATGCAGATCATGGTGTGGGAGCGGGAGATCATCTTTGTCTGAAGAAAACTGCACAGATAAGTCCATTTCTTGGACACCAAGAAATATTGGGTGTACAAGAAAAATGAAGCTCTATTGGATTTTTATAGAAAGTGAAGCTTTGAATGTGTAAAGGAACTATCTGTTTCAGAAAGGAATGATGCTATGATGAACTGAAGTTAGTGCTTTCTAAGTGAAAGTTTAGTAGTGGGTGGAAGAAATGAACTGTGGAATTTGGTCAGTCCCATTGGTCAGTCGAATTTGGCCGATGCAAGACAGTAATTTTTCAGCATTCTTTGTAAATGAAATCCACAAATATTATAAATTGAACTGCAAACATGCAGCTAGTTTGTGCACCTTTTATAGAACGATAGTCAATCTTTTCCTTCAGCGAATGTGTTTTATTCCCTGTTTTAAAAGAAGCCAAAATGAGGGATGTAATCAGTGACTTTTAATGGGGGCTAGTCTATAACTATCAATAACTCTCATAAAACCAGACGTTCTTATTAAATGAAAGCGGTATACGTCAGGTGTTTGTTCTGATGCTCTTTACCTAGTCCTTTTTGAGCCTGAACAGAATTTCAGCTCTGGTCTTGATCATTGAAACATCTTTGAACAGGATCGCCATCTGCTGGCAGTATTTACTCATGCATCCATCAGGTCATAGTCTGAGTGTCTTTCAGATCTTTTCTCTTTTTGCATTCAGTTTTTTTTTTTTTTATCTCAGACTTTTCCTTTGATGAGCTTTGCTGACTTTAGTCATCAACTTTTCGTATCACATGCAATACTTACGGTAAAAATACACAACAATCTTTTTTCTACTAACAAATTCAATTCAATCCCATAATATGATGTTAATCCCAAAGGAAAACACTTTGTGGTTGTTTAAACATCTTCTAAAGAGGATGCTCGCTGGTCCATGATTTTCTTCACTTTATGAAGAATCCTTCTTTGTTCCTAGAACAGAGCCTCCCTTCTTTATCAGCTGGTTGATCTTCTTTCAGTCATTAGCTCTGATGTTGTAACCCCAGCAGATGATGGAGGAAGAGATTAGACTCTCGCCAACAGACTGATGGAAGATCTGCAGCATCTGAAGGACCTAAGCTTCCTCTATTTGTCCAGTCTGCTCTGTCCTTGTAGACGGCTTCACAGTTGTGTCTCTAGTCTAGTTTGTTGTCCAGGTGAACACCAGAGTATTTCTACTCCTCCTCCACTTCTTCTCCCAGGATGTTAACAGGATTCAACTTGTTCCTGTTTCTTCTTAAACCGCCAATCATCTTCTTGTTCTGTTGACATCCAGGATCAGATGATTGTTTCCACACCATGCCACCAAGTAGACCTCCATCTCTCTGTGCTCAGCTTCTGCTCCATCTATGATGCTCCCAATGACTGCAGAGTCATCCCAGTATTTCTGCAGATGACAGGACTCTGTCTGGTCCTGGGAGTCAGAGGTGATAGAGGGAAAAAGGAATGGAGAGGTTACCGCCCCCTGGGGTGCTTCGGTGCTGCTGACTGCTTGATTAGACAGCAGAGTCTTCAGTCTAATAAACTTTAGTCTGTTTATGGAGCAAAAGAAAGTGTAAAACACAGGAATGAAATAGAATACATCCTAAGAGCACCCTATTTAAAGCAGAAAATCTCTTATGAGACCAGAGTAACCAACTGGTGTAGAAACTTCAATACTACATTACTGGGCCCCTTTAAAAAAGTTTTTCTCACATTACCTTTAAAATGTCAGCTATTTTTCCATGCTTTTAAGTTTAGAATGTGAATATTAGCATTAATAAATGAGAAACAGAACCTTATGCTGTTGTTTGTGTCTCTCTTTGCATCTCTGCAGACATCTTCTCATCAGACTTCTGTGGCGCAGATCAGGAGCTGGATGTGGAAAGCTGTCAATGCGTATGTCGCCTTAAAAAGGACTGTGGCCCTAACCGACACCTGGACAGAAACACTTGCAAATGCGTTTGCAACATGTTGCGGGCTCCATCTTGCCCCCTGAACCACATCTTTAACAAAGAGACCTGTCAGTGCACGTGTAATAAGACATGTCCGAGGCACCAGCCCCTGAACAAGACAAAGTGCTCCTGTGAATGTAATGAATCGCCAAACAAGTGTTTCCTGAGAGGAAGGCGGTTTCACCAAGCAACATGCAGGTAAGGAGGGAAATGATATTTAATCCCCCCATCCCCCTACCAAGGCTTTTCCAATCAGCTTAGCAGCACACGTTCTGAGTCTTCAATGTATACACATGCAAGTTTACACTCAGATTAATTCGATGTAAATCTAAAAAAAAAACTATGATCGGGCAGCACAAAGTAATGTGCCTTGAGCTCAATGTGAAATATAAGATTCTAGCGTGCTAATGACCTCCCAAAGCTGTCACTTAGCTATTTCCGCTCCCCACAGAGGGGGAAGTACACACACATACACCTACATCCATCCATCCTGTCCAATTCTGACCCCGTGTGACCCTGTTAGAGAGTGATTTATGAGTAGAACGTAGCAATGTTTGGGACCTGGCACATGCTGGTGGGGTTTAAAACCTGTGTTGGACAAAAAGGTGCTTGTTCAATTAGACTCTTCTAAATAATGTTATCATCAGCTTAAAGTGCTGTTGAAGTTATTATTTAAAATTCAAACAAGCTATGCAAGGAAGATCTGACAGTTGTATTTTATGGGTGAGAAAAAAAAGAAGCATTTTAGTTTTTCATCCAAGGTATTTTTTAGCATCAGTGCTCATTCCTTGTAGATTTCATTCTCAGGCTTCATTCACTAGCATTGTCTTCTCGTGAGGTACGGAAATACCCTGGCAATAAAAATGAAAAGCAATTCAATTCAGTTTATTTCTATAGCGCCAGTTCACAACACATGTCATCTCAAGGCACTTTACAGTTTACTAGATCATACATTCAGATTGATTCAAAGTTTTCCATCTAAGTAAAACCAGTTGATTGCATTGACTCATTGACTTGAAGGCAAGCAGGCTTGTAGCGACAGTGGAGAGGAAAAACTCCCTTTAACAGGAAGAAACCTCCAGCAGAACCAGGCTCAGTGTGAGCGGCCATCTGCTGAGGCCGACTGGGGTTCAAGGAGACAGAAGCAGACATAGCAAAAAAAGCATCGATACAAAAGGCAAATATGTTGATGGCAGGATGGAGTCACAGCCAAACAGGAACAGACCAGATGAAGCTATTATGAGAAAAAGCAGAGAGAGCAGAACGTTAGAGATTGAACTAACAGATTCTGCAGAGTGGGAGAATAGAGATAGAATGAAGCAGAATGATGAAAAAGGGGTCCCTATGTCCTCCAGCAGTCTAAGCCTATAGCAGCAGAACTATAGAGATAGCTCAGGATAACCTGAGCCACTCTAACTATAAGCTTTATTAAAAAGAAACGTTATAAGCAAATCTTCTGAATTACATTTTCCCTTGTTAAGTAACTAAAGAGTTTATATTTGATGGTCAAGAGTTTCAAATGCACTGGAAATACATAAATATGCAGCAAATGCAAAACATACTACAAATACAAGTTGATGATATACAATAAAATAAGAGCAGCACATAAACACACAACACATGCAATGTGAAAACGCAAACAAAATAGCTGATTTTTCTGTACATGCTCTATTTTAGTACTATAATTGACAGCTAAGTACAGATGAACTGCAAAATGTAAATGCACTGCAAGTACATTATAAAGCTAACATAAAAACATGTGCACTTTAAAAAACACTGCATGGAACAAAGACAACTTTGAGTAAAAAAAAAATGCAGACAAACCTAGAACAAAACGCGTTCTAGACCACTAGGGTGAGACGATTCCCATTTTACACAGGACCCGACCTTTAATAAAGATCAGAGATTAAATAACCTCAAAACTATTTTTTTTATCTTTGTTCTTTGTTTACTGATTCATTTTAAAATTTGTTCATGCTGTTTCTTTTTACTTCCAGTTGTCTAAGGCCTCCATGTGAGGTGAGGCGACGGAAGTGTGAAGCAGGTTTCTTCTTCAGTGAGGAGGTCTGTCGCTGCGTCCCTTCCCATTGGAGGCGGTTGGACTAATTCCCTTCTTAAAAGTGATCATCAAAGGCAGACTTAAAGAATCAATTACATCAACTATCACATATAGACCTGCTGCGCAACAGGATTCTTATCAGCCATGGTGGCAGCTAAGTGAGTGGATCCTGATGGAGTTGGAGAAACCTTTGGGATTGGAATAAAACATGGAAAATTGGACATGAAGACGTGAGAAATGCACTGATTTTCTTCTAAGGACATAAATTGGAGGATAAATGAACAGACAGGAGGGAAAATTGCAGGATAAAAAGAGTAAAGGCTCAACTTTTTGTCTAATAATGTGTTTAAAAATATTTGGAAATTATTGATGTCTTAGTATTCTGATGTGAATAATTCATTATATTATTTATTAAATGGTATTTCATCCTTCGTGTATTGCATTTTTTCTGTATTTTTTTATAAAAATACACTGTGATCATTATTTTTGTATCATGTATGTCAAGTATATGTGTGTAAAATAAAGTATCTTGGATGTTCTCTACTGTTTCCTGTGTGTTGGTGAAGATTCTCAGTCATCCAGGTCTGGACTTTGTTTCCAAGTTTGAAGATGTTCCTCTTCCCATCTAGGAAGCTTTATACAGTAGCCCAACAAAACATTGTTTTTGCTTAGACAATATGCAAATTGCACCTGACGAATGATTGCTGCAAATTGAACAATTCCCTCTAAAAACCCCCCTTTCAGAGACATAGACAGGTACGGGGCATTGCAGGCTAACAAAGAAGCAAAACAACCCCCATTCCAAAGGGGTGGACCCTTCATCCGTTTCTATTTGCATGTTTTCTAAACAAAAACAAGGCTTTGTTGGGCACTGTATAAAACCTGGAACTCAACGCCATTTCAGACATTTTGAATTGAAAAAGCTTCCTGGATGGGAAGAGAAACGTCTTCAAACTTGGAAACAAAGTCCAGCGGATTTAAAAAAAAAAACTTTTTTGGAGGGTTTCCTTGTGTTGTAGATCTAAATCTGGAGTTTGATAGTGGAGTTTTCATAAAGTACTCTTACCTCTTTAAAACAAGGGCAAATAGTTTAGGGAATATTTGTATATCTAAGGGGCTAAATCAACTATATTGATTTTAATTAGCAGTGAGCCATTTTACCTTGGAGATGCTCTGCTTGAACTATGCCGCTAGCGATATTTCACGTACGTCTTCACTAATTTCTGATTTCCAGTGACATTTTAATTTTTTAAGGTCTTTGCTTTAATTATTATAGTGAACTGTTCTATCTGTTCTTCTTTCCTCATTTTTAAAACATTTCTCCAAGGCGCTCCAATATTTCATGTAAATGGTTTTGTGTTTTGGCCTCACGTTTTTCTAGAAAGGATTCTGGAGGATGACTGAAAGCAGCAATTTAAAATGTTCCACAAAGGTTAATACTTTCGCCAGCAGTTATTCATTTACAAGACAGCATTTAGATACTGCAGAATGACCCTATAGTGCAGAACAGGGGCACTGCAAAAAAGATCTAAAAATTGTTTCTTAAAAAGTTTCTTAAAATAAATGCTTTTATGTTTTCATTTGATCATCTAAATAAGATGATCTGCCAGTTGAATTTGTATTTTTATCTTTAAAATAAATTAATTGTATATTATGCACTTGAAATTAATTAATTAAAAGTAATTGCTGTTGTTTTTTCTTATTCTAAATACATATTGCCTTATTTTAAGAGTAAAAATGCTCATTCCATTGGCAGATTATCTTATTTACCTGCTCAAATAAAAGGTAAATACACTGAAATTAAGAAATCTTGATTTATTTCTAGATCGGTCTTGCCCTGCAATCCTAAAACCTGTCAAGAGTGACAAATAAGTACCATACTATTGTAGATGTGACTAAAAATAACACAACACTCCATAATAAGTTTTATTTACACCTAGATGGCTGGAATTTTCTTCATGAGCAGTTCTTAGGACCAGATTCCTAAACATCACTAGGACTTTGTCAACTGGACCAACAGGATCCCTGTCACTATGTGGAGAGCTTATGAACCTGTTTGGCTTTGGTCAAAAAAAGAAGTCAAGTACACCCCTGCTCACTATGACCTGAATAAATATGCAGAAAGTAGTAAAGCAGACTCCAATATGGACCCAGATACCTCTGTGTCATGCAATATCTTTACCTCCACTGTATTTGAACAACCACTCATGTAATCAAACCCAAATGTTATGAGAGGAGCATCCTTCTGTCCAACATCCGTCTAAAAAAACTGAGGATCTGGAACACTTAAAATGAGGTAAAGGCTTTAAGTAAACCTGTGCAGCTAAGACAGATTTTGTGAGGCATCTCATCAGAGTTCTGTGTTTAAAAGAGCAGCACAGCCTTCACTTAGTGCTGTTTTTTAGTTGCAATTTTTTTGCTTCCTCGTCTCTTGCTCCCAACGTGTGTTTTCCATTTGGATTTTTTGGTTCTCAGTATTTTAGGATTTTTTTGCCTCTATTTCCTTTGGACTATCAATTAAATCATCAAAACTCATCTCTGCATTTGGGTCCTTAAAACCGCCTCCCAACCTGACAGTTTTGGTCTTGCACTCTCGGGTTTAGCTGTAGACTGGACCAGGGGCGTGCATACATAGACACTAGGTGGTGCTAAAGCACTAGGAAGTTTGCCCTTTATCAACGAAAATGCCCTTTTGAAACTCGTCTTTTTTTATTTTTTTTTATTATTAATATTATTAAGATTTTACTGAGGTCGGTTTTGAAATTATCTTTTGAAAACCTGAGCCATTAAAAACGACTGAAACAATGCCCCGAAATGAGCCATCTCCTTGCGCACGCCCGACCAGCCTCTCTCTCTTCTTTTGTCACGTGAACTCGCGCGGTCGCCCGCAGGACATGCCAGATGCGCAGCATCATAGCAGTTCAGTAAGCGTCTTCAGATAGCAGGAACGCTCGCTGAAAGGCTGCTTCTCCCATGCCCCATTAGCCAGGTAATAAACAGATCAAGCAAAATCATTTTGTTGTGCATTAAAATGTCTCATTCAGCAGCACCAAACAAGCATTTTGCCGACTGGTCACCTGATAAACTAGTTAGGCTAGATAAAGTTTTACACTGTAGCCCAAGTCAATGACAGATAACGTGAGGACGGCCACATAGGCTACAAATAATTTCGGTAGAGTTTGCAATTGCAAATCTATGTGTTAAGACAAACGTTTTCTGTTGTATAGGTTTTGTTAGGCAACATAAATTAACACATTTTGGTCTCTATATTGTCTTAATTGTATATTGATTTAGTAATTGCAGCACAATGCCAAGAAAGGAGGGTTAATCGTATTGAAAAATCTTAAAAGCTGTTCACATTTTATTTTTAAGTGGTTTGTACAAAATCAGCAGGTATTGAAATAGCTATTATTTTGTAGGCTACCATAAGTCATATCCACGTGACAAGACTTCCAGTCATGTTGCCCCAATAGCCCATTATTTAAACTAACGTGGCATATTTGTTTAAGCTATTATTATTATTATCATTATTATTGTCTTGATGGTTATTATTATTATATTGTAGCCAGTCACAGCAGGAAGCTCTATACCATCAACATCTACCAGGACAGGAGATGAGGAAGAGTTCAGGGAAGACACAGAGACAGAAAAAGAACAGGATGAGGGAGAACAGATGGATGAGGGAGAGCAGATGGGTGAGGGAAAACAAGGAGATGAGCCAGATGAAAGAAGAAGAAAGAGGAGCAAGCGTACTACTTTAAAGTAGTACGCTTTAGTCTGTTCTGTTGGTGGTGTGACTTTTTTCCATTGAAAACTCACGTTTAGAGAATGTTACAAATAAAAGTCAAAATTCATTCAACATGCGTGTGTATTTTTTTTTATAATTAAGTGTTCCACATGCGCTAAAAAGTGCCCTCCCCCCCCTCCTGAGCACCTGCCCCCAAAATGTCTGTGCCTCTGGACTGGACAGTAAGTGACTTAAATACTAGCTGACGTCACAGGTTTTCAAGGATCATGTCTACCCTTATATTTTTAGTCCCCTACTAAGGGTATTAGGTAGAGTTTACGATTTTTTTTAGGAGGTTAAAGGAGGGGCAAGTGCATCAATGCTCATGAAACAAAACTCACAAACAGATTTAATGGTTGATTTATTCTAAAAGCCTCAAGATGTCCAAGTCCCCACAAATTATTTTCATCAGACTCGTTTGATGGGGCTACATCGTTTTTTGCTTGAAATAACATAATTAAACAAATTCTGTCCACCTCTTAAAACCAGATTTGCCAAACTGGAGGTTTGATACAGGGAGAGTAAAGAGCATCCAGTAAATTTTCAAAATAAGAGGTGTCATGAATGGATGTGAGGACTGTTGCAGGGCAACTGTTTGTAATCAGTGCTTTAAGCCGGCTTAACACTGCTAACTGTGGCTAAACAGACCATTTATCTGTGGATGTGATTAGCTTTTTACATTTCTTCCTATAGAAGGCATGTGGGGTTAAACATTATTATATTAAAAAGAATGTCAGTGTCTGGTAAAAAAAAAAAAAAAGGAAAAAAGAAAGATAAATTCATAGGTATTAAGGGAAATTGGCTGAAAACAGTAGTAACTGTAAATGGGCCGACCCCTTACATTTTCCTAATTAAAATGTACTTAATTTGCTTTACGTCTAAATGTTATTTTTATGCTTTAGTTTTTTTTTGTCTCCAGGAAGTTAGGGTGTTAAATTTGTAGCACCTCCTGCAACGCCCTTCACACATTTCCCAACGCATATCAGTACAGGTTATATCCAGGGGTTATAGGGAAGGAAGTTATTGGAACTAACTCAGGTCTCCTGATGAGAAGATAAGATGCTGGCACAGAACTTCTGCATGTGCATGGCTTTACTAGTTTTATGGAGATCTGCTGTTAAACATTTCTCTACTGTCTTCAATGCATGTGACTGTGATACATACACAACAGTTTCATACTTTTAAATAACTTTAAATTGTTCTCTGGGGCTTCACATGTTTTTAATTTACTGAATTTGCATAGGAGCTTTAGCAACACTACATTTAGAATAAGTTGAATGAATGTTGTGCAACATTTGAACTGATAATGATGAAGAACAAGGTGATTAGAAAGTTTAGTACAACAGAAACAAATTCACACCATGCACTTCAATAAAGCTCTCTATGAACAACCCAACTCCCTTCCTGCCATTCAAATCCTTTTGACTTATGACCTATGTGTGTGTGTGTGTGTGTGTGTGTGTGTGTGTACGTGGGGGTAGGTGGGGTGAAAGTGTGTGTGTGCCCATGAGAAGGAGAAAGCAAATGTTCATGCAAAATACGGCCATGTTGGAAGGAAGTGGGGGGGCACTGGGAGAGCCAGTTGCTTAGATAACAATACAATGAAACACACAGATTGTGTGCGTTTACAAAGGAAATGGCCTCTTAACAATTTCCATTGGGAATAAATCAGACTCCAAGGATGTTTTTAGTGCTGTTTATTTTGACTGCAAATTTGAAATGTAGGTTTAGTTTCTACAATAGTGTGTCATTTTATTCTGGATTCAATTTTCTACCTAATACCTAGATGCAATTAAAACAACAACAAAAAAATATATATGATAAATTTTAATCACTTGCTTGAATTATTTAAACAAAATTATTATTGTTTTTAAGCAGTTATGGCAAAATGATCATGTCTGATTCAGTGAGACGACACTCATCCCACCTTGGATGGTGCAGCTCTTTTTTCTAAAGATCTGGCCAAACGTATCTGTCTTCCAGAACTCTGACAGCCAAGAGTCCAAACCAGGAAGTTTAATCATAACTTCACACCTTCACATCACACCTTTCTGCAGCTTCTTTACTGTTACCTACCTATCACCCCATTTACTCTGACCAAACATGAATGGAATTAGAAATATAACCTTGAAGGATTTCCAAATCTTCAAGTAGTTTTTCCTCCACTCCAAAATGACCAGTTTCTATCATGTACCACTATGAGAACCATTTGGCAAAACGTAGTTCTTACTAGCAGCTAAAAAAATACCATCTCCAACACAGCATGTCATCAGCCACAGTGACTCATTTTCAAAATGACAGACTATTAAACAACATAAAGTCACAAGCGGCACTTTTTCTATTAGCTCCAACCAAGATTCGATTTAATTAGTCCTTTAAATTTGGATCATCCTGCTGTTCATTCAGCAGCAGCACATCTGCTTACTTTTTCCTCTTATTTTTTCCTGTTCTCACTATGTCCCTTTTTCTCAATTTTTATATTTCTCACTTTTTTGTCCTTGTTGTTTTTTCTTCTGTCCATTTTACTCCACTTTTTTCCTTTTCCCCCATTTTTTTTTCTCCGTAAAATCTTATTTCTGAGTCTTGACTAAAGCTGCATTTGGCGCGTATTTATGGCTGCCAAGGGCCCAAAGGTGAGGCGGTTCCCTACAGAGCTGCATTTATCTTTTGATTAATTTCTCGTCCTACGTAGGGAAAAAAAGAAGCTTAGTTCAAAATGACCCATCAAGCCTCCCTGTCTTTAATGGGTTCAGTAAACACTTATCACATGGTGGGAGGGGGGGGGGATCTCCCCCTCCCCTTCAACAGTTTCAATCTTCACTACTACAGTAGTAGCCATTCAAAATTTCCCTACTTTCCTTGATTGTCCTTGGCTGGCCCTTGGCTGGTCCTTGGTTGGTCCTTGGCTGGGCCTTGGCTGGTTTTTGGTTAGCATTTGGCTGGTCATTGATTGTCCTTGGCTGTCCCATGGCTGGTCCTTGGCTGTCCCTTGGCTGGTCCATGACTGTCCCTTGGCTGGACCTTGGCTGGTCCTTGATTGTCCTTGGCTGTCCCTTGGCTGGTCCTTGGCTGTCCCTTGGCTGGTCCTTGGCTGTCCCTTGGTTGGTCCTTTGCTGGCCCATGGCTGGTCCTTGGCTGGTCCTTGGTTGCTCCTTGGCTGGCCCTCGATTGGTCCTTGGTTGGTCCTCGGCTGGTCCTTGGCTGGGCCTTGGCTGGTGCTTGGCTGGGCCTTGGCTGGTCCTTGGCTGGTTTTTGGTTGCTCCTTGGCTGGTCCTTGGTTGCTCCTTGGCTGGCCCTCGATTGGTCCTTGGTTGGTCCTTGGCTGGCCCTGGGCTGGGCCTTGATTGGTCCTTGGCTGGTCCTTGGTTGGTCCTTGGCTGGTCCTTGGTTGCTCCTTGGCTGGTCCTTGGTTGCTCCTTGGCTGGCCCTCGATTGGTCCTTGGTTGGTCCTTGGCTGGCCCTTGGCTGGTTTTTGGTTGGTCCTTGGCTGGTCCTTGGTTGCTCCTTGGCTGGCCCTCGATTGGTCCTTGGTTGGTCCTCGGCTGGTCCTTGGCTGGCCCTTGGCTGGTGCTTGGCTGGGCCTTGGCTGGTCCTTTGCTGGCCCTCGATTGGTCCTTGGTTGGTCCTTGGCTGGTCCTTGGCTGGCCCTTGGCTGGTCCTTGGCTGGCCCTTGGATGGGCCTTGATTGGTCCTTGGCTGGTCCTTGGTTGGTCCTTTGCTGGTCCTTGGCTGGTCCTTGGCTGGTCCTTGGTTGCTCCTTGACTGGTCCTTGGTTGCTCCTTGGCTGGCCCTTGATTGGTCCTTGGTTGCTCCTTGGCTGGCCCTTGATTGGTCCTTGGTTGGTCCTTGGCTGGTCCTTGGCTGGCCCTTGGCTGGGCCTTGGCTGGTCCTTGGCTGGTTTTTGGTTGGTATTTGGTTGGTCTGTGGCTGGTCCTTGGCTGGCCCTTGGCTGGTTCTTGGTTGGTCCTTGGCTTGTCATTGGCCGGTCCTCGGTTGGCCCTTGGCCTGTCCTTGGCTGGGCCTTGGCTGGTCCTTGGCTGGTTTTTGGTTGGTATTTTGTTGGTCTGTGGCTGGCCCTTGATTGGTCCTTTGCTGGTCCTTGGCTGGTCCCCCATAATCCCTTTTTAAACATCAATCTTTGTACTAAAATATTCTTTCTGTCATGATTTGTGGACATTAAGATCTAAAGAGAAGCACCACCTCCTGGTCAGACCCTGTAATTCAGTGAAAGGGTGGAGTCAGAGTAAAAAATATGCATGCCCAGAAGAAGGCCAGTGGCTGGAAGTTGGAGGGGATTTTGCCGAGAGTTGCAGGGAAGTGGGCTTTCGTTTGACTCGGAAGGGCCATTTTGAATGGCTGCTACTGTAGTTCACCTCCACATGACAGACCCTTTTTCTGACATACATGCAGTAAGAGGGACGGAACCAAAGTATTGGAGACTGAAGAAACACTTTCTTATGTCATTTTAGACAAAGGATTTCATCAAAAATATACACAAAACATAATTAATTTGTGCAGATAAGTAATAACTGGGGTTGCTTAGTGGAGCAGTGGGTAGCACTGCAGTCTTGCAGCAAGAAGGTTCCAGGTTTGATTCTCAGGGTCTTTCTGCATGGAGTTAGCATGTTCTCCCTGAGCATATGTGGGTTCTCTCCGGGTACTCCTGCTTCCTCCCACAGTCCAAAAACATGACTGTTAGGTTAATTGGCTTCTCTAAATTCTCCTTTGGCATGTGTGTGTCTGAATGATTGTTTGTCCTGTTTGTCTCTGTGTTGCCCTGCGATGAACTTGCGACCTGTCAAGGGTGGACCCCGCCTCTCGTCCATATACAGCTGGAGATAGGCACCGGCTGGGATAAGTGTGACAGAAAATGGATGGATGGAAGTAAAAGCTGTGTTAACCTTATGAGTATGAGGAATGTCTATGGGGCACTGAGGAACTTGGGGCCCTACCCATCTAGTTCTGCCAAATGGTAACTCTGCACCTGGAACAGGAAAAAAAAACTATCCCTTAAAAAGTAACCATTTTGAACCCGCAAGGTAATCTAATGAAGGAAAAAATATATCTACTACATAAAATACTGCATCAAATCATGGATCTGATCTCTCTGCAGCAGCAGACTTTTTCAAATGAGTAGGAGCTCTGGGTGGAACTGGTTTAGTAGGTGTCTGACCCTGTTGGGGTAAAACTCCTCTGGATGGAGCCTCCACTTACCCTCAGGATGGCCGTCACAGGTGATTTCCATCAGCAAACCTGTTTTCTTTTTTTCTTTTTATGTAACACTGTGTGTGTGTGTGTGTGTGTGTGTGTGTGTGTGTGTGTGTGTGTGTGGCCAAATATGACCAATGTAAAGCCAAATTTCCAAGGAAATGCTAAACTGTGGGGACTTATAGGAACTTTAGTGGGACATAATGTGTGCATGTTGGTGTGTGTTTGGGGGGGGGGGGGGTGGTGGTGCAAAACAGAGACAATATTGAAGGGCAGAGTTAGTGCTCCCCTCCTCTGGTAATGAAAACATGGTAGATGCCAGCATTGGCAGACACTTGATCTAGCTAATATTACGCTGTTAAAAAAAAAAACATTGTGTATAGCTTGTTGTTTCTGCCTCCTAACCTCACGAGGGACATGCTTCTTCATGTACATGAGGCTGTATTTATAGCAGAGCAGCTCTCACATCGTTGCAATAATGTTTTCAGAGGGGTCTGCTGAAGTTCAGGGGATGTCCAGACCCAGGGAGGTTGCTGTATCACATGTTTGACATCTTGATTCACTTTCATTGCTATGAGCTTAGTGGAGTATTATGGCTGTCAGTGAAGTAATGAACTAAAGCTTTAAAGAACATGAATGCAGAACAACGTGACAATGTGAATTTATTCCTTGCCAAGAAGGGAAAAACATAAATACACCACACAAAAGTGAAAATAACTCAATCTGCTTTGATTTCAGTTTGGCTCTTGACATGTTTCGATATAACTTTCTGACTCACATGCAGAATCAACTCAGATCAAATTGGGAAAAGGGTTTATTTATAGTAAGAGAGCAGGAGAAAATTCTCTATCCTTCAGAAGTGTGGAAGAGGTTCCCTAATCGATGGAGTCCGGAGTGAGTGTGGAGTTAATGGTGACAAGAAACTTCTGATTGGGGATTAATAAAAGAGAACTTACTTCTGAATGACTCTGAGTGAGGCGTGGAGAAAGGGTGGCCAGGGTCCCGTGTGGGGAAAGATAGATGATTATTCCTCTGATAGTGTGAGGTTGGTGCTAAGACAGAAAACCAGGAGTCTGATGGAGCCGGGCAGGAAATGATTAACGGTGGAGCGGGCAGGCAGGTAAATGGAGCCTATGTGGAAGTTCAACTGAAGAAATGATTAATTAGCCTTATCTGTCTCTGTCACAGGCCAATCAGCTTTCATCCATACCTCCATGAAAGCCAATCAGCATCCACAATTCACCTTATAAAGTCTCCAAGTCCACATCTCAGTCTGCTGAGATGTGGACCTCCATCCCCTCCTCCACCATCGTAGCTAAAGCTTCATCAGAGAGTCATTCCTCTCGGACTCTTACTGCAATCCTTGTCTCATATCAACCAGTCCGGAAGGAAATGGCCATGTTGAGCCTGGTTCTGCCAGAGGTTTCTTCCCAACGGGGAGTTTTTCCTCTCCACTGTCGCTTCATGCTTGCTCATCATGGACAGGTTCATGAAACCTGTGTTTTCCAAGCTGGACTTCCATCTTCCAGGTCCATGAGTGAAGCTCTAGTATCAGCTCACGCAGTCCACTGGATCTCCCCATAAAGCTCAGCAGACCGTCTCACTAACCAGCAGTCTACAGACTGACCAACTTCATCTATCTCCACTCCACCACCAGTTTTAGGCCTGAGGGGGGAAACATCAATTTCAATTCAATTCAGTTTATTTATATAGCGCCAAATTCACAACACATGTCATCTCAAGGCACTTTACAGTTCAACCAGATCATACAGTCAAATTGATACAAAGTTTTCTATCTAAGGAAAACCAGTTGATTGCATTGACTCATTGACTCAAATACAATCCCTCACACTATGCTTGTAGCGACAGTGGAGAGGAAAAACTCCCTTTTAACAGGAAGAAACCTCCAGCAGAACCAGGCTCAGTGTGAGCGGCCATCTGCCGAGGCCGACTGGGGTTCAAGGAGACAGAAGCAGAGATACAAAAAGCAGCTGTAAAAGGCGGCCCCGTCCAGGAAACACACAGCCAGGCAGACGAGCTCCAAGGCAGCTCCCATGCCAGAGGATGAAGAGAGCACATCCACCCAGCCACGGCCAGAGAAACAGGACCACACTGGAAGACAGGCCGATCTCCAACATCTATAAACAAGGGTGTTGATGGACGCAGCACAGCTGATGTTTCTTTCCTGGATGACGTCACAGCCAAACAGGAACAGACGAGGCAAAGCTACTCTGAGGAAAAGCAGAGAGAGCAGAAGGTTAGAGATTGAACAAACAGATTCTGCAGAATAGGAGAACAGAGAGAGAATGAAGCAGAATGATGAAATGGGGGTCCCTATGTCCTCCAGCAGTCTAAGCCTATAGCAGCATAACTATAGAGATAGCTCAGGATAACCTGAGCCACCCTAACTATAAGCTTTATCAAAAAGAAAAGTTTTAAGCCTAGTCTTAAAAGTAGACAGAGTGTCTGCCTCACGGACTAAAACTGGTAGTTGGTTCCACAGGAGAGGAGCCTGATAACTAAAAGATCTGCCTCCCATTCTACTTTTAGAAATTCTAGGAACCACTAGTAAACCTGCAGATTGAGAGCGAAGTGCTCTGTTAGGAACATAAGGAACAATCAGATCTCTGATATAAGATGGAGCTTGGCCATTTAAGGCTTTATACTGTATGTGAGAAGGAGGATTTTAAATTCTATTCTTGATTTAACAGGAAGCCAATGAAGAGAAGCCAGGATAGGAGAGATATGATCTCTCTTTTAATTTTCATCATCCCCGTTATTTACTCGTGTTTATGCATATCAAAGCAAAATTCAATGATAATGTTTCCTGCCGAGGTCTGGGCTCCAAAGACAAAAGTAATTGTATCACAATATTCTTCTAATTGTCTTTTCTTTCTTTGTGAGTTTTTTAGATTGAACTTGCAGGTAAATCCACTGGAGAGGAATCAGAGGAACCTAGAGACACCAACCTCAAGGACTGAGCTACTTCTGGCAAAACCACAGGAGATAGCAAACAACTAGTTAAGTTACAACATGAGACGGCCAGAGAGACTACCGGTAAACGTCAATCATCTGAGTGAAAGCTCTGCTGCACTTTTAATCCCAGCACTCGATGAGACTGATGAGCTCCACCTGTGTAGGCTGCCCAGGTACTCCACCAAGATCGTCTCACTCACTCACTCACTCACTCACTCACTCACTCACTCACTCACTCACTCACTCACTCACTCACTCACTCACTCACAGGAACCCTGACAGCTCTATCTTTAAACCTTTCTAGGGAACTCATGGAAATACTTTGAAAATCAAAATTTAGAGCCAAGAGTCTTATTGGAGGACAAGACAAGACCTTATTGCTTTTGTTACATTAAAAAATATTAATATTTTGATGGCAAATATTAAGGTCAATGTAATGACAGGAAACGCCAACTTGCCCGAATATATTAGTAAGTGAAAGAAATACATTTTATTTTAGCTACAGCATAACCTTAAAGATTTAAAGTCATAGGAAATCATATTTAAATATCAAATCATTCTGGCCGAAACATGTGTATAAATGTACTCATATCAGACGATATTGTCCCAAAATTTAGAAAATCTGTGGAGGTTTTTGTTTTTTCCATTATCTTATGCAGGCCAGTTAGTCGTTAGGCCTGTGTCTTCTTCAGGCGTAGAGCTACCAGAACTGGCAGCGTTGCGAGGCAAGGGCTCAAACATGTACGGCTGGAAGCCTTCTACACCAAACCAAGCTTCTGCCGCCCTGGCGTCCTCTTCCAGACTCATCCACGACCTCCGACACTAAACTCTCCTCTTGCATGTTTCCTCTGTCCATAGCGTTCCTTGACAGTGTCGTTTCTAAGTCACCAATTTAGTGCTACTTGGTCCCAATGGAATTGCCCATTAAGAACCTACTAGCTGCTAACTGGTTAGCAACAATGCTTCCGACAAACCGGTCACAATCAAACTTGCTTGTGAACCTTCTGCCACAACAATCCCGCCCCCTTGATAAACGACCAATCACATTCACTTTATTCACTCGTGTAAATTCGTGCACCACTTGGGAGAATTCGGAAATGCAACGGCTGGTTGCTTCCCTAAGACTTTAATGCTGATACAGGCACTTACATTTTTTACTTTTTAAACTTAGCTTATTAACTTTGCTTTTCAATTAGCTTTTTACCTTTTTTTCCTGTTAACTTTTTTTTCAACTTAATTTCCAGTAGGTAATATATCATTCAAAGGCTCATCTAATTGGTCAAATGCCAAAAGCAGATGTACAGCCATGTAGCAGTACCTTTGCTGAATGGCTGGATATAGATCTTGTGCTTCTAGACTCCATTTGTGAGGGGTATGCAAGTGAACAAAAACAGTAACTTGCCCTATAAAAGGTTAAATATTCTTATTACTGGACGACCCAACCTGATAGCTGCAACCAATCAGCTGCTCAACACACAGAGTAGAGCCAACATTAGCCTGATGTTAGCCTCAGTTACAGGTTCTATTCAGAAGCTCAATATTCAAAGGAAATGTAAGGTCCAAAGAAAGACCTGTGATTAGATCCAAACTCAGGACTTTTGATGAAGCTTTATTCCTCACTGGGAATAAAGTGAAAGTATAAAGTTTAACTGTTCCCTCAGTGAACTAGAGCTTGCACCATTTGATCAACTCAAAGTCAGAAAAAATATTTCCTTTTATATACAAGGTAGGATGGACAAACAACCAAAGTCATTCACAACCAATATTTTCTGTTTGTTTGTTTTTACATCTATTTTTTTTATTATTTAGAAACCTTTATTCAGTTGTGCTGTCAATATTTTCAACAAATGAAAATGTTTAAGACCTAGAATTAACTCATATTTACTATAATAGTCATAAAAAGATCTTAACTAGTGTTAAAAGATTATTCAATAATTTATAGACCCAGTAAATATGGCCAATGTTAATGCGTTATGTAAAGAGAGTCATTTTTATTATCTTAAAGACAGCCTCTGGTTTTCAACTTGATTTATTTTCTAAGCAGAGTTGCAAAGTTTTCCAAAAGACAGAAACATCCTGAGATGAAATGTAAACACACTGCAAAAATGATCCAGAAATAAGTAAATATATCTTAAATGAAGCATGTTTACCCTAAATTTGAGCAGGTCAGCAAGATGATTTGCCAATGGAATGAGTATTTTTAACTCTTAAAATATGATAATTTGATGTTATGCACTTGAAATAAGACAAAATAATTATTTATTCTTATTTTAAATGTAAATAGTCTTGTTTTATTGGCAGAGTGACTGACTCCAACCACGATGAAGAGCTTCCAAAGGCTGGTTAAAGAACACATCATCTCCCGTCTGCCGCCAACATTCAACCCGTTCAAAACTGCTCCTTTAAAGACGCCATCTCTGCTGCTCTCCACCTGAGCATTTTACACCTGGGGGAGAAGAACACCCAGGTGCGGATGCTGTTGCTGGTCTTCAGTTCAGCTTTCAGCACCATCATCCCACAGCACCTGATGGGCAAACTGGAACAGCTGGGCTTCAATACACCTCTCTGCTATTGGCTGCTAGACTTCCTCACCAACAGACCTCAGTCAGTCCGGGTCGGACAGAACGCCTCTGATGTCATCAGTCTAAGCACAGGCTCCCCTCAGGGCTGCGTCCTGAGCCCCCTGCTGTTCACCCTGATGACACATGACTGCGTCCCCAGGTTCACCACCAATCACATGGTGAAGTTTGCAGACGACACCACAGTGGCGGGCCTCATCAGAGACGACAACGACCTGGACTACAGAGAGGAGGTGGAGCAGCTGGTGGTGCAGAGATAACAGCCTGATCCTGAATGTGGAGAAGATGAAGGAGATCATGGTGGACTTCAGGAAGAACCGTCCTAACCACGCTCCACTGCTCATCAACAGCTCAGCTGTAGAGGTGCTCAGCAGCACCAAATTCCTGGGGGTGAACATCACAGACACCCTCACCTGGACTGGAAACACCACCTCACTGGTCAAAAGGGCACAGAAGCGCTTGGACTTCCTGTGGAGGATGAGGAGAGCAATAGAAAATGCACTTATTTTAAGTGAAAATTACCTATTTAGATTTCAATATTTTGCAGTGCAGGTATTGTTTCACTTGGAAGCCTTTGATCTGGTGAACTGTAAGGTGCCTTGAGATGACATGTGCTGTGAATAGGCGTTATAGAAATAAACTAAACTGAATTGAATTTGGTAAAGTTCAAGCCTCACACGTTTCCTGGAACAGAACCCATATACAGAAGATTAGCAAAGTAATAAAGGCATTTACTCCACTGAGTCAGCTGAATGAAAATGTTTTTTTTATTCTAAAAACAAACTGCAGTAGCACAGAGAGGGGATTCCAGCTGAAAAACAAACCTGTGGGTTAATGTTGTATGATAGAGACTCAAAGGGACCACAGTGATAATTAGCACAATCCTACATAAGTTGAATCTCTGCATTTCTATCACCAGAAAATAGAAAAATGAGGAAAATATTAACCCCTCTACATGCATCATTAGTGGTTACAGACTTTTTAGAAGGTAAGTCTTAAGAGTTTTCCTTTACTCTTTAAATGACAGAAAATAATATTTAACTGTAGTATAAAAAACACTAAATAAACAGTGTTAAATGTACACTTTGATGTTTCAGTGTTGAATGTGGAAGGAGTTACTAGAATAACACGGATAATTACAACTGAACTATAATTATTTAAGGTGTTTCTATTAAAACTGAGCATTTTAATCAAAACTCAAGTCTAAAATGTGTCTATTTATCTGAAAAGGCTGCTGTGATAAATGTCCTCCAAGTCCCTGCTTTTATTTCACATCCCCTGCTCAAAGGAAGGAAGCAACCAACGATCCACAGTAGGTTATATTCAAGAATCAAAAGACTTGCAGAAAGCAATAGGAACATCTACCAAACAGATGATCTCCAAGTAACACAAATGATCTCAAAACACTAAAAACTATTCAACATCAGTGTCAGATAAAGCAGAGAGGGTCGTTCTATAGAGAGTTTGTCCAACAGTTAAGAAACCATAAAGAACATTGGTTACTTTATTACTTTGATCACCTCTTGGAGGTCCATCACCAGATTATTGTAGAACCATCAGGACAGCAACAGGGATCACTGTAATGTTTATTAAATTACCTGAGCTTTGTGAATCAAATGATGAACCAGCTCAGACCTTAAAATGTTTCCAGACTCCCTGAGATGTCTGAGACTAGTTTGACAGATTGTCTTCATACGTTTCTGAATTATTAGGATTGGTTCGCTGTTCTCATTGGTTCAGAAATGAACTGCAAATCCTTCCCAGGATGATCATCTCACGGTTTTGGACATACAAACTCAAACATGGTAACATCTGTTCATCTGCCTTAAATGGAGTGTCCCTCATGTCTGGCTAAATGGCTCCATCCAGTGGCCAAAGTAAAGAGCTACAACACAGTTGGATGAATCTAAAACCTGTCATACTTATAACTTCCTGTAATCATGCAGTTAAACATCCAGCAGGAAGATAAGAAGCAATGACCTGACACCAAGGTTTGGTTATAACCATTTACTCTGTTACATTTATTAAGTAAGCTTTTGAAAAATATGCACCTTTAGCAGTAGTGTTACTGCAACATACTTTTTACTCTACCCAGAGAGTAAATTCAGTGAACAAGGAACAAGTTTGTTTTGACAGCACAGATATAACCGACCACTGATGTATGAGCTTTCCTCTTTCTTCTTTTAATGTTACTTTCTGCTGAGTCTGTAGCCAACAGCTGACATTGAACGTACCTGACCTACTATAGCTGTTGCTTTAATTAGGTTTATAAATATATGTGTGTGAAGAATCAAGCACATTTTAAATTTAACCAATATTTCTGATCAATCATATCTTTTATTGGTCTGACGTAATATAAACTTATTACAGTTAAGTTCTCATTATCTTAAAACAGAACAATAAGAGCTTTAAAACATAATGTTGTGTATTGAATTGATACTGTTAAATTTGTCTCACTTTATGAATTGAGTTACTGAAATAATTGAACTTTTTAATAGATTTCCAAAGTAATTGAAAGTGCACTGTACATGTAGAATAAGCTACCGTTTAATTCAGATTACAAAGAAAAAGCCCAGCATGTTAAAATGGCCCATTTCAGAAAAAAATATAGAAACAATTTACATAATTTACATCTGCCTAACTATTGAATAGTAGTGTTTTTTAATTTCTTCTTTTTAGGCTTTAAAATAATAGAATTTGCACAGATTTTTTTATGCTTGTCTTACTGACATATATATATTTTTAAACGTAAATAAAATTTTATTATTGATTACTCAGTAACATTCTCACCAAATATTTTTTATGCCTTCTAAATGACTTTCTTTTTACCTTTTACTTTAACATGAGTGCAGTAAAAACAGAAGTTTTGTTGTTTAAAGCTGATCAGTCGGTCACTTCATCTGGGTGGCACTAAAATGATTCAGATTACAATTTAGTTGTTATTTTTGATCATGATTTTAAACATGTTACTAGAATATCAGTCATTCATCAGCGGAATATTGCAAAAATGAGAAATGTCCTGTCCAGGGGTGATGCTGAGAAACTAGTCCATGCATTTGTTACTTCAAGGCTGGACTATTGTAATTCTTTACTATCAGGAAGTCCACAAACTGTAGTTAAAAGCCTTCAGCTGATCCAAAATGCTGCAGCCAGAGTTCTGATGAAAATTAAAAAGAGAGATCATATCTCTCCTATCCTGGCTTCTCTTCATTGGCTTCCTGTTAAATCAAGAATAGAATTAAAATCCTCCTTCTCACATATAAAGCCTTAAATGGCCAAGCTCCATCTGATATCAGAGATCTGATTGTTCCTTATGTTCCTAACAGAGCACTTCGCTCTCAATCTGCAGGTTTACTAGTGGTTCCTAGAATTTCTAAAGCTGGAATGGGAGGCAGATCATTTAGTTATCAGGCTCCTCTCCTGTGGAACCAACTACCAGTTTTAGTCCGTGAGGCAGACACCCTGTCTACTTTTAAGGCTAGGCTTAAAACTTTCCTTTTTGATAAAGCTTATAGTTAGAGTGGCTCAGGTTATCCTGAGCTATCTCTATAGTTCTGCTGCTATAGGCTTAGACTGCTGGAGGACATAGGGACCCCTTTTTCATCATTCTGCTTCATTCTCTCTCTGTTCTCCTATTCTGCAGAATCTGTTAGTTCAATCTCTAACGTTCTGCTCTATCTGCTTTTCCTCATAGCAGCTTCATCTGGTCTGTTCCTGTTTGGCTGTGACTCCATCCTGGAGAGAAATATCAGCTGTGCTGCTGCCATCAACACCTTAGATTGTAGATGATATGGTTTGGCCTGTTTTTCAGTGGTTATTCCTGTTTCTCCTCTAGATGTAGCTATAGGCTCAGTCTTTATTGTGTCTAACTGGATGTGCTCTTTCATTCCTTGTGATATGATAACTGACTCAGAGCTGATCTGCTTAGCTGTTTCTTTCTTAGGCAGAGCCTTAAGTGGAGATAGATTACCATTTTCTTTTTTCCCATAGAAAGTGTTAATTTATCAGTTTTTTTATGCTCCTTTTGTGTGTCTTCTTCTGTCTCCTTGAACCCCCAGTCACCCTCAGCAGAAGGCAGCTCACACTAAGCCTGGTTCTGTTTCGACTGGAAGTTGCTTCCTGTCAATCAGGAGTTTTTATTTTATCTACCTGCTCATACAGAAGCCGAGAACTTAGATAGAAAACTTAGCCTATCTGACTGAATGATAAAAAAAACCCCTGAATATTATTGAGTTGATATTGAAATAAAAGTAGTGGAATCACTAATCAAGTCATTTTTGTTTCTACCCACCTCTGACTGACAGCAGTTCTGTTTTGTTTGCTCTAAGTTGGCAAATATCAACATGTGAAGTTGTTCACGATAGCTAAAATTCAGTCTAATTACTGACTCAAAGCAACAATCATTATCTCAGTTGATTAGTTTTAAATGTGAAGAAATGAGCAACAGAGTTTCAGACTCTGCTGTAAACCTGCTGCTGCTCTCTGTGACCCCATGCTGTCTGATCATATAAACATATCTGCATGAAGAATGATCATACGGTTATAATGAAGTCCTGAGACATAAGGTCACTGCAGAAAAACTGGCTGCGGTGATAAACAGGAAAAAAACAAATCACCTTATCTCACAGAATAACCAAAATGACAACAGATGACACATCAGATCCTCACAGAAAACAATAACAGCTGTTGTGTTCACGGCGCCTGGTGTGGTCATGATGCAGTGGTCAGATAAAGGATCCAGGAAGCTTCCTGGTAGCAGATGTTAAGGTTCGTTAAACCCATTTGTGATTACTTTGGCCTTGTGACACTGGGCTCCATCTATTGTCAGAGTTTTGCCCTGTGCTTGGGTTTATTTTTAGTTTTTTTGTGTTCTGTGTCTTTGTTGTTGATTTCTTCTATTGCTGAGTTCTTTAGTTACTCTCTGTTGCCCCCTTGTGCTTGTTTCCTTTCCCCTTGGCTTCTTTCTAGTTGATGCTGCCCACACCTGCTCCTAATCTGCTGATTAGCCTGTTTTGGTTTAATCCCCCCATATATACACAGCACCTCTGCAGTCACTCAGTGCTGGTTTGTTGTTCCCTCATGAGTTTTTCCCTGATGTAATGTGCTGGTGAAGATTCTCAGTCATCCAGGTTGTAGTCATTCCAAAAAAGTAAAAAAAAAAAAAACAATCCACTGGACTTCCCACCCAGGAAGCTTTTTCAATTCGAAATATCAGAAATAGCTTGGACTTCCAGGTTTTATATAGTAGCCAAACAGAGCCTTGTTTTTGCTTGGAAAACAAGCAAATGGAAACGGAAGAGCAGGTCCACCCCTTTGGAATGTGGGTCGTTTAGTTTCTTTTGTTAGACTGTAATAACCCATACATGTCTATGTCTCTGAAAGGGGGTCGTTAACAGTTACTGTAACAGGTAGTAGCCAACAATTCCCTTGAACAACCCCCTTTCAGATACATAGACAGGTATGGGGCATTGAAGGCTAATTGATAAAGCTTCCTGGATGGGAAAAAAAAACGTCTTCAAACTTGGAGGCAAAGTCCAATTGATTGTTATTTTTTAACTTTTTAGGAATCCCCTAATGTAATCTTTTTTTGGTTGTCAATATTTTGGATTTTTGTATTTCTGCCTCAGTTGCCTATTAAATCTGCAGAACTCACCTCTGCCACCTGATCTCTGCATTTGGGTCCTCAGAAACCTCCACCCAACTGTGATATCTATAGTTACAAATTAAGCCTGAACTCAAGTTAGCTGCAAAAAGTTCTTTCAACTTTTCTATTTTTTACTCTATTTTGGAAAGATTGTGAAAAAGTAAAAACAAAACAGCGGTAGGCCTAAAATCTTTTCCACCAGATGATTGGATTTACCAGCAGTCACAAACAATATGGAAGACCAAACATCAAAGGCTCCGTCCACACGAAGTCTAGACGAACACGAAACGCTAATATTTTCCAGAACGTTTGTCGTAAAGACGGAGACGTAAAATAAATGTGATCGTCCACACGAATGCATGAAAACGCTGCAAAATGTATGCCAGGCCTGTAAGTGGCGCTGTGGTGCCAAAGCAAAAATAGGCGACGAAATGTTGGGCATGCGCACTAATATTTATACATGGTTGCCCTGCGGGTCCATTTTCGTGGTTCAGTCAAATTCAGGTGCTGAACTATGTGGTCGATATTGCTCTGTTCTTCCTGGAGATATTCCAGAAGAAGAAGATTCTGTTGTAAGCCCGACAGCAGGGTGAGTAGCATGAGCAGCAACCATTCAACACAGTACGGCGGCATTGTTGTTGTGATACTGTGTCACGCATGCGTGTTTAGAGGCGACGCTATGACGCATGCGTGTAAAAAAAAAATGCGGTTAGAGCTTAAAGATGGAAACGCGAAAACGGCGTTTCAAAATCTTCCCACTCTGAAGGCTGAATAAAAAAAAGATCGTTTACAGACCCCCGAAACGCCGTTTTCGTATGGATGAGAGGCTGGTTTGGTGAAAAATTTGTGCGTTTAGGCCAGGGTTCGGCTTCGTGTGGACGGGGCTTAAGAGGACGACTTTCTGCAGGTTTTCCCTGGGAGACAGCCAGGCTGCCTTTAAACATTTCCTCAGGCAGACAGACCACAATTCTATGACTTTGCTTTACTGTGCGTACAGATGCTCTCATAGCATCCTGCCGATTGTAAAACAAAATTGATATTTTCATCGCTTGTCTTTCAGTTGATGATAATCAGGAAACCTGCTCCTTTGGCTGCAATGTCCATCAGGTGGTTTGTGCCATTTAGATCAACCATGCTCTTTTTGTTGAGGTATTCATAACTACACACTGCAGAAACGATATAGAAATAAGTAAAAATGTCTTAAATTAAGTGTATTCATCCTTAATCGGAGCAGGCTAATAAGATGACCCATTATCTAATTAGATAATATGCACTTTTAATAAGACAATGCAATTGTTTTATCTTATTTTAAATATAAACTATCTTGTTCAATTGACAAAGTGTCTTACTTAGGCCCTCAATTTAAGAACAAATGCACTTATTTTAAGAAAAATTACTTATTTAGATTTATATTTTGTACAGTGCAAAAAAAACATTATGTATTAATAACAATTAATATGCTGAAGATATTGTTAAAGTAATCGAACATATATATATAAAAAAACCCTAGTAATTAATATCTAGGTAAAAATGTAGTTTGAAAAGGTGTTTTCATCTGTAAACTCCACCTACTGAGGTTCAAAGAACCTTTGAGCATCTGACCTCACAGGATGTCACCACAAACCAAAACCTTTAGCCCTGTATGCCGTCATTTTCAAAAAAGTATAATATTTGTTCTTATACCGTTTCTCTATCAGATTAAAGCATAAAGGTTGTAAGAAAATAACTTTTCAGGAAGAATCAAACATATTTTAAATTTAGCCAATATTTCTGATCAAACATATCATGTCTTGGTCTGATATAATATAAAATATAAATTATTAGACTTAAGTTTTCATTATCTTAAAACAGAACAAAGGGGCTTTAAAACATAATTATGTGTAATTAATTTATACTGTTAAATATGTCTCACTTCAACTTTTTAATGAAGTTCCAATGTAATTGAAAGTGCCCTGTACATATAGAATAAAGCTACAGTTTAATCCAGACTACAAAGAAAAAGGCTGGCATGTTAAAATGGCCCATTTCACTAACAAGTATAGAAAAGGAAAACAGAGAAACATAGATTACAGCTACTTCACCTGTAAACTGGCCTGTTTTGCACAGGGCTGGATTCCCTCTGAATAAAGACACTACAGCCAACATCTGACCCCTTTTAAATGAGTTAATTTTTCTCCCCTCTGGGCTGAGGTGCAATTCTACTCAGTTTATTTCTATAGCTCCAATTCACAACATGTCATCTCAAGGTACTTTACAGTTCACCAGATCATCCAGTCAGATTGGTTCAAAGTTTCTTTCTAAGGAAAACCAGCTGATTGCATCACTCCTTAACTCTTCAGCAATCCCTTACACTAAGCATGCTTGTAGCGACAGTGGAGAGGAAAAACTCCCTTTGAACAGGAAGAAACCTCCAGCAGAACCAGGCTCAGTGTGAGTGTTGTATAGTAACAAATTAAAAATACTTCACTACTGTAGTTTATACTTTCCAAGAGTATAGATTTTTTTAAGAACTTTCACTTTTACTTCAGTACATTTATGAACTTAATTGCATACTTTTACTCCGATACATTTTCAATGTTTGGTTAAGTTACTACTCGGGTCTTGCCTGGGCTTACTCATCAACACCAATAGGATGCGCCTGTTTTGCAAAGCCAGTCTAAATTTATCCTACACCTTGTTATTTATATTATTTTAAGTGAATTCAACCTTCAGTTTACCAAAATGTAAAAAAAAATGTCGTTTAAACTGCACTGCTTTTTACTTATACTTATTTCACTACTAAGCCATTTCAGATACTTTAAGACTTTTACTCAAGTAAGATTTCAGTCAGTGACTTGGACTTTTACCAAAGTCATATTTTGGAGAGGTACTTATACTTTTTCTTGACTCCGAGATTTCAGTACTTTATACAACACTGCTCAATGTGAGCGGCCATCTGCTGAGGTGAGGCCAACTGGAGTTTAAGGAGACAAAAGCAGCGAAAAAGAAGCAGAGATAAAAAAGGCAACTGTCAACCAGATCCACAGGCGGTCCAGTCCAGGAAACACACAGCCAGGCAGACGAGCTCCGAGCCAGCTCCCATGTCAGAGGATGAAGAGAGCACATCCAGTTAGTCACAGTCAGAGAAACAGGGCTACACTGAAAAACAGGCCGATCTCCAACATCTATAAACAAAGGTGTTGATGGCAGCAGCACAGCTGATATTTCTCTCCAGGATGGAGTCACGGCCAAACAGGAACAGACCAGATGAAGCTACTATGAGAAAAAGCAGAGAGAGCAGAACGTTAGAGATTGAACTAATAGATTCTGCAAACTGGGAGAATAGAGATAGAATGAAGCAGAATGATGAAAAAGGGGTCCCTATGTCCTCCAGCAGTCTAAGCCTATAGCAGCAGAACTATAGAGATAGCTCAGGATAACCTGAGCCACTCTAACTAGAAGCTTTATCAAAAAGGAAAGTTTTAAGCCTAGTCTTAAAAGTAGACAGAGTGTCTGCCTCACGGACTAAAACTGGTAGTTGGTTCCACAGGAGAGGAGCCTGATAACTAAATGATCTGCCTCCCATTCTACTTTTAGAAATTCTAGGAACCACTAGTAAACCTGCAGATTGAGAGCGAAGTGCTCTGTTAGGAACATAAGGAACAATCAGATCTCTGATATCAGATGGAGCTTGGCCATTTAAGGCTTTATATGTGAGAAGGAGGATTTTAAATTCTATTCTGGATTTAACAGGAAGCCAATGAAGAGAAGCCAGGATTCCTCCAATAAAAAACAGCAGATCGAAGTACTTATCTGTACCTACCTACCTAGAATATCATCTCTGTCCAGCTTAGGTTATTTCTAGATTTTTTAAAATGTGTTCTTATAAGTTTGCATTTACAGTGCTGCGTTTTTTTTGTTGTGTTGTATTTATATAGACACGTCTGCTTTAATGGAAGAGAAACATGTGCCACAGGGACAATAACAAGAACTGAACTGAAGTTTGTAACGGCATCTCAGAACCTCTGGCTTTCTCTGGTCTAAACTCAGAGGTGAAAAATTACAAAGTGCAAATACTTTGCTACTTTACTTAAGTACAAATGATGTCTATCTGTACTTCGCTGGAGTAATTGTTTTTTAGATTAATTGTTGTTTCTGCATTTATTGCTATTTTCTACTAAATATTAAAAAGTATTGTTTCTTTTAAGCTCATTTTCATCCAGAGAATCAATTTCTTTGTGGTTGGACTTGGTGCTGCCCCAACTTGTTGTTCAGCACATAATTAATAGTTTTTCCTGATGATGCAAAGTTAAATGTGACACTGTTACCCTTAGTTATAAAACTAAGAAAAATACGTCTAAGGAAATTATCATCCAGAATTGTAGTAAAATGTTCCTTTAATAGGGTAGTGCAGTAATGCTTCTAATCTTAAAATTTTTTCCTGCATTACTTTTACTTTTATACTTTAAGTAGTTTTAAAATGGTACTTTTACAAAAACTTGAGTAAAAACCTTAAAATTATCCTCTAACTTCTACAAAACAGTTTTTAAACACTAGGATTTATACTTCTACTGGAACAGAGATGTCAAGTAACAAAGTACAAATACTTAATTACTGTACTTAAGTTCACTTTTTAGGTATCTATACTTTACTCCATCACTTATTTTTCTTCCTATTTCTGACTTCTACTCATTACATTTTCACACAAGTATCTGTACTTTCTGTTCCTTACATTTTTAAATCAAACGTTACTCGTTACTCTTGGCTTTGGTTTAATGTTTATAAATATTTATTTTCCGTCATGTGCTCCATCCAATGCAGATCATTGGCTCCATCCACATCTAGTGAAAACTAGTGTGATTGGATGAGTCATAGAACGCAAACACTCATTGGTTAGTTAAAGGAAATCATCAGAAGCAAGCAGGTGTTCTTCAAACTGCTAACGTGAATTGTCTATGCCATGCTACGATGATGGATTCAGAAAAAGATGCTGAAATGTCTGAAAGGTCGGACACAGGAGAGAGCGTATCGGGAGACGGAGACCAACAAGACCTCCCTCATCCTTGGCCCTATCTCAAAGAATTTTTAGAAATAGTCAAAAATTTAGCTTTCAGTTCATATAGTGGCATCTGGCTGTTTTTTAAAGGTTACTTTATACTTTTATACTTTAAGTAGTTTATGGAGCACATACTTTTTCACTTTTACTTGAGTAAAGAGGTCAAGTTGATACTTTAACTTTTACCAGAGTGTTTTTAAACTGCAGTATCTATACTTCTACTTAAAGGGTAACGCCGTTTTTTTTTTACATCGTCCCCTTGATTTTACATTATTACATCATGTTCTACTCACCCATATTAGTTTTGTGTCATTTGAAACTGTTCTGAAGATATTCGGTTTTGTAATATCCTTTAAGTAACAAATGTGTGTACTTTTGACACCACTGTACTGGAGTAATAAACATTAATACTTTTGAAGCGTCTGTCTAAACTGTACTTTAGCCTGACGTTCACATGGTGTTTATAGGATTGGGATGTAGCAACAATAATCAAAAATAATAAAAAAAATTGTTAGAATCTTAATTGACCATAAAGAAAAACAGCTTAGATGTCATGATCTGGCCTGTTTGCTCCCTAATTAGTAATTCCTCTCACCTGCCGTTTTCCCTCCCTGCCTCAATTATAATTTATTCCTCTCACCTGTTTCCTCTGGTTTATATTCAGTTCAGCCTGAGCATTCAGGGCCAGATCATTTCTTGTCTTTCTGTCAGTCTGTCTCTTCAGTTTTAGTTCATTGTTCATGTCCTGGATCCTGGCAGCCAGTGGAAAGAGGGTTTTTGTGTTTGTCTCGTCTCCTGCCTGTCCACTGTTCCTCCCCCACTGAGTCCTCTGGGATTTTGGCTCTATATGCGGGGAGGTTCAGTTTTTATCCAGTAAGCCTGGCTCCAGGGAGGAGACCAGTTTAAAGTCCTGCTTCAAGTTCCGGTTCCACGTCCTGTCTCGGCAACCCTCTTCTACTGAGCCTGCCTGTCTGCACCTGATCCTGTCTGCTCCTGTGCGTGACCACCTGGTCATGCTTCTGGTCCCAGTCAGACTCTGAACCCTCCTGGAAGCCTGTGGATGCCTGGAAGTCTGGATCCTGCCATCTGTTTCTGTTCTGCCTGATCTGGATCCTGCCTGTTCCTGTCTGTTCTGGATCCCTGACCAGGATCAGCTTCCAGCATGTCCTCTGGAACTGCAGCACTTGAGGACATTCTTGGTCTGGACTGTTAAACCAGGTAAGTGACCAACTCAGATAATCATCTTCTGTCAGATGATCGTGGTCACTTACCTGTGTTTCTCCCACTACAGAGTGTCTAAGATTGGGCGGTGCCCCCCGCCCCCCCCGCCTGCAGTGTCCGCGAGCCACAGCTCCGCTTTAGTTTTGTTTGTTTATTTAATAACTTTTTGAACTTTCCTACTGACTGTCTCTCCTTGAATACTGGGTCCATCTGTCCTCGGTTCTTGACATTAGACATTGATTAAAATTTTACTATCCAGTCTACATCAGTAGGTATCTTCATCAACAGCAAACTTATGGACTTTCACAACCATGTAGGCATTTATTCACTAACATGGGGCTTATATGCACTGTTTTTGGTTTAATAAGCAGTTTTTATGATGATCTGCTTCCAATAGCATAATAGTTTTGGAGATTTTGCTCCAGCTGCGTCAGATACGTTAATACGAACCATTAAGCTGAGCATCTAACCCTTATCATTAACCTCCTAAATGTCAGCAGATGAGAGGTAATACTGTGTGGGAGGCCCTGGCCTTCTAGGGCTGCGTCTGCTGTTAAGCAGCAGGAGGTATCACAACATTTATTTATGTGCTAACATGTTTTTCATCTGACCTGCCGGGGTAATTAACAGAGGCAGGTTTGTTGGTGTGTGGTGTTTGCTGGGAGCTGTGGGGAGTAAGTGCCACATGAGAAGGTTTTACTGAAGCAGCTAAAAGCACATAATACAACCAGTGATGGCCACACTCACAGCCACTCAGGAGCTCTGAAGTAGCTCCTAAACACTTTGCTGTCAGGAGTCTGACTAGCATCTGCTCCACGCAGCATCTAGCTGAGAGTCTGCTGACCTGAGAACGGGGTCATCCCAAATGCTTCATTCCTGAGGAGGCGATTGAGTGCCAATAATGGTGAGCATTAGTGAAATGGATGGCGAGGTCAGAGTACATGTTGATACCAGCCTAGAATGAAAACATGACATTTGATTGGATCAAACTCCCTCCCAACTTCTATTAAACATATTTCCCATGAATCATCTTGAAGGGTTGCACTACTTTTCTATCACAAAATACATGAACAAATGTGTAAATATTGAATAAGTGTCAGGGTTGGGTGGAGGTGTTTGAGGACCCAAATGAAGAGATGAGTTTATAAGGAAACAATAAAGACACATTTAACTAGTACTGACCCCAATCCGTACCTTTGGGAACATTATTCTCTATATACTGCATAGAACCCACTTTCCATTTATGATATAGAATTGTTCTACTGAGTGGCAAACGGATTAAAATGAGCCATCAGCCAATTTTTTCCCCTTTTATGTTTACTGTTTTTGACAAAAGAAGATACAATATGCTGATCTAAGCCTTCTGAACATTTTTAATTCAATTCAGTTTATTTCTATAGCACCAATTCACATCATGTCATCTCAATACACTTTACAGTTCACCAGAACATCCAGTCAGATTGATTCAAAGTTTTCTATTTAAGGAAAACCAGCTGATTAAATCGACTCATTGACTTAAAGGCAATCCCTCACAATAAGCATGCTTGTAGCGACAGTGGAGAGGAAAAACTCCCTTTGAACAGCACTGCAAAAGCAATCTAGAAATCAGTGTCTTAAATTAAGTATTTAACCTTAATTTTTCTAGGTAATGTTTTCCAATGGAATTAGTATTTTTACTCTTAAAAATAAGTTAATTAGATAATATGCACTTGATATAAGACAATGCAATTGTCCTTTCTTACTCTAGATGTAAATTATCCTATTCCATTGGTAGTGTCCCACTACCTCCTCAATTCAACAAAAAAGGCAGTTATTTTAAGAAAAAATAACTTGCTTAATTTCAGTTTTTTGCAGTGAGGAAGAAACCTCCAGCAGAACAGAAGCAGGCCCAGTGTGAGTCTGTCGAGGCTGACTGAGATTCAAAGCACTAAAGTACTAAGTCACAAAAGACTAAACGGATAACCAGCAGTGATCAGAAGTTAATCCAAATTGGTCCAAAAGTGATTTCCTTATACCCACTATTAATAAGTTTGAGAAGATGTTCCACATGTAGAAAGAAGAGGAACCAGTGTACAGCCATCTCCTATGGAAACCCCCTAAACAACGCTGCCTCAAAATCAAGCAGATCTTAAACATGTCATAATTAGAGAAGAACGACTCCGAATCAGGGCAACCACGGAGACAGTCAGTTAGGTTAAGGAAGAGCTTTATTTAATAGTAAACAGGAAACGGTGTCTAGCAGGATCTTCCTGGGTTCTGCTTGGGAAAAAGGTGGCGAATAACTGGTCAGAGGAGGTGGGAAGGTGGAGAATGCTGAACTCACAGGGTTTGAGGTTGTCTTAGGCTTGGAAGGATGGTGTCCTGGGTCCAGGTGCAAATTGAGACTCTCTTTCAGGTGATGGTGTGTAGGAGGGTGGACAGGCAGGTGGACTTCTGGAGGAGGGCTGCGGCAGAATGTGACCTCAGAAATCCAACAGATGAGGAAGGTCCAGGCTTGCAGGTTCAGTTGGCTTGGACGGTGAACTAGGAGGGAAGAGAGAGACAGAATTAGAGCTGTCTAAGAAGTATCTTGGAGCAAGTTGGTAGGTCATATACGCCGCTGGTAGTGAGAAAGAACTGACGCCCTCCTCCTGGTTCCAGCTCCTTAAGTAGGCTCCAAATTAACAGAGATGAACCGCAGATACCCGTCACACCCTGCAGAGAAGAGAGAGAGAGAGGCACCAGACCTGCAGTATGACAAAACATCTAATGTCTGTCATCGTTCTAGGATTGTCCTCCCAAACAAAACATTTCTGGACTGTTTTACCCAGAGACAGGTCACTGTTGATCATTTTGTCAATGGAACAACTACATCAATCAGTTGGAATGAAAAAATGAGCGTTACTAGACTGATGAGAGAGGCAGTGATTTTCATTCTCACTTTTCATATCAGTCCAGGAACGATTGAATGAAAACTAATTCAGTAAAAGTTTATATATTACAAGATTCAGGATATAAAATAGCACAGAGGTCAGTAATCCAAACTGCTCAAAGAGCCATATTGGACAAAACAAACAACAAAACTAATCTTTCTGGAGCTGAAAACATGTAAAAGTCTTTTAACAGCTTCGTATGGCAACACAGCCTCTAAGAGTATTATCCCACTATAGAAAAGGACTAGGTGGGCTTAAATATATAATAATCATCTATGATTAAATGTTTATCCTGGAGCAAATGTTACATAGTTGCATGATTTGATGGAGGAGAAGGGAACGCTCTCACCGTGCGCCGCTTCACCACGCGGTTTAGGTTTTGTTTTATTGATGAACAGATAGAAACAGGATAAAGGAATCTTTCTATGGAGGACGTGTTTCTGTTGGGAGGAGCTGATGGAGTCATGTGGAACCAAGAACTGACATCCATCAGAGCAGAGCTCCCATCCCTGCATCAGAGCGCCACCTGTTGGATCTATGAACGGTTTTCTATGCTTGCAGCCAAACTAGCAGCAGCAGTAGTTTGGAGAAGCAATCCACTTCTTAAATCTCTCTTTGCTCTCCCTAATTTATCCTGTAATCAGACTTTTTCTCTCCGTCCCAGCTCGGTGATCAGCTGCATATTTAGCAGCCTTCCCTGGAAATATCTTTCCTAGGGACTCTTTCTATTAATTGACAAACTTCTCATTCCAAAGCAAACATGCAGGCGATCCTTCCTCATTGGTAATGAAAGCAAATTATTTGCTCCATTCTTCTCTGAATCCTCTGTTCTCATCAGCTATCTTCCTTTTTTCCTCTTTGGGATCCATGGCCTGAGACCCCCCCACCGCTTTGTTTACAGCAGCCACCTGCCTGGCACCGCGCCGCGCTGAAACCTGCTGCAGGTTATGACCGATGATCTCCATGGCCATGATGCAAATTTAAGTTGAAAGAAATGTTTACAATTGTTGCTTAAATTTTTTAAATTAATTTTGCACCATTGGAAAACATAATGAATGTTTGTTTGACCTCCTGCACACCTTATTAAAACAAACAGTTCCAGGACGCTAAGGGGGCGCTAAAGAGCTGCATGCAGACACGTTTTGCCAACCCCTGAACAGCATTAGGTAAAGTGACATTGGGCGACTATGAGTCCATTAAGAAACAACAGTAAAACAATCAGTCTTGTCAGATACTATTACTGTAGTTGCTCTGTGAGATTCAGCCCTGGAGACTTGTACAATTGTCCTTTTTTAAGCTGTGAAGATGAGGCCACGGATCGATCTCACCGTCTGTCTGGCTTGGTGTAAAACCAAGAAAGCAAGTCATGTTTTCTTGCTCCTTCAACGTTCCCATCCCAGAAGAGTTTGATTGATCTGGAGGGCTGTCGGATTGGAGGCTCCGTGTGCAGATGTGAATGAGAAGCACCTCGTCATGGCCCGTCAATCACGACCAGCTCGCTCACACAGACACACACTTCCAGCACCTTACACACTTCACAGCCTTAACTTTCCCCTACGGGAGAATAACCGACAGAATATTTAGTTCCCCCACATTACCAGCCACCCACAGATGCATGTCTGCGTGCACACAAACACACAGAGAGGAGTGCAGTCATCTTGTTTCTTCTTCCCCAGCTTCTCAGTCTATCTCTTTCATTTAGTAAATCTTTGAGGTTTTTGACAGGAGCACACATCGTTTTCTTACCTTCTCTTTCGGGTTTCATCACCTTCCCTCTGATCGGCCTTTGAAAAACATGACGGCACGCTGATGTAAGATGTCTTCCAGTCCACAAAACATTCTTGGAAAAGCAACAATCACGTTTGAAGTTAAATTAAACCCCAAAAAAGAAGAAGCGAGGCCAGAGTAGAGAGTAAATTGAGGACACTAATTTTAAGATTAATGATATTCTAAAATATACATTGTCAGGAGTCACAGAAAATTCAGTTTCACTGCTTGGACTAAAACACACTTTTTAAGTCTTCATTTCATAGGGAATATTTTGAGACGAGCATCATTTAAAGGCTAAGACAAACATAAGAAAACTAGTTTGGCGTTTGAAGAACATAAAAGTGCAATGAATAATTTCAAAGATTTTAATTTGTGGGATTCAAGTTTCATTGATTAAGGTGAGAGGATGTAAATCTGTAAACGTATCCACAGCCATGGAAAGCCAGGGGTGGGGTGGGGTTTGGTGGGCCGGGGGCGTGTCAAACTGAGATACACGGTAGGCCTTAACTAGTGTTGCCCTGATGCCGAAACCAGTATCGGGCTGGCCCTGATCAGCACTAAAATGTTTCAAATTTCAAAATGAAATTTCTTTTTGTATACACTCTGTGTGTACAAAATGACAATCAAGTCTGTCTAAGTCCAATTCTAACAAATAGGGCACTGATACCATTTTGAGAGTCAAAAGTTTCTTCAACTATTGTCACCCATTCCAGGTAGGCAATAAAAAATTCTACTGGGTTCACTTTGTATTAATCTTTTTCCTGCTTCACAGAGGAAGGCAGCAGCTTGACAAAGCCATGATGGCAATTATTCTACATCCAAGTAGTCTGCAGTTCTTCATATATACACACACACATCAATTTCAGTTGGTATCGGTATCTGGCCCAAAAAATGGCATCTGCACAAAACTAGCCTTAACACTTGGACGCAGTTGATGGTAAGCAATGATATTTGATGAAGAAAAGACCCTGAAGGTTTTCAGTCATCTTCTGGTGTAATAATGAAAATAGATAAAGTTGTATATTATAAAAACAGCGGCAATCTCATGTCTGTTGGGATCTGGAGATCTGCCACCTTTCTCCAGCAGAGGGCGTCCCTGGGTCTCCTGAGCTGAAGCCACCAGCACACCTGCGGCTGATCATCTGATCAGGAGACCAGCTTTATAAGCAGCAGCTGAACTTCCCTTCAGTGCCGGAGTGTTAAACAGTTATGGTTAGCAAGCCTGAGCCAAACCTGTTGCCTGAATCTCTGACTGCTTTGAAAGCCAATCTGATTCTAACCTGCCTTTGTCCTCTCTGCCTTCCTAGGAAGACCTATTGACTCAGGAGCTCTGGAGGAGCTCACATTCAAAGACCTGCCTGCCTGCTCTGTGAAGCCAAACCTGAAGATCAACAGTCTTTATCTGCAAGCTAGTTCTCAGGAGAGAACTAGGAGATCAACTCAAGGTCTGAACCTCTCAAGTCTGAAGTTAACGCTCAGTCTGAACTACCATCAGGTACAGTTCAGTTACAAGTTCTGTCAAGACTCCTCTGCTACCTGGCTAATCAAACTGTCCCTCTCTGTAGAGAGCCCTGTGATTCCAGTCCCGACCCGTTCCAGTATCAGTGCAAATAACTTTATTGCGTGAATCTCTCAATAAACAGTTGTTAACTTTTACTCTGACTCCGTGGTGTTCTGCATTTGGGTTGAGCTCCTTAGACCCAACATGACAATGTCAAATCAAAGAAACATTGATTTAATTCATTTCTACAATAAAATAACACTTATTCTACCTCTTTTTTTGTTTTGTTCTGATTTTAAATTGACCATGTCTTTCCATGAAAACCCAACTGCTCATCGAATGTCTTTGAATATAATTATAGTCTGATGTTAATCTTTCTGGGACTGGGAGGCAGAAGTAACAAAGTCCAAATACTTTGTTTCCTTAGTTAAGTAAAAATACTTTACTGGAATAATTATTTTTAGACCACTTTTTACTTCTACTCCTTAAATTTTAAAAATAGACTCATTAGTTTTGTTTCATTTAAGCTCATTTTCATTTTGGCCTGTTAGAAGGTAACTTAGAGTGGCTCCTCCTGCATGTCAGAATAATTCTTTTTTTTTTTTTTTTTGCCAAACCTTGTGTAGATATAATTGGATAGGATTGACAAAGAACTTCTAAAAGAAAGTTCTTTGTTAAAAGAAAATAAGCTGTTGATATCAGCTGTGCTGCTGCCATCAACACCTTTGTTTATAGATGTTGGAGATCGACTTGTTTTTCAGTGTAGTCCCGTTTCTCTGACTGTGACTAACTGGATGTGCTCTCTTCATCCTCTGACATGGGAGCTGGCTCGGAGCTCGTCTGCCTGGCTGTGTGTTTCCTGGACTGGACCGCCTGTGGATCTGGTTGACAGTTGCCTTTTGTATCTATGCTTCTTTTTTTATCTCTGCTTCTGTCTCCTTGAACCCCAGTCGGCCTCAGCAGATGGCCGCTCACACTGAGCGTGGTTCTGCTGGAGGTTTCTTCCTTTTCAAAGGTAGTTTTTCCTCTCCACTGTCGCTGCAAGCATGCTTAGTGTGAGGGATTGCCGAAGAGTCAATGAGTCGATGCAATCAACTTTGAATCAATCGGACTGGATGATCTGGTGAACTGAATTAAAATGGATGGAAAATGAATGGCAAATTTAAATTTGTAGTGGACTAAACTGAATAATCCCTCAAAAATGATAAGCAGAAAACTGCAGCAAAAATAAAAAGTTTAGAGGGACTTGCTGTAAAGATATTGACAGACAACCTTTTCCTGTGCAAATGTAATTGATAGAGAGGGGGGTGCAGGTTCAGCTTCTGCCCTACAGCACGTAAAGATGTGGCAGGACTACAGACTGAGTTCTCAAATAGCAATCATTCATCTTCTGACAAACACACACCACAATATGTCTGTTTTCACCGAGTGATGGATGGTTTTTCCTGCCTGAAAAAGGGCTAAAAATGGATTTGCTTATTTAGACACAAGCATATCCTTTAGAAGTAAATTTCCTAATTTAGTAAAAAAAAAAAAAAACTGTATCTGATCTCTAAAGAAGCTCCCTGAATACAGAGTTCTAGATTGTGTGAACAAAAGATTGCAAAAGCAAGAAGTAGTGGGAGATTTAAAAATGGAATGGATGATTGACACAAAACCAGTCCTGTTACTTACAGTTTGAGATGGTTTATAAAAGAAATCATGAAATTCTAAGCCATGGCGTTGGAGGAAACAATGATAGCCATCATCTAAAACAATATGGTAATGAAGAAAAATGAAGGTCATTTAAAGTTCCTTTTCCATACATATCTGGGAAAAAAGTAAAAATAATTAAAACAAAGGTAAAATCTGCAAAAATTGAACATCATTTATAAAAAACAAAACAAACTCCCTCCCGCCCCTCTCTGTCAAACAAAGAGTCACGGTCAGATTCACCATGAAATAAACAGCCTGACTTGCGGCTCCTATCAGCTCATCAATATTCAACTTTTGGTTCAATAGTAAACAGATGTTCTTCCTGCTGCATTAGCTGTGTCTTCCTGCTCAGATGTCTCTTTTTGCTCAAAAACGATTTTTCTACTTCTGCTCATTTCTGAAAACAAATGCGTGTAAAACGGTAACAGAATCTCACTTCATAATCTGTCATTGTACTGATGCCTTCTTTTCAGAGGTGTCAGAAGTATTCATGTTTATTCCTCCAGTAGAGGTATAAATCTTACTGTTTAAAACACTTTAGCAGAAGTTAGAGGATCAACCCTTTTAAATGAAAAATTTTCTATAATTTTAGAAGATAACTTCCTTAAACTTCATTTTCTTAGTTTTATAACTAATGGTAGCAATTCAAAATTTCCCCACTTTCCTTAACTGGTCCTTGGCTGGTCAATGGCTGGTCCTTGGCTGTTCAATGGCTGGTCCTTGGCTGGTCAATGGCTGGTCTTTGGCTGGTCAATGGCTGGTCCTTGGCTGGTCAATGGCTGGTCAATGACTGGTCCTTGGCTGGTCAATGGCTGGTCTTTGGCTGGTCTTTGGCTGGTCAATGGCTGGTCAATGGCTGGTCCTTGGCTGTTCAATGGCTGGTCCTTGGCTGGTCAATGGCTGGTCTTTGGCTGGTCAATGGCTGGTCCTTGGCTGGTCAATGGCTGGTCAATGACTGGTCCTTGGCTGGTCAATGGCTGGTCTTTGGCTGGTCAATGGCTGGTCTTTGGCTGGTCAATGGCTGGTCTTTGGCTGGTCGTTGGTTGGTCCCTGGCTGGTCCTTGGCTGGTCTTTGGCTGGTCTTTGGCTGGCCCTTGGCTGGTCCTTGGCTGGTCTTTGGCTGGTCTTTGGCTGGTCCTTGGCTGGTCAATGGCTGGTCCTTGGCTGGTCAATGGCTGGCCCTTGGCTGGTCACTGGCTGATCCTTGGCTGATCCTTGGCTGGTCAATGGCTGATCAATGGCTGGTCTTTGGCTGGCCAATGGCTGGCCTTTGGCTGGTCTTTGGCTGATCCTTGACTGGTCTTTGTTTGGTCCCTGGCTGGTCCTTGGCTGGTCCTTGGCTGATCCTTGGCTGGTCTTTGTTTGATCCCTGGTTGGTCCTTGGCTGGTCCTTGGCTGATCCTTGGCTGGTCTTTGTTTGGTCCCTGGCTGGTCCTTGGCTGGTCTTTGGTTGGTCCCTGGCTGGTCCTTGGCTGGTCTTTGGCTGGTCTTTGGCTGGCCCTTGGCTGGTCCTTGGCTGGTCCTTGGCTGGTCTTTGGCTGGTCTTTGGCTGGCCCTTGGCTGGTCCTTGGCTGGTCTTTGGCTGGTCCCTGGCTGGTCCTTGGCTGGTCTTCGGCTGGTCCCTGGCTGGTCCTTGGCTGGTCCTTGGCTGATCCTTGACTTTTCAATGGCTTGCCCTTGGCTGGTTTCTTGCTGGTCCTTGGTTGGCCCTTGGCTGGTCCTTGACTGGTCCTCTACAATTCCTTTTTAAACATCAATCTTTGTACTAAAATATACTTTGTGTCATGATTTGTGGACATTAAGATCTAAAGAGAAGCCTCATCTCCTGATCAGACCCTGTAATTCAGTGAAAGGGTGGAGTCAGAGTAAAAAAATTGCAAGAGGGGGTCACTCCAGTTGCTGGAAGTAGGATGGGATTTCGCCGGGAGTTGGAGGGAAGTGGGCTGCCATTCGGCTTTGTGCTTCGGCTGGCTGCTACTGTAACAGTGTCAAATTAAACTTTTCATAATTTTGAAAACTAGCTGGTATGTGGCAAACAACAAGTTGGGGCAGCACCGAGTGCAACCAAAAAGAAATGAATTGTCTGGATGAAACAAATTATTATTTTTTTTATTATTATTATTACAGGCCATAATGAAAATTAGCTTAAATGAAACAAAACTAAAAAGTCTATATTTAATTTTTAAGAAGTAGAAAATAAAAGCAATTGCAAACAAATGTAAAAATTCATCTTAAAAAAATTAATACGCAGTAAAGTATAGATAGCCAGAACTTTACTTAAGTAAGGTAATAAAGTATTTTTACTTTGTTACTTGACACCTCTGCCTCTTTTTGGCCACACTCACTGCATAAATATAGATGCAAACATCTGATTATCATAATGAAAGGGGCACACACAGACAAGACATTGTACACCATTATTTGCTGATGTTGACCATGCAAATTGCTTTGAACCTTGTATAAAGATCCGTTTTGGGCTTGCAAACAAGGTAGCACCTTTTTTAAACATGTGAACCTTAATGGGCACAGCCGCTGATTGACTTAATGGCTGGGAAAAAGAAGGAAACTGTTACAAAACAAAGGTTAGGACAACTCAATAAAAAAAAGGTAGCAAAATTTTAATACAGCCTTTGAATAATTCTTGCTTTGACACCCCTTTTAGTAACTTGGAAAAGATGATCGAATTTTTAAAAACTAACAGCACATACATAACGGCTCCAAATTATGAAAGGAAATTTTCCATGTAAAGACGAAGCTTTCAAACACCGAATCCATTCAATAGTAAACCGTTTACACAATCCTATTCTGTAGATGTGACAATGACATTTCCAGTGATGTGTGACAAAACAAAAGAATCCATAGATATGCCTCAGAAGATCCTAAAAGTCCTCAGCTTTTCCTCAACAGTGGTGTTATGTTTTGAAATGTTGTCATCAGCTCCCCAGATAAAAGAGCAAAGTTATTCATTTAGTCTCAGGCTGTGGAGTTACAAAGTGTGATTGATTGTCTGTCACTGTGGAAAACTTGAAGCAAAGCTTCAAATGTCTTGCAGTTAAATGGCTTTCTGGTTTCACTGCACTTTTCTTTTTTCCCTACTTCTTTAAAATCTGATTAGACATCACATCAGAGACTCCAGACTTATTCAGCTGTGTCACTCCTGCTACGATAGCCACTTATCCTGTCAACCACCCCCACCCACCGGACATGGCAGGACCCTTATTAACAGGCACAGCTCCAGTGGGTCGTACCAAAACCCCCATGGGGGGATGGTAGTCATCATCACCGTGCCACTGCTTTGCTGAGTGACAGCTAAACGGCTTAAAATGTCACTTTGAATAAGAAGCAGGCCACACACAGCGGCTCCAACATAGTGCATACATTGATTCACATACAGATGGACCTACTCAGCACACTAACAGACTGAGTTTTAGTGTCTTTTTGTTGCACATCCTTACTGTGGATGAGGCCAATCTGGAGGAATTGCTTCCTCTTTGCCTAATGATTGTGTAACTAAGACAGTCATATGTTAGCAAGTTAAAATGTACCTTTTTAGAAACCTTAATTTGAAGTTTTAATCATCAGAAAAATGTCATTTGACATGCTTTTTAGAAAAAAGACTCGTCATTTATTCTGCTTTTATAAATAAATATATAGCATGGTGTTAATAGAGTAAGCCAGTCTTCACTTTCTGTCCAAGGCAAAACAAGCTAGTCTCCTAAGAGGCCTTAGATTTTCACACTTAGGCATTTAGTAGTGCTTAATCTAATTCAATTCAATATATATAACTATTCTGTGCTTTTAAAAAGACCTACTCTGAAGAAATTCATAACAAAGAGCATCTCAGGTAGATACATGCAACAGGAAACTAGCTACACCTGCAACACAACCAAAAGCTTTTATAGTAATCTGACAACATATATTCAGTGAAGTTCTCTATACTTCAAACATGGTTGAAATATGGGGACTAACTGTTCTGAATTTTGACTTTTTTTAAAATTGGATTTTATAGGGCCAAAGATCTGGGGAAGTACCAGTGTTTACATTAGGTTGCTGGTCATGTATTTTAACTGTCTCTGGATAACTCTCTACATCTGGTATTTTAGACTTAGGCCCAGTCCCATTCCTCTCACTGGGTTCTGAGAACAATCCAGTCAGTTCCCTCCACAGAGAAGTCCATTTAATGAGGGAAGTGCAAGTGAAGATTTTCTCCCTAAGATATGGGACACTGCTTGTTGCAAAATTAAAATGCAGCCCATTAGATGGTGGTAAAGCCCTATGCATGACGGGTTCACTTAAGTCATGCATAAACACAGCTAGAGTCGCAACAGTCGGTGTGTTTTTGTTCTGGGCGTTCGTACATCTTTGTATATGCCGGCCGGCCCCAGCAGTTAATTTACCTTTTGCTTTGGCACAGATGAATTTTCTCCATTTGGCAAACAATAGAGAAGAAATGCGGGAAGCCGAAGACAGCTCCTCTGCTATCTTGTCCATATTAATCTGTTAATGGTATGTAGAGTCATTTGTTATGACGCGGTGTTGGTTTAATAATCTTAGCCTTAAGGCTTGCATCCTCTTTCGAAAAAATTTCAACCACCTTATTGGTATTGTTGTTTTTTCACACATGGTACAGCTTTTGGGTCACTAAAATGTGGCACAAGGAAAAAGTAAGCAAACAAAGACCAGCAGGCGGACCATGAAAAGCAGCTGAGAGACGCTGGCCGAAATCAGAGTCCCTCAATCGGATCAACCGTGAGTTAGATCCCACTGACTCCACAGAGCTTGAATATCCAATATCCAACTTCTAACCAACTTCACTGCTTTCATGTCATAATCAATCTACTTTACGTAAAAAAACTTGTTAGATTTGTGTATTACAAAAAATATCTATTTTGCAATGTTCATGTTTCAACGGTATGGAATTCAGTTTTATTTACGTCTAACATATTCCGACATATTTTATTTGAATTTCCATGGTTACATTTCTGCAGTTCTATTTCTCAACAAGGTGCCATTTCTCCTTATGCTGAATCAGTTTGCAAAGTATTCTGGGAAGCCACTTTGTTTCAAGTCAGCTCCTGACCATCCTCGGTCTAAAGGGATCCTTTTAAGGGTTGAAGGGCCCTAGCTTTTATTACTATTGGGTCACACTACCCTTACATATAAACACGCAAAAAGGCCCAAAACGAGTACAAGTGAAAGAAATGGGACTGGGCCTTGGACTTACTTAGACTTAGACAACTGTTATTGTCATTTTGTATATACAGAGTGTGTACAATACGAAATTTCGTTTTGTACAGCTCTCATGACATTTCAATTTCTTAAAGTGCAGCAATGATCGAATGTAAACATTGTGGGGAAAAAAACATGGTGTAAAAAAACATTGATATGGAAGTTCAGAGCATTAAATATGTACAGTATGGGGCAAATATGCAGTATTTTGGTTTGGTGTTATTAGCATGATGCAGAGTCTGTGACATGATTCAGAGTTTTCTCAACATTCAGCAGTCTGATGGCGGTGGGGAAGAAGCTATTGCAGAATCTGCTGGGCCTGCATTGAATGCTGTGGGCAGCAGGGAGCAGCAGGGAGAACAGTCCAGTGAGGAGTCATTGATGATGTTACGGTTTTGGGACACGCAGCGCTGGGATGAAATGTCTTTAAAAAGAACTCCACAAAACTTAAAATATTTTGACAAGAAGGAGGTACAGCACTTAATAGTCCTTTGCTAAATACATTTTGATGATGATTTAGATATTTGTGACCAGTGGTGGAAAGTAACAAAGTACATTTACCTTAGTACTGTTCCTAAGTACTTTTTTGAGTATCTTTACTTTACTTGGGTAATTTTTTGGGGGGGGTACTTATAGCTTTCTCTCCACTACATTTCAAAGTCAAATATTATTCTTTATAGTCCACTACATTTCTAGGAATCTACTAGTTCCTTTTTACTTTGGCCCAGCTTAGCTTTGTATTCCACTGTTGCTGTTTTTCTTTCTTAAAATGCAATTTCAACATGAATAAATGAGTAATTAAGCAAGTCATCAGCACCAAGATCATGACATTACGGCCAAGCAATACAAGATGGCTGGATGAATAAGAATGTATTTAATTTAACAATCATCATTTTAACCTTTATTTCATTATAGAAAATGCTCCATAATAAACCAGCATACATGGTTCCATCTTCGCCCACTTAATCTATCAGGGTTGCTGTGGGGCTATTGCCCCTCTCTGGCAGTCTACAGGCAAAAGGTGAGGTTCACTGCGTACAGATCCTATATAAGTTCTATGAAAAAGTCTTAAGCAGGTCACAGAATAGCTCTCATAAAACAGTCTCCTTGATATCAACCAATCTGGGTTTAAAAAAGGCCACTCCACTTAAACGGCTCTGTTATTGAAGACTGAATCCTTAAAGGAGGTGAGAGCAACAGTCAAGTCCTCAGTACTTATCCTGCTTGATTTATCAGCTGCATTGACACAGTCAACCGCAAAATCCTTCTGTCTATACTCTTGAGCATGGGCATCACAGGGAGAGCACACTTCTGGTTTGAATCGTACCTCACCGGTCAATCATTCAAAGTATCCTGGTTTGGTCAAACGTCTGCAGTGCACCATCTCACCACAGGGGTTCCTCAAGGTTCAGTTTTGGGTCCTCTTCTCTTTGCCCTATACACCCCTGTGCTGGGCCAGATAATTTAATCACATGGTTTCAAATACCACTGTTATGCTGACGACATCCAGCTCTATCTGTGATTTTTACCTGATGACCACACAGTCTCAGCACGCATCTCGCAAAAAGGCCCAAAACGAGTGCAAGTGAAAGTAATGGGACTGGGACTTAGACTTACTTAGACTTAGACTTTTATTGTCATTTGTCTCAGCACGCATCTCCAACAGTCTCTCTGACATATAAAAATGGATAAAAGCGCCACCAACTCCAACTGAATTTCTCAAAAACTGAATAGCTTGTTTTCCCAGCCAAACCAACCAAACACCACAGTATTCACTTCCAGACTGGATCCCTGTCTCGGATTCCATGAAAGGCAGCAAGAAACTTGATTGATGTTCAGCTGACCTTTAAAGATCATGTTACCACCATTTCTCGATTGTGTTGCTTCACACTACTAAGCATTATGAAAAATCCAGCTATACCTAACCCAACATGCAACCCAGCTCCTTGTAACGCACCAGGCTGTAATGTAATACTGTTAATAAATGATCAAGAATGCTGCGGCGCATCTGGTCTTCAGTCTACCCAAAAAGTCATCACAGCTTCCCACATCAAATTCAAGTCCCTGATGTTAGCCTGCATAATGCTAAAAGGGTATGGCTGTCTACTTGAACCCTCTAGCAAAGGCTTATTTCACAACTTGGTCACTCCGGTCAGCAATGGATTGTGACTCTGGGGATTTTCCTACAGAGAACTTATAGATAACTGTGACAATGTGTCTACTTTGTTAGTCCTTTTTGATAAAAACATCTTCTAAATGCATAAACATAAGAACTTTGTAACACTGTCTTGTTTCAGTTCATTTAATGTTATATGTTTACGAATGTAACTAGATGAATAAATTAATTAATACAATTAAACTAGTGCTGTTATTTCGTCATAAACATTTACATTTTTATTTATTCTGTCCTCTCATTCTCAGTTGCTGAACCAAAGATGTACACTTATTGGCTCTGCTAGTTGTCATACAGAGAACTGTGCTGTTGCACTCGTAGGGTTACAGGAAGCCAGATGTTAAAACAATAAGCAGTACCCATTAAAAAAAGGACATAGATGAGCTGCATCCATTCTGAGCAACAAGCTTAATGTGGCATATATTTATAGTCTGTAATTAGGCTGACAATACTCTACATACAAGGATCTCAGTCACATCACCTTTGAGAGCAGACACCCTCTGCAAGAAGGCAGCTGAGGAACAGTGGCGGAACAGATTGTGAATCAAAACCCAGAAGCTAAATAAGGTTTTACAAAGATACAGATGGCATTTACACAATGTCATTCAGAGCATTAGACTATAAGTGATGCAATGTAAAATGCCTTAGAATGTCATAATAATGGAACAGAAGGACCAAGTATTCAAGGTGAGACAGGCAGTAGGAAAGTTCAAAATGTTTATTAAAACAAACAGACAGAAACAGAATTCAAATGGGTTTCTGAGATCTGCGGACCTGAAGCGACTGCAGGAGGGGGGCGGCGCACCACCCAATCACTGACACTCTGGTTTAGGGAGAAACACAGGTAAGTGGCCACAATCATCTGAACAGGATTATCAGAGTGAGTCACCTACCTAGTTTAACAGTTCAGTCCATCCTCTCAATGATAGGCAGGATCAGCCGATGCACTGCCAACCAGATGTGGCCCTGAGCTGTCCAGAGCGTCCCCGATGCAGCAACCCCAGGGAGCAGGCCAGGACAGTGATTAGGATCAGACTTGAGTAGTTCTGGTATCCAGGAGTCCACAGTCCAGTCTGGGGGTTAGATCCACACAGGAACGGACAAATCTAGGTTCCAGGAATCCATCAGAGCATGAAGGCAGGTGCAGAGTCTCGTGCATCGAGCAACCAGCTCAGACAGAAACGCACAGACAGGCAGAATCCAGCAGGAGTCCAACAGGGATTCAGATGGGCAGATCACACAGGGACAGACAGAGCCAGTGGGTGAGAGGGAAATCAGGAAAACAGAACCCCCAGGGAAACACTGAAATAATCTCAGCACTGGTTATGGAATAAACTAGCTGAAGACATGGACACAAAAATAATCTTCTACTGGAAACGGGGTCAAGACCCTTGGAACAAACTAGAATTAACAAAACCAACAGACAGGAGAAAAAGAAATCAAACAGGGAACAAACATCAAACAAACAATGATCTGGCCTCGACAGGTGGAACTGAGCCCAATATAAGGGAAACCAGGTGGACATGTCATAACTGGGATAGATGGACTCAGTATTCAAGGTGAGACTTCCAGTAGAAAAGTTCAAAATGTTTATTAAAATAAAAAGATAAACAGACGGAACAAAAGTGGAGCAGCTGAGGATCTGCGGCTCACAGCGACTGCAGAAGGGGGCAGGGCACCGCCCAATCACAGACATTCTGGTTATGGGAGAAACACAGGTAAGTGACCACGATCATCTGAAAGAAGATGATTATCAGAGTGAGTCACTTACCTGGTTTAACAGTACAGTCCAATCCCCCTCTTCCTTACAAGGGGCGCAATCCAGCCGATGGCCGATCACCCAGATTGCTGCAACCCCGGAGGACTAGCAGGAAGCCGATCAGAGTCAGGGGCAGACAGATCAGACATGATCCAAGACCTCCAAGGCAGGTTCAGAGTCTGTCGGAGTCCAGAAGCGTGAGCAGGCGGATACACACAGAAGCAGACAGGCACAGGTGCATACGGGCAGGCTCAGTTGTTGAGGGTAACAGAGACAAGATGTTGAACCTGGATGAGCAGAACTTCAAACTGGTCTCCTCCTTTCAGCCAGGCTTACGGGGATAAAACTGATCCTCCCTACGTACTGGACACAATCAGGAGACGAGACAGACACAAAACCCTCTTATTATTCAACAGAGATGTTCATTTAGTTAGGATCCGTCTGTTTCCCACCTCCTGCACTGAGTCCAGAGGGCATCCAATCACAGAGCTGGCTTTCCTGATCAACTGATCCAGCCGCTTTCTCTCAACTACAGATAAACCGCTGCTCCAACAGACAGCTCCATAGAAGATGGCTGATGCCACAACAGAGTCATAGAAGGTCATTAGGAGCGCCCCCTGCACTCCAGAACACCTCAGTCTCCTCAGCAGGAAGAGTCTGCTCTGACCCTCCTTGTAGAGAGCCTCAGTTGTGTGAGTCCAGTCCAGTTAGTTGTTCAGGTGAACACCCAGGTACTTATAAGAGTACTTATGGGGTTCAGATCTGGTGACTGCGCTGGCCACTCCATTACCGATAGAATAGCAGCTGCCTGCTCTAAATAGTTCTTGCACAATTTGGAGGTGTGTTTAGGGTCATTGTCCTGTTGTAGGATGAAATTTGCCCCAATCAAGCGCTGTCCACTGGGTATGGCATGGCATTGCAAAATGGAGTGATAGCCTTCCTTATTCAGAATCCCTTTTATCCTGCACAAATCTCCCACCTTACCAGCACCAAAGCAACCCCAGACCATCACATTACCTCCACCATGCTTAACAGATGGCGTCAGGCATTTTTCCAGCATCTTTTCACAAATGTTCTTCTTTGTGATCCAAACACCTCAAACTTGGATTCATCCGTCCACAACACGTTTCCTTTCTCTGTCCAATGTCTGTGTTCTTTTGCCCATCTTAATCTTTTACTTTTATTGGCCAGTCTCAGATATGGCCTTTTCTTTGCCACTCAGCCCTGAAGCCCTGAAGCTATTCACTGTAGATGTTGACACTGGTGTTTTGCGGGTACTATTTAATGAAGATGCCAGTTGGGGACCTGTGAGGCGTCTGTTTCTCAAACTAGAGACTCTAATGTACTTATCTTCTTGCTCAGTTGTGCAACGCGGCCTCCCACTTCTTTTTCTATTCTGGTTAGAACCTGTTTGTGCTGTCCTCTGAAGGGAGTAGTACACACCGTCTTCAATTTCTTAGCAATTTCTCGCATGGAATAGCCTTCATTTCTAAGAACAAGAATAGACTGTCGAGTTTCTGGCCATTTTAGCGTTTAATTAACCCCTCAAATTTAATGCTCCTGAAACTCAATCTGCTCAAAGGAAGGTCAGTTTTGTAGCTTCTGTAACGAGCTAAACTGTTTTCAGATGTGTGAACATGATTGCACAAGGGTTTTCTAATCATCAATTAACCTTCTGACACATTAGCAATGTATAGAGTGTATTTCTTTAAAGTTAAGACTAGTTTAAAGTTATCTCCATTGAAAAGTACAGTGCTTTTCCTTCAAAAACAAGGACATTTCAATGTGACCCCAAACTTTTGAATGGTAGTGTATTTTTTTTAAGATTCATTGACTTTAAGTCTTAATGTAGAGTTATAGAATACATGCAGCATCTTTCTGCAAACAATTAAGGACTGAAGATACAAAAGCACAGTCTGCGTCTCACAGCTGCATCTCCAGTCAAGGCTGTTTTCCAGGTGAAACCAAAATATTTAATCTCCACTTCTTCTCCCGTGATGGTTATAGTGTTTAACCTGCCCGTTTTCCCTGAGATCTATATTTATACCCCCTGTTTACTTGAATTCAGTATAATTCTAATTTGTTTTTTTTAACCAACAGCCAAACACCAAGAAGACCCCCAGGTATTTAACAACAGACTTCAGAACTGATCTGTTTTTACTGTCTTTCTTTCTCTGATGAAACCACTAACTATTTCTGCCATTTCTTGGTCAGAGAATCAATAAAAGTAATACAATTTTCACCTTCAGTTAGAACTGTTTATATAAAATGTTCCTTTTTTAATTCATTGTTTGCGCAAGAAAGTCAGCACTGCTTGCTGTGGATCTTAGTAGATCATCTTTATAGTTAGTCAATCTGACTCCATAGAGATAGGATGGAGTTGAGGTGAACTCAGAGCAGACGTTGACGGGAAATGTTTGCTCATAGCCCAGTGTTTTTCACCATTCATACAGCAAATGTTAGACAGATGAATTTGCACAGCAGGAAAAAAAGCATTTGCATGGAAGTGTTTAATGTATGACACCACTGATTATTTTGATGTGCTCACACAATAGCTGGCAACGACAGACTGCTCCAAGCAATCAGCCACAAGGTGGTCTCACCACCACTCTATTCATCGCACTGAAAGGGGAGCAGGTAAAAAGACCTTTTTTTTTGTTTTCCACAGTGATGACACAAATTAGCTCTTGCTCTTTGTCCAGTCATGCCGTAGCAGTTGGGAATTTGCCACAAGAAATGTGGAAGATTGGTACTCTATTGGTACTATGAAATCTCATGGGTTTCAGACAGGTCTAGCAGAGTTTGGGGACTCGTTTTTCACATAGTGCACCGCCTCAGTGGGAGCCTTTAAAAGTCAATATCTACAGATGTAAAAATCCAGAAACGCAAACACTCAGAAAGGTGTGGCCGGTCTGTCTTACTTACACCAAAACCACAAATGACATCTGCAGGCTTTAGGTTTCTATGCTACGATCTACCTCCATGATTTAACCATTTTGGATAAATTCAATTCAGTTTATTTCTATAGCACCAATTCACAACACATGCCATCTCAAGGCACTTTACAGTTCTCCAGATAATCCAGTCAGATTGATTCAAAGTTTTCTATCTAAAGAAAACTAATTGATTGCATCAATTAATTGACTTGAAGGCAATCCCTCACGGTAAGCATGCTTGTAACAACATAGAGAGGAAAAACTCATTTTTAACAGAATGAAACCTCCAGCAGAATCAGACTTTGTGAGTCAGACACTGTGAGCGGCCATCTGCAGAGGCTGACTGGGGTTCAAGGATTGGGGTCAGAGGATGAAGAGAGCACATCCAGTTAGTCACATTCAGAGAAACAGGACTACACTGAAAAACAGGCTTAACTCGGACATCTATCAATGTTCAAATTGTTTCCATGTATCCTGGAAGCAATTTGGTTTAGTTGTTTGCAACTCTTTACTGATTAGGTGATGATGTCTTCCTTTTGTCTTCTATTCAATACAATTTCACAGGGAATGTAAACGACACTGCTGGTTGGTTTGGCTTAAAAGTCTACAGCGTACGTCTCAAAGAAAGATTTTGCATAAGCCATTTTATGATAAGCAAAGGAACAGGCCATGCATGTGTGAGGAATGCTGGTAAGTGCATCTATTTTTATTAAAATAGCAATAAATATCTGTCCTATAGTCAGGGTTTATATCTTCATATCATCCTTTGATGGTAGCTTGAGTCCTATTATTCACAATGCAACAAGAATTTTAATCACCAGCATTGCACATCAAGATTTGATTCTCACTAAATGCTATACCATCATAAATGGTTCTTGGCATTTTCCCTTTTAGATTCTCTTCCCTCATACATGTCCTTTAATGTCCAAATCACCAGCATCATATACAATGTAACCAGCATCACTAACATCATTATCCTGAAAGTTGTCTATTTCCAATACTCACAGAGAGGTGGGCTAGGGCCCAAGCCCACCACACACACACACTAACACACACCCACACCCATAATTACATGCCAACAGTAAGTAAGACTAGTGGAACTTACCTTTCACCACCATTATTACCCCCCTGCATGCTGTCCCCTCTGGGGAACAGACCAGTGTCTTGTCATGGACTGACATCTCTCCCATGGGTCCCTAATGGTCCACACAGACAGAAGACACACATACACACATGCACATACCCCCTAAAGTCAGTTCATGTGGAGCTGTCACAAATTTTGAACGAAAAAAAAAGTGTCTGTGAGCCAGTGTTAACATTTGTGCATTTGTATTTCAGTGTCTCAGAGTAAGAGTGGATAAGTTTTGGGCACTTCTTCAATCCTTTAGATAATTTTTAAGGCCCTCAATATCCATTCACTGATAGAAGAGAATAAATAAAAACAAAGCAACACATTTCCCATGTGATTTTGACCTGCTGGTGGAGGCAGTGGAAGAAATTCTCAGGGGAAGAAAAAAACTGTGTTGTAAATATGGTGTTATGGACATATGGCCTCAAGGTATTGTTGCCTGTGAGAGTAAGGCACTCTGTTATAAAGACTGTACTGTACTTAACATATTCTCCAAAAATAAACTGATTGATTATTATGCAAACATAGCATTTTGAGGAGGCATTTAAGGTGATCCTTTTGTTTCCAAACATATCAACTCTGAGTTCTAGCGTCAGTTACTATTTATTTGACCTGGAATATTGTTCAAGTAGAGCGAAAATATCTTAGCTGCTAGGCAAGAAACAGTAAAGCCTGGAACGCTTGACACGAGTGACAAAGATGAACTGGCAAAGAAGTCTTCTTCTTCTTTAAACATTTTGGCAGTTGGCAAACAACTAATTGAGGCATTTCCGTCATTTACTGGTATGGAGTGCGGTCCAGAATGACTCTGATACCAGGAAGTGAACTAATCTGACACAAGAGCAAATATTAGTACACCAAAATAAAACAGGAAGTTAAAAAAACAACTGAGGCAGACACAAAATGACAAAATGAAAAGAAAGAAGCTAATCAGCAGAGCATTCATGGAAGGCCTGTGTGAATATGCAACGTTTATAACTCTGAAATATAAAAAAATTAAACTTAACCAATGTCCAAAGTGAGAACAGCACAGCCAAATTTTCCCTGCATGGTTGAGGCGTCTCTGGAAGGTCAAATTTTATTTTCCTATTTCAATTTTTTCACAAAATGGAAAACAGAGTTGCTTTCTGCTGATGGTCTTCCTTGTGTTTCTGAGTGCTATTCTCTGTCCTGGGACGGTTAGGACTTTGATTGTGTCAGTGTGATTCTGCCTGGAGCCATCTGGTATTATGGCTTCCTTTTTCTGTCAAAACTGACAACTGCTTCAAGCCAAGCTTAACAATGCAGTGTGTGTGTGACAGCTTTCTGCAGAGTAATATATGTTCCTGCAGAGGTGGAACAGTGCTGAAAGTTACATTTTATGGGCTAAAAAGTTTCACCTTTACTTTTAATAGTCATTATAAGAGTGGGGGAGGAGCAGCCGAGTGATTGGAGGGCAGGGCATTCATGTCTGGGAGAAGCCGAAAGATTGCTGGTTCAAAAACTGGCAAGTCATTCTGGGATCCTTAGTAAGATTATTAACCCTGCATCCTACTTAGTGTGACAATCCACTGCTATCTAATGGATGGGCTGAGCACGAAGGACAAATTTCTCTACTGAGTGACTATTATGGGGTATTTTCTTTTCCTTAACAAAGAAAATACAGATTTTCTTTGCCATTAAAACCGTTTTCAATCATAATATAAATACATTTTTTTTTTTTTTGATAGACTTACTCTGCCCTCTGAGAAAACTTTTTTTCTTTTCAAGTGATTATGGGGGAAATGAATAGTGCAAAGATTTAACACTAACTAACAACCAGGACAGTTAATTACTAGAAGAAGTTCAATTTAAGAAAAGATTTAACTTAAGTGGCTGAGAGAGCTTTTCTTGGCAAAAACATATTCTTTCAGTTGTGACACCAAATGTTATTTTAATTGACAATAGGCTGCCGAAAAGAAATTAATGCTAGAGGGAGAAAGACAAAAAGGGAGTGCCACTTCCAAAGGGTGACCGTAATGTTCAAAGTAGGAAGTAAAATACAAAATATGGGATAGTAAAATATTCACAGTGTGGTAGCTTTCTTATTCTTCAACCATTAGATTTTGAATTGCACGTAATACAGAAAAGGAGAAAAAGATAACTGCAGAGAAGAAAATAAAACTGCAGTTTGGTTGACGATAATCTCAAATACTCGTATTGTCGCTGTTAGACCTGGTCAGCGGCAGCAGCAGTCACCTCCTTCTGCTCCTCAGGGGGAAGCCTGAGGCCTTCCAAGGCTAACCCAGAGACAGAGCCGTTCCTGCGTGTCCTGGCGTCCCCTGGGCCTCCATCCTGTGGGATGTGCCTCCCAAGCATAGTGTCTAGAGGAATCACAAATACTCTGGGATTTTCTCTGTGCAGTTAAGCAACTGTAATATATTGTGGAGCTTATTAATTTTGATCTTTAAAATACTGTGTTGTAATTGAAGAAGTTCTATAGATATTGTCTCTTTGTTCTGAAACTGTAGTTTACACATTTAGAAAAATAAGCAGAGGACTGCAAACATGGACAGAGTGTAGAACTCATGCTAACACAGTAACTGAGTTAGTAACTGAGATACTCCACAATAAGAGTTACTAGTTATTAGTAAAAGTAATTATTCAGTTACTTTTGCATTTCTCGCCCCCGTAACTCTCGCCAAACCGGCCCCCACCTTATCGCCATGTGTTTTTAAAGCCAGCTTAATAGAATGGACGACAAAGACAAATACCTACAGAGAGTTTTGAATTTATTTGTAATCTGTCTATTCAAACAGGTATATTTCCACACAAAATGAAAATTGCAAAAGTAACCCCACTAGACAAACCATTTCAACAATTACAGGCCTGTTTCATTACTTCCACCATTCTCCAAAATTTTGGAAAAAATATTTGTTGGTAGACTGGATAGATTTGTTAGTAAATCCCAACTACTTGCTGAGTGTCAGTATGGATTTAGGTCACAGAGATCCACAGAGATGGCAGTTCTTCATTTAATAGAAGAGGTGACCAGTACATTACATGAAAAGAAACCTGCTGTTTGGGTATTAATTGACTTTAAAAAAGCATTTGATACAATTGATCATGAACTACTAACCAAGAAACTCGAGTACTATGGTTCAAGAGGATTAGTTTTGCACTGGATTATCTCTGAAAATTATCTCATCTACAGGCAACAATTATTGCAGTTGGGTGATTTCCAGTCCTCGTGCTTGGACATTGCTTGTGACGTTCCCCAAGGCTCAGTATTGGGACAAAAGTTGTTTATCTTATACATTAATTATATATGTAAGGTTTCCAAAACTCTTAGTTTTGTGTTATTAGCAGGTGATAAAAAAACTTCCGACAGCTTTTGATATAAATAAATTTAGAGTTATGTAAATTGAAGAAGTGGTTTGATATTAACAAATTATCATAAAATTTAGATAAAATCAAGTTTATGTTAATTTGGAATTTTAAAGGCAAAGCGATTTACAAATAGTAATTGATAATCTGACTGTATAGAGAGTGACGGAAATTCGGCTTTGGGAAGATTGATTCATAATAAGATCTGATGGAAACCTTATATTAAATATGTTAAATCTAAAACAGCTAGAGGTGTTGCAGTTCTCTCTGCTGCTAGAAAATGTCTAAGCTCCTCTGCCTTTCATATTCTTTACTGTTCACTTATTTTGCCATATCTAAGTTACTGTGTGGAAATTTTGGGCAACACTTAGAAAACTTCACTTCAACCCTCATGTAGATTACAAAAAAGAGGCATTTGAATAGCTCACAAAGTTGATTTTTTACTGTCAGTTTATTTATAGATTTTTATTTTCTGAAACTCCATATTCAAATAGTCTTTACCTTAGAACGTTGAATGTTCAAACAACAATGAAAAGAATGTGCATCTCTATCATTGGTGTGAAGATCTGGAATAAACTCACTAAAGAGCTGAAGCAAAGTCAAAGCCTGGGGTATTTTAAGAAAAGAATTAAAATTTTACTATACTATACTATTACACCCTAACCCATAGGGATGAACAGTGGTGATGAATTTGACTGGGAATTACAGCCCTGGGGATGACCTGGGAAATTTGGTGCAGGTTAGTGTATCTGTGTGTATATATATGTGGTTGTGTGAATAGGTATATAATATCTATGTATATATGCAGGAAGATGGGTTTATATCTATATATATGTGGGTGTGTGTATTATTTTCTTCTGGTTCAGGAAATGTTAATATAGTTATTATTATTGTTTTTTTCCTCCTTTTGGAAAGGATACTGGAAACAAGAAGATGTATGCTATGAATTTATGAGTGGAAAAGGGTTATGATTATACAAGTTAAACTTTATGATACTCCTTCTCAGACTCACAGTCACCAAATAAGTTGTGCATTAACATGTATTTAAGTATGTATATTTGATAGTAAGGTATGGTATTTACACTTAGAAACATGAAAGTATTTATTGTTATTACGTTTTGTTGGTTAGATGTCTGTCTGAAATTAAAAAAAGGATAATCATCATCATCATAGATAAATTATAGTCAGGCTTTTTTTTAATGTGTTGTGAGCAGATCAACATCTTCTTCTCCCTTCCCACTGTTTGCAGCTAAGTGCAGCTATAATCCTTAAACATCTTATTTCCGGATTTTTTAACCTTCCAACCTAAACTCTAAGCATATATACATATAAATGCATGCATATATTTAAATGTTGCCTTTGTCACTACAGGGTATTTATTCATTTTTACATACTGATGATAAACACATGCCTTTAATGTAACGCCTCCTCCCTTTATAGGCCTAATCAAAGACACTAGGCTCAGAAATATTTACTGACTACATGCTCATTCATGCAGAAGGAATCTTGCAGGTCAGTAGAGTGCAAGCATGTCTAATTGTGACTTCACACCAGTGTCCGCAGCAAGAGCCGTGGATAGTTTCTCTATTAAAATGCTATGGGCAAGAGCGGTGAAGCGCCCAGCGGTGACTTCAGAATTCAGTAGCGACCAATGAGGTTGAAAAGTCAAACCTTTTCTGTAAAATTGCATCACGGCAACAAGTCAAGGATTGGTTACTGGTTTTAAAGTAGTTTGATGAAGAGTAGTGGACACTTAGCTTTTTTTATATAGAAAAATGGTGGCAAAGGATGAAGTAAGGAATGGTCTTACAAGGTTTTTAGGTGGCTTGTGAAAAGCCCTTTTTACTGTTGAATCAAAAGGATCTAACCTGAATCTGACCACCATCCAGATGCACCTCTTGGAGTAACTGTTGGTTCTCTCCAAACTGGATCCATTTCTGGAGAATAGGGTGGACCCATAGACATCGACTCTGATATTTGGCTTTTTCATGACATGATCAGCTGAAATTGTAGAAACAGCTTGAAAGAATACAATTCTACAAATTTATTTTAATATAACCTAATCTGATCAACTAAGATTTCTGCTTAAAGAAAAAACTACAAATACAGTAGCAGCCATTTAAAATGACCCTTCCCAGTCAAACACCAGCTGAATGGCAGCAGATGCCCCTGTAACTCCCAGAAAATCCCCTCCAACTCTGAGCCACTGAAGTGACCCACTATTGCATTTTTTTTCTCTGACTCCATCCTTTCACTAAATTATAGGGTCTGACCAGGAGATGGTGCCTTTCTTTAGATCTGAATGTCCACAAATCATGACAGAAACAATATTTTAGTACAAAGATTGATGTTATAACAAGGAATTGTTGGGACAGCCCAAGGACCAAAAGGGGACCAACCAAGGACCAGCCAAGGACCAACCAAGGACCAGCCAAGGACCAAACAAGGACCAGCCAAGGACCAGCCAAGGACCAACCAAGGACCAACCAAGGACAAGCCAAGGACCAACCAAGGACCAACCAAGGACCAGCTAAAGGCCAGCCAAGGACCTACCAAAGACCGACCAAGAACCAACCAATGACCAACCAAGGACAGGCCAAGTGCCAACCAAGGACCGACCAATGACCAGCCAAGGACCCACCAAGGACCAACCAAGGACAGGCCAAGGGCCAACCGAGGACCGACCAAGGACCAGCCAAGGGCCAGCCAAGGACCAATGTCAAGGATCAGCCAAGGACCAACCAAGGACCAGCCAAGGACCAGCCAAGGACCAACTAAGGACCAGCCAAGGACCAACCAAGGACCAACCAAGGACCAGCCAAAAGCCAGCCAAGGACCAAACAAAGACCGACCAAGGACCAGCCAAAAGCCAGCCAAGGACCAACAAAAGACCGACCAAGAACCAACCAATGACCAACCAAGGACAGGCCAAGTGCCAACCAAGGACCGACCAATGACCAGCCAAGGACCCACCAAGGACCAACCAAGGACAGGCCAAGGGCCAACCGAGGACCGACCAATGACAAGCCAAGGACCAACCAAGGACCAGCCAAGGGCCAGCCAAGGACCAATGCCAAGGATCAGCCAAGGACCAACCAAGGACCAGCCAAGGACCAGCCAAGGACCAACTAAGGACCAGCCAAGGACCAACCAAGGACCAACCAAGGACCAGCCAAGGATCAGCCAAGGACCAGCCAAGGATCAGCCAAGGACCCATCAAGGAAAGTGGGGAAATTTTGAATGTCTACTACTGTAGATTAAAGCCCCAGTAGGCAATGAAGGCCAACAGACACTGTAGAGAGCAGGACTCCAACATTTTTTGAATTTGGGAATTCCAGATGGAGCAGGAGACGGCGCATAATTTTACCTGCTAAGACCTGAAGGTGTTAGAACTAAATTCAAATGTTCAACCAAATAAATCAAGAAAGAGAGTTATCATATCTTTATGGGAACGTGGTATCTATGTTTCATTGCTGTCAAATTTTACACATATAGCTGCCCCAAGTGGAGGAGTTTAAGTATCTCGGGATCTTGTTCACGAATAAAGGAAGAAGGGAGCGGGAGATCGACAGGCGGATTGGCGCAGCGTCTGCCGTGAAGCGGGCCCTGTACCGGTCCGTCGTGTCCACGTTCAGTGTGAGCGGGTTGAAGGAGACAGAAGCAGACATAGAAAACGAAGCAGAGATACAAAAGGCCACTGTCAACCAGCTCCACAGGCGGCCCCGTCCAGGAAACACACAGCCAGCTCCCATGTCAGAGGATGAAGAGAGCATATCCAGCCAGTCACAGTCAGAGAAACAGGACTACACTGAAAAACAGGCCAAGCTCCAACATATACATAGAAACAGAGGTGTTGGTGGCAGCAGCACAGCGGATATTTCTCTCCAGGATGGAGTCACAGCCAAACAGCAACAGACCAGATGAAGCTACTATGAGAAAAAGCAGAGAGAGCAGAACGTTAGAGATTGAACTAATAGATTCTGCAGAGTGGGAGAATAGAGATAGAATGAAGCAGAATGATGAAGAAGGGCTCCCTCTGAACACCCAATTGTTTGCTGTGTAAAAACTACAAATGTTTTGCCAGTTAGAGTAATATTGCAGATGTGACTACAGTAGGTTTCTCCCTGAACTGATTGTAATTTGTGTCACAGAAATCATGTTTCACCCCCCTGCAGTATCTCCATGATCCTCATGATGAAGCCTTTAGAGAATTTTGTGTTGTGCATCACCAGCTACAACTCCAGGAACAGGCTGACATGTCCAGCATTATACTTTGAAAGGTAAACTTCACCCTACTCCTATGCAACCTCAGGAGATTTCAAACATTCTTCTCTCCCTGTTCCAAGGATCATATCCCTATCAGACCCCTTGTCCATCTGTCCATCCTTTATTTGATCTCTGTCTCTCCATCCATCTGTTCTTTACATCATTCATCTATTGCACCTCTATTGTTAATCCTTTCTTCTCCCTGCATCCAGCTGTCAATCCCTCTGTTATCTATCTGTCTCTTCTTTCTTGAGGCTTTTTAGTCTTTTTCCTGCTCTCAGAAATCATGCCACAATCCCTGCGGGGAAATTTGTCCTGATAAAATGTCACTCACATGCACTCACATCCAAACACACTCATAAACACTACAGTACGCACATACACTTATACACATAAGTACACACATGCACGTATCCAAAAAGCTTGTATTTGTCCTAATAAAACGTCAAGCCAGCAGCAAAATGAACTGTAATGACTTTCAGGCTGTACTAATGGCCAATAAATCCTGGATTAGGAAGCTCACACACGCTCCCTCTTTTTCTCACACATGCAAACACACATACAAACACACCCACACAGGGTCATGTTTCATGGCGTGCTGCGCCGGGTTCATTCAGGAGTCAGATGGGTAAAGTTTTAAGCTGTTTTCTGCTGTTAATGACTGTTGTGCTGACTTTTATAATAACAGCATGGAAAGGAATCAGCAGGAATTAGCATGCTAGGATCATTTAAACCAATGATTCATGATGACTTGGGCTGGAAGCCATTCATACTCACACACACGCACACAGAGAAAGAAAGAGATAGAGAGAGGCAGAGAGAGACACGGAGAGAGAGGGGGAAATATGTAGTGATGCACACAAGTGCTTCCATCAGAGAATTTCACTTTATGACAGTTCAGAGTCATTTTCCGGCTAAATGTACAAACTAAAGTCCCGGAAGCGGTGTCTCTGTCGTCTTTCATTATCAGCTCAGTGATGGATTCAGTTCATCGCTTTATTTTAGACAGAATCAGCAGGATGAAATGCAAATGAGAGAGAAAATTGTATATGAGGGACTTTTTAGGAGGATTTTTGCCATATGAGACATTTGTGATATTTCAAAGAGAGGGATTATGAGGAAGCAAGACACAACAGTCAACATTCTAACAAAGAACAAATTCAATTTGTTTTTGTTTTTTTGACAAAAGAGAGTATTAGTCCTTTAACATGTTTATCAATGGTTTCTAAATCTGGAGGTGTGGAAATCTGTTATATTACAGCTAACTATTTCTACAGTCGATGAGATAATCCATCTGTCTAGTTTGATAAATATCAAGCAGTTTATAGAAAGTGCTTCAGAAAATACAGCATTAAAGGATTAAATTACACAATCAATATATAGAGAAAAACCTATTGAATGACAGAGATATTAAAATTAGAATCAATCAGCAAATTTGAAGGGAAACTAGGAATAGTCCAAACTGCCAAAAGGTGAGCAAAGCTGGTGGCATCAGTTTCACCAAGATTGAGGCGCCAGCAAATAGAAAAAGGATAGAAATAGAACTTTATTGATCTCACAATGGAGAAATTATCATTCTGCATTTAACCCATCCTCTTGGGGAGTAGAGGGCTGCCATTTTGTGGCGCCCGGGAAGCAGTGTGAGGTTAAGGGTCTTGCTCAGGGACCCAGAGTGGCAGTCTGTGGGGATCGAAACCGGGTACTTGCAACCTTCTCAGAGCACAAGCGTACAGCTCTAACCACTGGGCCAACCCTTATGGACATGTGATTTATTTGTCTTTTATTTTTAATAAATCTGCAACAACCTAAAAAAAAAATTTGTTGTTTTTTTTAATATATATATATTGCTATAATGGGATATTTCAGGCCTTATGAGTGGAGCAGTGGGTAGCACTACAGCCTTGCAGCACGAAGGTTCCGGGTTCGATTCTCGGGGTCTTTCTGCATGGAGTTAGCAAGTTCTCCCTGAGCATGCATGGGTTCTCTCCGGGTACTCCTGCTTCCTCCCACAGTCCCAAAACATGACTGTCAGGTTAACTGGTTCTAAATTCTCCTTAGGTGTGGAGACCTGTCCAGGATGGAGCCTGCCTCTCGCCCATAGACAGCTGGAGATAGGCACCAGCCCCCCTCACCACCCCAGCTGGGATAAGCGTGACAGAAAATTAATGGATGGATGAATATTTTATTTTAAAGTTGTTGTTTTTATTTTTATTATCAATTCAAAACCATTCAACTAAGACTGGAACAGACCTGTGCTCTCATATCCCTTTGGTTAGATTTTAAAAGGTTTAAATCATCCAATAGACAAATGAATGGTTTCTTTCAGCAGCAATTTTTAGTTTGAAAAGTCACACCTGCTCACATCTTCTTTTACTTTATAATGTGAATAATGCACACTGTAGGTAAAATATTGACAATCATGTTTAAAAAGTTTTACTTATTAATGGTGCTTATTAGCAGCATAAAATCAAATAAAATAAAAAACTGGTGAAGAAGTCATTTCACAGTTTGCCAGGAATACTTTTATAATGAGGTTAATTGCACATGAGCGTGTGAAGCACTGCTCTGACAGGAAGCTTACAATGTTTGCATAGAAATATTACCACAAATGTTGCTACCTGATTGGATTGTGCTAATCAGGCAGCTTTGAGCTGACCTGAGGGCAACAACAGTTACAACTCAGAGATTTGAATACTAGTAGATGAAGAAGGGACTAGTTAAGAGGCTTTACGGTAATAGTGTGTAATAGAGTGAATTATGCTGTTATTGGAGTGCTCACAAACCCACCCACACACATATTTTTGCTATTTCCATGATCACTGAACCTTAGCTGACAAGCTGTCAGCCCAACAAGGAGAAAAAAAGAAAACTTACAAGTCATCCATGTTTGCCTGAACAAAAACACAAACCCCTCCCTTCCAAAATCCCAACCTTAGGTTTGCAGCACAGTTGGAATTTGGTTTCATTTTTCTTATCTGCGAGAGCTGCTGTAGACACAGCAAAAGGGTCAAACTTTCCCTGTTTCATCAAAATCTGCGGGGCTGTTTATTTTCCATTTTCCCCTCTGCTTCATGCTCAAGGTTTTTCACCTTTTGGAAGTTTTTTAAGGTCTTTCTTTTAAGCCTACCTGCTTATCATCTCTTATCAGCTTCATACTCAAATGGTTGAAAATCTTTTTAAAAAGTCAGATCAGCAAAACAGGTTTTAGGATAATAAATTCAACTTCACATCTAATAGAGCATCTTCAGAAATCCATTATGAACAGTAAACCTGCCCTATTACATGAAGGGAAATAGTTTCTCATTACTGTGTGCTCAAAATGCTGTGACAGGACAAACAAAAGAAGGAGCCATAAGTTAGAGCCTTATAATCATTAATGGATTAATGTATTTATTGGATGAATTTGAATTGCAAATCAAATCAAGTGCATGACATCCCTGTCACTTTAAGCTTAAATGAAATCTAAATAAGTCATTTTCTTTAAATAAGTGAGATTTTTCTTGAACTGAGTAGGAAAGTGAGACACTTTGCCAACTGAATAAGACAATTTACATTCAAAATGAAAAAAAAAAAAATACATTGTCTTATTAAATTAAGGGTAAACACCCTTAATTAAAGTTTTTTTTTTTTTACTTATTTCATAATTATTTTTACAGTGGAACGCGTAAAACTGTTACTGTAATAACAGCATGTATAGCATCTTTCTTTAACATGATAGGGTGTAAAAAATAGTAAAAAACAGGTGTAGGCAACTTGGCAATTGCCTGGCCTGTATAATATAAATTTGAGTAAAAAATGTATCAGGAATTTCCATAAGTCAACAACTGTCCTGCTCATCTAATCATGATTAAAAAGAGGCTTCAAACTAAACAGCAAAGGACTGGAAGCGGTGGATGGGATTAGCTCTTTAAAATAGTAAAACTTTTCTCCCTTGAAGTTTCAGCTCTCTATTTGTCTACAGTTGCGCTTGCAGATGACTTAGCCTGAATATTGCTTGATGCTTTTGCCATGTCCGTAGCGTTTGGTAACTCAATGCACAGTAACCGTGATGTTTTGCTTCCATATTGTCTCTTCCTCCCCTTCAGATATTCTCTATTCTTTCCCACCAGTCTCCAGTCTTGACTGACTTTTTCTCTCTTTGTTAGGTCCTGCTTCTTTGCCCCCCTTTTTTTTTTCAACCAGCACAGGTCAGGGACAGTTTCTGATGGGGAGCTCTTGTCCTCCCCTCTCTTCCACCTGCTCTCCTCTATCTAATCTGGTCCAGCCATTGAAGTCTGGAAACCCAGATGAGGACCTGAGCAGCAACAGTTAGGAACAGCTGTGGCATCTGTACCAAAGAATAAGTAAGTCCCTGAGGTTCTATTGCTTTAGCATTTCAGGTCATATTGACCACCTGATCTCTACACTGCTTGTATTATCGTGTGAGATGAGCAACAAATATTTTTAGAAATCAAATTTATTTAAATTTGATTAAGGTATCTGACTTTTACTAATGCTTATGTAAATCTCATCTCAGAAACCACTCCCGAGCAAAGAAACAATAGGTTGCCCTAGCCGAATCAACACTTATTAATTTACTGGGTTTAATTAGATAACTGATTGGTTTACAAATATAAGATATGCAGTTAAATACACTGAAAATGTTTAAGGTTGATCCTAGCCTAGATATACAGTTGCTATGGGCTGAACTGTGACTGTATGTGGTCTCTTTAATCCATTTGACATGAAAACTAGGTCGTAGTTCATCTGTGATGTTACCTTCTCTAACAGAAAAAGGCATTTATGGATCAGTGCTTATATCTTTCTCTTGTGTGTCTGCTGCTGTCTTCTTGAATCCCCCAGTCGGCTTTGGATGAAGGCCACACACTACAAGCCTTGTTCCTGGCCTAAGGTTTGCCTGCATGGAGTTTGCATTGTTGGAGCTAGACACCATGAATAGATGGATGGATGATGATGGATGGATGATAGATCAGATGGATCAGCTGATATCAGAGATCTGATTGTTCCTTATGTTCCTAACAGAGCACTTCGCTCTCAATCTGCAGGTTTACTAGTGGTTCGTAGAATTTCTTAAAGTAGAATGGGAGGCAGATCTTTTAGTTATCAGGCTCCTCTCCTGTGGAACCAACTACCAGTTTTAGTCCGTGAGGCAGACACCCTGTCTACTTTAAGGCTAGGCTTAAAACTTTCCTTTTTGATAAAGCTTATAGTTAGAGTGGCTGAGGTTATCCTGAGCTATCTCTATAGTTATGCTGCTATAGGCTTAGACTGCTGGAGGACATAGGGACCCCTATTTCATCATTCTGCTTCATTCTTTCTCTATTCTCCTGTTCTGTAGAATCTATTAGTTCAATATCTAGCGTTCTGCTCTCTCTGCTTTTTCTCATAGTAGCTTCATCTGGTCTGTTCCTGTTTGGCTGTGACTCCATCCTGGAGAAAAATATCAGCTGTGCTGCTGCCATCAACACCTTTGTTTCTAGATGTTGGAGCTTGGTCTGTTTTTCAGTGTAGTCCTGTTTCTCTGACTGTGACTAACTGGATGTGCTCTCTTCATCCTCTGACATGGGAGCTGGCTCGGAGCTCGTCTGCCTGGCTGTGTGTTTCCTGGACGGGGCCGCCTGTGGAGCTGGTTGATAGTTGCCTTTTGTATCTATGCTTCTCTTTCTATGTCCGCTTCTGTCTCCTTGAAACCTAGTCGGCCTCGACAGATGGATGAATGGATGGATGGATGATGGATGGATGATGTATGGATGGATGATGGATGGATGGATGGATGATAGGTGGATGGATGGATGGATAATGGATGGATGGATGGATGGATGGATGATGGATGGATGGATGGATGATGGGTGAATGGATGGATGGATGATGGGTGGATGGATGGATGAATGACGGATGGATGGATGATGGATGGATGATGGATGGATGATTGGTGGATGGATGGATGGATGGATGATGGATGGATGAATGATTGGTGGATGATGGATGGATGATGGACAGATGGATGAAGGATGGATGGATGATTGGTGGATGATGGATGGATAATGGATGGATGATGGATGGATGATGGATGGATGATTGGTGGATGGATGGATGGATGGATGGATGATTGGTGGATGATGGATGGATGATGGATGGATGATTGGTGGATGGATGGATGGATGGATGGATGATTGGTGGATGATGGATGGATGATGGACAGATGGATGAAGGATGGATGGATGATTGGTGGATGATGGATGGATAATGGATGGATGATGGATGGATGTATGGATGGATGGATGGATGATGGATGGATTGATGGATGGATGATGGGTGAATTGATGGATGTATGGATGGATGGGTGATGGGTGGATAGATGGATGGATGATGGGTGGATGATGGATGGATGGATCATGGGTGGGTGGATGGATGGATGGATGATGGGTGGATGGATGGATGGATGGATGATGGATGGATGGATGGATGGATGATGGATGGATGATGGATGGATGGATGATGGATGGATGATGGATGGATGATGGATGGATGATTGGTGGATGGATGGATGGATAATGGATGGATGATGGATGGATGGATGGATGGATGATGGATGGATTCATGGATGGATGATGGGTGGATGGATGGATGGATGGATGGATGGGTGATGGATGGATGGATGGATGGATGATGGATGGATGATGGGTGGATAGATGGATGGATGATGGGTGGATGGATGGATGGATGGATGGATGATGGGTGGATGGATGGATGGATGGATGATGGATGGATGGATGATGGATGGATGGATGGATGGATGGATGATGGATGGATTGGTGGATGGATGATCGATGGATGGATGATGGGTGGATGGATGATGGGTGGATGGATGGATGATGGGTGGGTGGATGGATGGATGGGTGATGGATGGATGGATGGATGGATGGATGGGTGATGGATGGATGATGGGTGGATAGATGGATGGATGATGGGTGGATGATGGATGGATGGATGGATGATGGGTGGATGGATGGATGGATGGATGATGGGTGGATGGATGGTTGGATGATGGGTGGATGGATGGATGGATGGATGGATGGATGATGGATGGATGGATGGATGGATGGATGATGGATGGATGATGGATGGATGGATGATGGGTGAATGGATGGATGGATGATGGGTGGATGGATGGATGGATGAATGATGGATGGATGGATGGATGGATGGATGGATGGATGGATGGATGGATGGATGGATGATGGATGGATGATTGGTGGATGGATGGATGGATGGATGGATGGATGGATGGATGATTGGTGGATGATGGATGGATGATGGATGGATGATGGATGGATGATTGGTGGATGATGGATGAATGATGGATGGATGATTGGTGGATGATGGATGGATGATGGATGGATGGATGATGGATGGATGGATGGATGATAGGTGGATGGATGGATGGATGATGGATGGATGGATGGATGATAGGTGGATGGATGGATGGATGATGGATGGATGGATGGATGATAGGTGGATGGATGGATGGATGATGGATGGATGATGAGTGGATGGATGATGAGTGGATGGATGGATGATGGATGGATGGATGGATGGATGATGAGTGGATGGATGATGAGTGGATGGATGGATGATGGATGGATGGATGCTGGATGGATGGATGGATGATGGGTGGATGAATGGATGGATGGAATCAGGCTAATTAAATTGTACAGTCCTCTAGACAGATGCATTCTCACTACTGTGCTTTTTAAAAAATATTACATTGTTTAGTTAATACCCTGCATAATATTGTGAATACCTTTAAATGTTGCCACTGTATTGTTGTTTTTTGGGAGGCATATTAAAAGTTAATAGGGAGTTCAGTTATTACAGCTATTAATGCCCTACAGTACAAGTAAAAAAAAAATATTTATTCTTATAAATCTGGCCTGAGAAACATATAACTGTAGGCATTTCAGATATCATTAAATTTAATTCATCTAAATTTCTCATGCATTAAGAATTGGTATAAAGCTTGATTTGTATGAAGCCTCAGACTGGGAAAAAACAAACAAACCTCTATTAGAATACCAACTAAAAAAAATAGTTAGCCACATGAATTAATTCCCACTTCCGACAATCGAGCCAGAAGTTTTAAATACAAGTTTAATCTACTTTGTGTTTAAGCACATTTCCATTTTAGTTTAAAAACACAACACGGAATAAAAGGCTGAACCATAACCACAGCCTCTCACAATGTTTCTGTCACAGCAGGCAGGTTCCACATTCTACATTGTTACCAAACATCATCTACTAATCTTGTGGGACCTCAAGATATTTATGTCTTAGATTTTATCATATAGAATGACATCAGGTGTTAATTAAACAGACTGCAGCTGAATTCCACCATGACCAATTTAATCCACCTTGTCTGTATGGAAGGTTGAGATTCTTTGCCAGATGGGACAGTCTTTCTGATGGCACAGGGTCCAGGGGGACTTGGGTGGCAGACGGAGCAACTAAAAATAGTAAAGATAGACTGACAGAAGAGGTAGGCTAAGAATCAATCGACACCCTCACTGCTGAGAACACAAACAAGCTCAGAATGTACAGAAATGATTTAGTTTTTTACTGCATACCTTAAAAGACATGATTTCTGAGCAGTTATTATGAGTTATGTCATTTTAATTTTATCTTATTTCATCTGGACTATGTTAATTCAATTTGTAAATTAATAAAGATTTTAAGCATTCTAGCACATGAGTAAATATGAATAACATATAGAGCATTTAGCTTAAATTATCACTGTGAAGAATGAAGTGTAGGATCAAATCAAAAGGTTTGTTTTCTCTAAACCTAGTGCCTTTTTTGTGAGCTTTACTCTTTGTTTGCTCCAGTTTATCCACATGATTTAGTCCCAGTTTTAGTCCATGTTTTGCTCACAAGTTAAATTATTGCTCAGTGTAGTTTAATAATCTTCCGTTGGACTAATTAAAACACAACTAAACTAAACTAAATTCTCAAAGCTTCCAGGTTTGCCTCTCAAACCCATAGGAGGTCCACAAAAAGAAAAAGAACCACTGCATTTTATTTTTCAACAGATCAGCCACCCAAGAAACACCAACCACTTTCAGTGAGGATGTGCAAAACAGCTCAGTTATCCAGGATTTATATAAGAGAAACCAGAGGGATTTTTTTATTGTATTACTTATCTTAATAATTCATTCTTATTTTGGTCCATTAAATATGATTAAAAACATAATTTCCATCACATCTACCAAAATCAAACATCCATAGAAGTGCTGTGTTGTGTCATGGTGAGTTTTTTTTTCTATAGCCTCCTAGAAGGTCTGAATTGTTTAGCTGTTTAGTCAATTGGAAAAAAAAAAAAACTAATAAGATAATAACTTAAGATTTTTAATCCTTAGCCTTTTACCAAATATTCATACACAGTGTAGTTTGCACAGGATTTGATTTCAGTGTTCCTGTATTAGTGTCAGTAATCCAATAATAACTTATTAGTTCCCCATTGGTTACGTTACTTGAACTGCATAGAATAATGAATAAAGACAGTTGTGAAATTCTTTGTTTACAGTATATTTAAAATATAAGTATTTTAGTAGGGCTTTCTACTTTGATTCAATTCTCTGAAAATCGCCCATATATAGAAAATAATGTAAATTGTGTGAAAAATTTACTACATCACTATTTACATCACTTATTGTTATAAGTGATGTAAATAGTGAGTTACTCAACATTTACTATGCTGTAAAAATCCACACTTTGCAACTTTGTTTCAGTAAAATCCTCTGAAAACCTACAACCTATAGTTGCACTTATCCTTATCTGACCCTGAGAACAGTCAGATGAGGATAAGTGCATATAGCATATAAATATTACACTGTGTTCTTGGCTGAAGGAGACCGCTATCATTCCATTCCCAAATCTTTGCATTGTACAGAATGAAGATTATAACTGTATATAGCCAGACCGAGGAACTGACCTAATTAGATAAACTACTGGGGGAAACGTCAGTTCTGACACGCACAGGCAGCTAATATTAGGGTGTAATAAACTCACACATCATCATTAATAATTATCCCAACAATACCCCCTGAAAAGGTGAAGTTTTCAGTGTCACCTTTAAACAAACACTCGACCGCAAACCCATTAATGACTGTTCATTACTAGGATGTAAAATAGAAGAAAAACTTTAAGCACTGTTTGTTTCAAAATCATAGAATCATGCTTGGTTCCAGGTACTCAGATTTACTTACATACAGAAAGCCCATAATCTTATCTTCAGGTAACACAGAGTACATGTCAGATTAAATAATACTACTTCAGCGATACTATCTAGGTGTTACTTTATTATATGTCTTGTACCATGTCTGTTGGTTGTGCTGTTCTTTTTACATCTCTTTGCAGGTGATGAAGCAGACTGAAGATGTTTTATCATTATCTCCCTTTTATCTCCTCTTTCTTTCATCTTTTCTCCTTTTTTTCTGTTTTTCCTCTTCTGTTCTACTTACATTGCTGTGTCTATATAATCTGTAAAACTCCCTGCATAATTATAATAAATCTATTTATATGCATGATACAAGCGGAAAACTATGGCAATAGCCCTACTGCTTCACTTGTGAAAGTAAAATCTGTTTGGCTCTTTTTGGCATCAAGACAACTATTCCTATTGCCACATTGCCAGACAGGACAATGTTATAAAAAAAAAAAAAAAATTTGTAGAATCCTGGAATAAACAATCAACAGTCCCCCTGATGATGTAGCATCAATCAGGGATGAAAAGAAATGACAATAAAAACTTCACAGACCAAGTGTTGTCAACCAAGACCACCACATGGATTCAGCCTCTAACTGCCATCACACACCGTGGAGACCAGAGGTGCTGTGGAGGAGACCATACGAGACTCTGATTGATTCATTAGATTGATGAGTGATGAAGACACTGACAGGATTTTGGGAACAGACAGCTTTGTGCTCAGTAATGTTCATCATTTGCCTTTACAGTAATTCGGACCACGATCATTGTTGATTTTAACTCATTGTGATTTATGTGTTTGATTCATTTAGATTTTTTTTTATAAAGAACATGGAAACATATTGCTCCATACCCATAAAGATCAGGTTTTATGCAACTTTTACTTTGATTGAAAGGCTCAGAACATGATTGGCTAAAAAGGTTCTTAAATTAGATGGTATATATATATATATATATATATTTACCTGTCAAATTAAGTTGACAGGTAAATTTCTCCACTCTGATATCAATAAAGTTAATCAATCAATCAATCATTCAGTCTTTTCACTACGGCAACCTGCCACAGGGCGGGCTAGTTCCAGGGGAGGCCAGCTTTCAGAATTGATCTGAATCCTAACAGACACTCCACCCTGCAGCCAATCAGCTATTCAGGAAACAAGGACATGAAGTCCTGATTTAATTCAGAAGGAAAAAAAGAACTTACACAAAACATCACAATAAAGGAACTTGTAAACCAAAAAGCAATAAAAAAAAATGTTCTTGACAAGTTAAATAATTCTTAATTTATTTATTTTTCATTTTCCTCCTTTTTAACATTTTAATATTCAGTTTTTGTGTTCTCCATTATTATGTCCTTATACTACGCCAGGCTAGAGATTTTTTTTTTCTATTTGGGGAATAAAGTCGTAACATTACGAGAATAAAGTCGTAACATTACGAGAATAAAGTCGTAAAATTACGAGAATAATCTTGTAAAATTATGAGAATAGTCTTAAAAGTATGAGCCTAAAGTCATAATATTACGAGAAAAAAGTTACGAGAATAGTCATAAAATTACAAGAATAAAGTCAAAATATTAAGAGAATAAAGTCCTACAATTACGAGAAACAAGTTGTATTTTATGACAATTCCTACAAGAAGCACTTTCTTCCCTAAAATGAGGAATGTGGAGCATCATGTGAAGTTATACTTTGGCATCGATTTGACAAATAGATAGAGTCTCAAAGTGGACTCAGGTTGCTGATTGGTGGAGCTGGTCGGCCATCATCTGCTGGTTGGAGCTCCAAGCTTTTTTCTGAAATGGGTTGTTGTATGATGATTTCGTTATCGTAATGTTATGACTTGATTCTCTTAATGTTCTGACTTAATTCTCGTAATGTTCTGACTTTATTTCCGAAACAGAAGAGAAAAAAATCTCTGTCGTATTATACAACCCTGGCATTCACATTTAACTTGTATAATTAATATATGAAGCTAAATAAAAACATAAACTAAACATAAACAATTTGACTTATATGAGTAATACAGATTTTCAAAGGCCAAACTGGCATATGTACGAGATCCTGGACCATGGTGTTGGCGGTGCGACCTGCAGCAGTGCGGCTCTCACTGTAACACAGACTGCATGGATGGCTATAATATATAATGCAACTGACAGGTTGATTTACGGTGTCATGGGTGCTGAGAGGCTCAGGGAAAATACAGTTGAGCTGTCCTTCAAGTATCCAGTGCCCTAATGGAGTTGATGAATTAATTCAGCCCCTGCCCTGCAGCCACTTGCCTGTACACTGTATAAACAAAGGCTTTTATGCCATTGAAGGTGAGTCTAAACCTCGAGTTGTGTGAGATTTCAAATTAATCACATTATGAAAATCACGCTAACATACAACTTGGGTAAAATAGTAGTATATAGACAATGCTAAAAAATAAAGGGAACATTGCAAACAACACAATGACAAAGTAACTTTAATCAAACCAAACTTCTATGAAATCAAACTGTCCACTTAGGAAGCAACAATTCCTCATGCTGTTGTGCAAATGGAATAGACAACAGGTGGAAAGGTGGTCTCAATAAACGAGTGGATCTGCAGGTGGGGCCACAGACCACTTCTTAGTGTTTCAGCTTTGTGGCTGATGTCTTGGTCATTTCTGAATGTTGGCGGTGCCATTTACACCCATGGTCGCATGAGACGGACTCTACAACCTACACAAGTAGCTCAGATAGTGCAGCTCAACCAGGAGGCACATCACTGCCAGCTGTGGCTATAAGGCTCTGTGTCCAGAGGCTGGAGGCGCTACCAGGAGACAGGCCAATACATCAGGAGACATGGAGGAGGCCGTAGGAGGGCAACAACCCACCTGCAGGACTGCTACCTCTGCCTTTGTCAAACGAGGAACAGGAGGAGAACTGCCAGAGCCCTGCAAAATGGCCTCCAGCAGGCCACAAATGTCCATGTTTTCATATACACAGTTAGTTACCGACTCCATGAGGATGTAATGAGGGCCCGATGTCCACTGGTGGGGGTTGTGCTCACAGTCCAAAACCAAGATGTTTGGCATTTCCCAGAGAACACAAGAATTAGCAAGTTAGCCCTGTGGTCTTCACAGGTGAAAGCAGGTTCAAACTGAGCACATGTGACAGATTTGACATAGTCTGGATTCACAGTGGAGAGAGATCTGCTGCATGCACCATCCTTCAGCCTGACTGGTTTGGCAGCAGGTCAGTATTGGTGTGGGGTGGCATTTCTTTGGAAGCCGCACAGCCCTCAATATGCTGGGATGAGGAAGCATAACTGCCATTAGGTACTGAAATGAGATCCCTGGAGTCCTGGTCAGACAAGATGCTGGTGTGGTTAGCCCTGGGTTCCTCCTATTGCAGGACAATGCTAGACCACATGTGAATGGAGAGTGTCTGTAGTTCCTGCAGGATGGAGGAAGTGAAGGTTTGGACTGGCCCGCCCATTCCCAGACCTGATTCAGATTCAGCCCATCTGGGACATCCATCCACCAACGTCACGTTGCATCACAGACTGTCCAGCAGTTGCTAGGTACTTTTAGTCCAGGTCTGGGAGTCGATCTCTCAGGAGACCATCAGCATCATTATTAGGAGCAGGCCAGGCATTGTAGGGTGGTCATACAGGCACATACAGGTCATACTGAGTCTCATTTTGACCTGTTTTAAGGACATTCCATCAAAGTTGGATCAGCCTGTAATTTGTTTTTCCACTTTAATCTTGTGTGACTCCAAATCCACTTCCTAATAACTGGAAGACGTTTGTGTAATTTTGTTGTCAGCACATTCAGCTTTGTACAGAACAAAGTATTTGATGAGAATATTTTATTAATATATAGGATGTTTTATTTGAGTCCCTTTGTTTTTGAGGATAGTATATTATTTTTCCTGTTTGCTGTTACAGTATAATTGAGAAGGGTAAATGTTACACAGCAGCAGCTCCAATGGGTGATTAATGGTATATCACTAGGCAAAAAAATTAATTCTGACACAACTCAAAGATTAGAATGAATTCACTCAGACTGATCACTGCATTTGTGGCTCAGTGTCATGATTCTGCCCTTTGTGCACTTCTGTTTAATATTTCAGTTACACTTTGATTGATTTGATTCTGGGTCATTGGATTCTTTTCCATTTTGTTTTATATCTTAGCAGTTTTGTATTTTATGCCCACCCCACCCCCCAGTGCCAGTCTCCTTTCCCTTTGCTCCTTCCAGTTATGTCTGTCTACACCTGCTCCCTATCAGCTAATTAGTCCTCCAGTTGTTTATTTCCCATATATGCATCTCCTGTTCAGTTGTTCTACAAGAAGAGGAAGTTACTCATTGCTGGGTCCTTGTCATTCTTTAGGTTTATTCCTCCCCAGTGTCTCCTTGTTTTTTGGTTCTTGAATTTCCTTGTCAATCATTTCTGGACTTTATATTTTGTATTTTTTCTTTTTCATGAGATTTTGCAAGAAATCTTCCCTGCCTCTTTATACTAAGATAGCCGCTCACACTGAGCCTGGTTCTGCTGGAGGTTTCTTCCTGTTAAAAGGTAGTTTTCCTCTCCACTGTCACTACAAGCATGCTTGGTGTGAGGGATTGCTGAAGAGTCAATGAGTCGATGCAATCAACTGGTTTTCCTTAGATAGAAAACTTTGAGTCAATTTGACTGTATGATCTGTTTTAACTGTAAAGTGCCTTGAGATAACTTTTGTATATAAATAAACTGAATTGAATTATGGGACATTTTCTATGGGGAAAATGATCTATTTCCTTTTCTCCCACCTCCATCTACTCTCAGAAAGTCCTTGGCTCCAGTACCTGTAGCTCCACTCTTTTATAGTCCTTCCTCCATGGTCAGCTTCTCTTAGTGTCCTTTCTCATCAGTCAGCTCCTCTTAATATACTTTCTTCACTGGCAGACCCACAGTCAGATCCCGGTAGTCTTTTTTTCTCCAGAGTCAGATCCCGTCAGTGCTCTTTCTGCAGGATCAGACCCCTTCATATTCTTCAGGGTCAGGTCCTCTTGGTGTTCCCGCTCCAGAATAAAAGTCACTTGGTGAAACCTCCCTAGAATCCGAGTCTTGCATTGACCCCCTCTCCTCAGACCCCTGAGCCCGATCTGTGCCATCCAGAGACCCCTGAGCCTCTTGGTCGGCCTCCGAACACAGTGCTTTGCCTGTAAAGGTTTGGTGGATTTTTTGAGGACCCAAATGCAAAGATGAGGAGGCAGAGATGAGTTTACAAATTTAATGGAAATCTCAAAGGCAAGAGAGCACAAAACCAAAAAAGGGAACATTCAGAAAACACACATGGGGAGCAAAGAAACAACAAATCAACAAGAAACCAGCACTGAAGAACTGCACAGGAAGTGTCTAAACAGAACAAAGACTGGGGTAATCAGGTGATATGGAGCAGGTGTGGACAGAAGTGGCTAGAAGAGAGCGAGGGGAAAAGGAAACTGGCACAAGGGGGCAACAGAGAGTAACACAAAACACAACACTGCCAGAAAACAACTACAAAGACACAAAATTACAGAGAAACTAAAAATAAACCAACAGAACCCTGACAGTACCGCTGATGGCCATTGTTGTGGATTGGTTAAACTGGATAGACTTGGAGTTATCTCGCTAGGTTGAGTTTGTTTCAAGGTACGGACCTCTGCTTGTTTCTGAACCGGAGTTCGGTTTACAACTCTTTTAGATGAACCATCCTCTTTAAAAATCAACAGTCTCAATAAAATGCAAGCAATAACCTGACTAATTACCCTTGCCCAAGCTAAGCACCTTAGTTTAGGCTTTCAATGAGATGTTAATCAGTCTGATGCAAACAACAAGGGAATTTGATGGGCTTTAATCAATTTGATAACTTACAGAGTTCGCAGAGGGCGTCCCAGCTGATGACCGGTACCAAATGCCGATGCCAAACAGAAGAAAAGATGGAGTAATCAACTGATTGGGAGCAGGTGAGGACAGAAGGATCTAGAAGAGCGCTAGAGGAAGGGAGACTGTCACAAGGGGACAGCAGAAAGGAAAACAAGAAATACATAAAGAGCTAAAATACAACCAGAAAAGAACAAGAATGATACAAAGTTTAAATTAAACCAATTACCTAGAAAATTCAGAAATACAAAGTGTAACCGAAAACTCAAAAAGAGAACTTAAACAGTACCAAAAGTGCAGAAAGGGCAAAAAGATGACAACATATGTTGTTGTCGAAGTGAAGAAATACTGTATCTCATTTTAAGCACCTTTAATATTGAAAAGCTACTCTTATGTTATTTCAATTGTGAAAGGCATTAGAGTTGCTCTTCAACCAGGATGGAAAGTCTTTAATCACATATTTAGACAGGGTAGGAGCATCAGAGTTTAGTTTTAAATCCCTTTAGTTTCACATGTTAACGTGATATTGGGCCCGGATGTCAATTCAACTAAAACAATCCTACTTCCCTACCAATCACCTGCTTGTACATCCTTGCTCCACCCATTCTGCACAGATCCATGTCTTCATCTCCTCCAATCATCATTTAAGAGTTTCTATTTGAACCGCCATTGCTAAGGATGCAATTGCTTTCCAGGGCTGTTCTGCAGTCCCAGTCCATAAATGCAACAAACTTGGAGAAGATGAAAGTGAAGAAATCAACTTGTTTTACTTTTGTCCTGATATGTGATTGAGCTTGCAGCCAGACTGCACTGACAGAGCAGAGCTTTGTCACTCTTAAAACTCTAGTAGGATATTCCAGAGTTGGCTGATTCTGATAAACTGACTGCACCGATTATCTCTATCGATTATCATCTTAAAAAACTTTTTGTGAAACATTTCTTGTATAAAAATTATCTTTATACTCATCTTAATGCTGCTGCTGGTTGCACAATGCCCTGCAGGATATTTTCCACAAGTTACAACCCATTAGTAAGTCAAAGGATGGATGGATGGATGGATGGATGGATGGATGGATGGATGGATGGATGGATGGATGGATGGATGGATGGATGGATGGATGGATGGGCAGATAGCAGTGCCCATATAGGTAATGAGAGACAATATTAACCTTAATTGTTTTATCTTAAACACAATTTACTCGAGTGTAAAATCTTCATACATAAAAACAAAACAAAGAAACACTGAATTAGACTTTGGGAAAGAAGAGCATCAATTTGCATTAGGAATGTCTCTATGTTTGTGTGCACACATTCAAGTGTCTGCATGTCTCTGTGTATGTCTGCATGCAGGTGTGTAAGTGCTTGTGTGCATTTGGAAAAGGAGCGTGCACGTTATATTCCTAAATCACATCACACGGCAAATGTAGATGTGAAATTGAATCGGCTGCTGCATCATTTGTCTGGTATATCATTCCTGGTAATATTTCTGTCATATTAGCAAAGCATTTCTCTTCTGGACAGTAACAATCTTCTCCCTGTACTCACTGGAACGACTGCACTTAAGTAGCTGTATTTTTCATTTGTATTTTCCATTTGTGTCATACCAAAAATGAGACAAATGTCATACTAACAATCAGTATTGTGATCCAAATACAGTTACGGCACAGTTCAGTCTTGTACAGCACAAAAAAGAAATTACGGTAACAAAGCAAAAACTGAACCAAAAAAATATTCTAATAGATGTTCAGGGTTCCAAGGTGTATTCATATCTTCCATTCAACTAAATATGATTGATCCTTTACAGTGATTAAGGCCTTTTTTATTTCAAATGATTTACTTTTAAGTACCAAAGAGTGTGAAGATCTACTGCAAACATAATACCAAGGGCAGGTTAGACGCAAAGAAAGAAGAAACATTTTATCCGCTTATGTTATCTACGAGGCTCGAACATTAAAATCCAAACAAGTAGCTCAGAGGCAGACACATATATTATTTTAATTTAATGTGTTATCAAATTTTATTTCTGGGCATCCTTATTAGCCCATGCATTTTGAAAATGTAAACCCCATGCTTAACTTGAACAAATAGATACTTGTGCATGGTTATGCAACCCACTGTCAATATACAATTATTGGACTAATATTTCTGTGATGTGATTCACAGGAGCCACTGATATTCATTAAGTCAGGACAGTTTCAAAAACAGCATTAGAGTTGCACAACATGTATGTGTGAAATGACACATTGCTTTGACAGTTTGACCTGAATGTAATTATATTATTTACATCAAACGTCATTTGAAAACAATTCTTAAAAAAGAAGCTATTGAAATACAATTAATGCTAGTCTACTGTATGGAATACTAAAATGAAACATTTTACCTTGTTATATAAAGGTTAATATTATATGATAGAGTACTTGCAATACTCATAAATAATATATAATATTGTTTATAAACTAATTATGATGTATTATTAGAGTCTATGTGATAAATACAGTCTGTATTCCTGACTTTATAGCAATATATTTAAGATAGTTGTGCTGGATAGCTTATGCTTGTAATTTACTGGTATAATTAGTCAGGTCAGCACAGTTTTATTCAGGATGTTACTGGACCATCTTGTCAATGTTTCAGCAGACAAGATGGGCGAATATACTTATATTCTGGAGGGTGAAGCTTGAGATAATTAGCCAGAGAATTATGAACTGGGTTAAATAATTGGGGAGTTGAGAGTAAGAAGTGCAATAAAAAAGGGAAAACCAATCAAAAACAGAATGAACATGACATGAACAGTTAACATTAATGACAGTAGCCCCTCCTCATGGTCCATAACCCTACCAATCAACAAGAAATTCGAAAAGACCCCATCTCCTGAACCGCAGGAGATGTTGCATGGTGTAAACCAGGTCTCAATCTTTGACTGTTAGTCTGGGGATAAAAATCAGAGGAAAGCATGCAATGAGTCCTGAGCAGACTGCAGAACTTCCCTTAAAACTGCAAAATGAAACGTAAACTCCTGTCCGAGACAGTGTCACACGGTAGGCCATAAGATGTAAAACTTCTCAGGCTAAGAGTGAACTCAGTTCCTTGACAGAGGGGAGCTTTGTGAGAATAACAAGGCAAATTCGCTTGGGAAAAAAAAACTCTGTAATATATATATAATAGGAAATGAGTCAGATTTTGACAACCTGTGACAAATTCCATTGCAATGCCTACCCATTGTCTGTGTGAAATAGGGAGTGGTCAGAATAACCTTTATGGTAGTCTCCTCGAAGGTTAGACATGCACGTTTGACAAGAGGTAAAACATCCTGGGCAAAGTTCCTCCACCAAAAATAGGTCCAGACCACTGAAAGCATCTTACTAATTACTGGATGCCAAAACATACAAGACGGCCTCCAACCTTACAAAATGATGGAGAATAAAATCCTCACTATCACTGGTTCATCCTGTTCAGCTGACTCATGAAAGAGTCTCAGGTTTTGCATTCTTGGACTCAGGTCTGAAAAATGAGGAAAGGTTGAAGCAACTCTTTGTGGGTGTTTGGGTCAACCTTGAACATCAGAAATTGAAGCTTGGTCTGTGGACAGTTGATTTAGGGCAAAGACAAAGTCAAGAAAAAAAGGTTTTGCCTGAAAAAGTCACTTGGCTGGCTGCCTCTTGCTTTGTGCCATCTAAATAAAGTAAGTTTTATTTAATTTAAGTTGAGATGAATTAAATCTATCAAGGATAAAACTCCTGCCAGTCATATTTTTTCTTTACTCCCTTCAAAGGCATAGTATGTGAACCCCCTCTATACCAAAACGCTGCCAATACGCCATTATACAGTAGCTGGAAGTTAGAAACAAGTTCAGCGCTCGTCTGGAACACGTCAGATACCTTGATATGCATGGAGAGAAGTTCTTGATAAGTTACGCTAAAGTTATGCAGAAGTTACTCATAGGTTTTGGATGAGTAACCTACACTTAACATATGTCAACCAGCAGATAACTGACCTGGAACTTATTGCCAACGTATGAGCATATGCTGGCACACGGTTTCTCAATGTACTTCAGCGTGCTCATAACTTATACAAGATGGAAATTAAGATTTTTGACATCAAGCATCCACTCGTCTAAATTGTCCAGCTTCTCATCCCCAGAGGTTCCTGATCCATGGTCGGTGTCGCTGCGTTCTTGGCCTGAACAACTTTTTTTACCTTTGCATTGTCTCTGGAGGTATTCCGCGTCCTCTGTCCTGATTGTTACAGATCAATGATTGATTATTACCTGATTGATTAATGATACAAAAAATATATCTGTGTTTAGTAGCTGTTGTAAATGAATCATCCAGTGATAAAGCAGCAAGTCTAGACCAATGCAGGTTCATTTAAATGGCAAAGGATCTACTTTAATGATGAAATTAATTACTCTACTGCAAAACTCTAAAGCTAGTCATGTACTGTCCTTTATCATTTGAAACAAAAACAACAAAAAAATGTAGCACCTTTTAAAGGGGGTAAAGCAACTATCATGATTAATCATGGCACTGGAAGTGCCACATACAGGTGCTGGTCATAAAATTAGAATATCATGAAAAAGTAGATTGATTTCAGTAATTCCATTTAAAAAGTGAAACTTGTATATTATATTCATACATTACATACAAACTCATATATTTCAGATGTTTATTTTGTTTAATTTTGATGATTACAAATGACAACAAATGAAAATCTCAAATTCATCATATCAGAAAATTAGAATATTACTGAAGACCAATAAAAACAAAGGATTTATAGAAATGTTGGCCAACTGAAAAGTATGAACATGAAAAGTATGAGCATGTACAGCACTCAGTATTTAGTTGGGCCTCCTTTGGCCTGTATTACTGCAGCAATGCGGCGTGGCATGGAGTCGATCAGTCTGTGGCACTGCTCAGGTGTTATGATAGCCCAGGTTGCTCTAATAGTGGCTTTTAGCTCTTCTGAATTGTTGGGTCTGGTGTATTGCATCTTCTTCTTCACAATACCCCATAGATTTTCTATGGGGTTAAGGTCAGGAGAGTTTGCTGGCCAATTAAGAACAGGGATACCATGGTCCTTCAACCAGGTACTGGTAGCTTTGGCACTGTGTGCAGGTGCCAAGTCCTGTTGGAAAATGAAATCTGCATCTCCAAAAAGTTGGTCAGCTGCATGAAGCATGAAGTGCTCTAAAACTTCCTGGTATGTGGCTGCGTTGACCCTGGACCTCAGAAAACACAATGGACCAACACCAGCAGATGACATGGCACCCCAAACCATCACTGACTGTGGAAACTTTACACTGGACTTCAAGCAACGTGGATGAAGTGCCTCTCTTCTTTTCCTCCAGACTCTGGGACCTTGATTTCCAAAGGAAATGCAAAATTTACTTTCATCAGAGAACATGACTTTGGACCACTCACCAGCAGTCCAGTCCTGTTTCTCTTTAGCCCAGGCAAGACGCTTCTGACGCTGTCTGTGGTTCAAGAGTGGCTTGACACAAGGAATGCGACAGCAGAAACCCATGTCTTTCATACGTCTGTGTGTGGTGGTTCTTGAAGCACTCACTCCAGCTGCAGTCCACTCTTTGTGAATCTCCCCCACATTTTTGAATGGGTTTTGTTTCACAATCCTCTCCAGGGTGCGGTTATCTCTCTTGCTTGTACACTTTTTTCGACCACATCTTTTCCTTCCCTTCGCCTCTCTATTAATGTGCTTGGACACTGAGCTCTGTGAACAGCCAGCCTCTTTAGCGATGACCTTTTGTGTCTTGCCCTCCTTGTGCAAGGTGTCGATGGTCGTCTTTTGGACAACTGTCAAGTCAGCAGTCTTCCCCATGATTGTGTAGCCTATAGAACTAGACTGAAAGACCATTTAAAGGCTTTTGCAGGTGGTTTGAGTTAATTAGCTGATTAGAGTGTGGCACCAGGGGCCATCAATTTTGAACCTTTTCACAATATTCTAATTTTCTGATATGATGAATTTGAGATTTTCATTTGTTGTCATTTGTAATCATCAAAATTAAACAAAATAAACATCTGAAATATATGAGTTTGTATGTAATGTATGAATATAATATACAAGTTTCACTTTTTAAATGGAATTACTGAAATCAATCTACTTTTTCATGATATTCTAATTTTATGACCAGCACCTGTAAACCAGCTGTGATTTTTTTTTTTTACAGCTAATTCTATCTAATTAAAACTTGAGATTTTGTACCATTTATTACACTCTATCCATATGAAAACTTAAATATTAACTAGTGCTGCACTGTTACCAGTATCGGGTGGGGCCCCGATCCAGCACTAAAATGGTGGTATCGGTATCAATAACAACAAATAGGCAACAATACCATTTTGAGAACCAAACGTTTTTTCAAATATTGTCACCCATTCCAGGTAGGCAATAAAAAGTTCTACTGGATTCACTGTGTTTTAGTCTTTTTCCTTCTTCACAAAGGTAGGCAGCAGCTTGACAAAGCCATGATGGCAATTATTTTGCATCCAAGTAGTCTGCAGTTCTTCATATATACACACACATCAATTTCAAACAGATGGTATCGGTATGGTATCGGTATCGGCCAATACTGCACAGCCAAGTATCGGGTATCGGTATTGGGACCAAAAAATGGCATTGGTGCAACAAAAATATTAACTCAATCTTTCTCATTAATGTTACACTTTACTGCAGGTGAACCCGATATTCGGCCAGATACAGAGTTACGTTTAAAGGGTTTATTGAAGAGGTTAAAATGGCAGATGAAGCAGGCAAACAGTTACAGTCTTGGCATCCTGGTTGAAAGTGCTGGTTTGCAGGGATGAGCAGAGAACCCCGAGATGTAGGCAGTGACAGAACCAATAGGCTGTGTGGCCTGGAGAACCACCAGAACATGCAAGCAAGCAGCTGAGACTCACGGAGGAAAAGGCAGCACTGCAGCGTGGAGACTAAGGCAAGCTCAACTAGGAAACTTCAGCTGGCAGGGCACATAGGATCCAGTAAAGAAGGAAACAGGCTTAACTGCAGCATGCAGACACAGACAACCTTTGCAGGAGAGAGTGAGATGTTCTGGCAGAGATGAGTAGGCAGAGGCAGATATAAGTAGGCTGGTGAACAAGTGAGCTGAGTATTAATTAGTGGAAACCGGTGGAGATAATCTACAGTAGGGTGGTGGCTGGAGGCAAACTGAGCTGATATGATAACTGCTGGTGCCTGAATAATGATAGGGTGAACAGGAAAAGTCCTCATAAGTCCAAAACCAAAATAATAGAACCATATCTCTGATAATTAATCACAATTCCCGTAACCTAGTCAACAAAAAAAAAAATCCTAGATTGTCTTCCCCTAGAATCATATTCTAATGAAAAGTATTTTATGATGTTCAGTTCTTCACACATACTTCCGGTTAAAACACAGGCAGAAACAATATTGGTGAACATTGAAAAAGCAATACAGTTTATTTATATAGCGGCAATTCACAACAGTCATCTGAACGCACAAGAACTCAGTTTTCAAGTCTGATGATAGAGAGGCACTGACAACAGCGTGTGCCAACTTGAACCTTGCCATCAGATCAGTAGATCATACGGGTGATCACAGACTCACAGAAGTCAGAAAAATTATGGGAGTCAATCCAAGGAAGGCCCCAGGCCCAGATAACATACCTGGGCGGGTGTATAAGGAGTGTGCAGATCAGCTGGCGAACCGATCCATAGTGCCAGCATGCTTCAAGTCTGCAACCATTATTCCAGTGCCAAGGAAGTCTCAGGTCAACTCACTCATTGATTAGCGGCCTGTCGCACTGACTCCGATCATGATGAAGTGCTTCCAAAGGCTGGTTAAAGAACACAGTGTCTCCATTCTCCCCCCAACATTCGACCTGTTCCAGTTCGCCTACCCTCACCTGGAATGTAAACACCACCTCAGTGTTCAAAAGGGACAGAAAAGGGACTTCCTGTGGAGGATGAGGAGAGTCTACCTGCCCCCCCATCCTCCCCACCTTCTCCAGACGCACCATAGAGAGCGTTCTGAGCAGCTGTCTCCCTGTGTGGTGTGGAGGCTGCAGCGCCTCAGACTGGAAGAAGGTGAGAACAGCAGAGAGGATCATGGGGGCTCCTCTTCCCTCCATTAAAGACATTTCATCCCAGCGCTGCATGTCCTGAGCCTGTGACATCATCAATGACCCCTCACCCCCCCACCATGGACTTTAAACCATGCTACAGACTCTGCATCACACAGATAACACCAAACCAAAACACTGCATAATTGCACCATATATATTAATGCTCTGAACTTCCATATCAATGCTTTTTTTGGGACCTTTTTTTTCTCCCACACATTTTTCTACATTTGATCAATGCTGCACTTGAAATGAAATTTCGTTTTGTATGCATGTATACAAAAATTATAATAAAAGTTGCCTTACCAGGCAGGCGGGGGGAAGCACGGGCCGCCATTGTCGCTTGTGGTAAACCAGCCAATCAGCTCACAGCTCATTTAAATATTCATGAGTATACCATAAAAGGAAGAAAACCTGTCATTTTATTCTAGGGCTTTTAACCAGGCTTGCATTAGGGCTCATAAAACAGCAAATATGCCATTTTTCAGCCCAACCAATGTTACACACGCTATTAGAGACCTTAAGGACCAGATACCCTATAGAATCATTCTATCACCCCTTTAAATGTATGCCAAATCAAACAGAAAAAATACAAATCATTCCAACATTAAAATGTAAAAAAGTGTTCTATATTAATGAAATATATATTAAAATCCAGATTAGAAATTTTTTTATGAAATATGGCAATGGGATTTGTTACAAGTGAATCTGTCTGAAATCTGTGAATAATTCAACTTACTTAAGATAAGATAGGGCTGCACTGAGGCCAGTGTGTAGCACTATTGCCTTGCAGCAAGAAGGTCCGGGTTTAATTTGTAACCCAACCTCTCTGGGATGTCTGGCCTCCTATCACAGTCCAAATAGCAAAATGTCTATGAGGTTATTTTGTGTCCCTGAGGAGTGTAGCATTATTGAGTATCTCTGCCCTGTTATAGACTGCCAACCTCTCCAAGGTGTACACTGCCTTTTGGCCAACGGACTGCTGAAGATAGGCACCAGCTCCACTGTCCCCCTGACAGATAAGTGGAGGAAGATGGGGAAAAAAATCACTTTTAGGTTAGTAATATCACAAGGTGTAGATTCTGCTGATTTGAGATTTCAGCGTGTATTTATTAATTGAATACAGAATTTTAACAATGCATTGTTAAAATAAATTGATAAAATATAGAAAAGATGGACTTATATTTATTTGTAAGCCTGTGCTCAACATTAAAACATCTGAACATAATTATTAACGTAATCACACATAACATGAAAAGTAGTTCTGTGCATATTAATATGTGTAACAAAACCACTTGAAGAATGAATGGCTTAAGCTGTGAATTATTTCATCCAGGTAAACATTCTCCATATGTAGGTAGAAGTATGAGTGTATGTCTGAGGTGTGTATGTGTGTGTTGTATGTGTGCGCGTACAGTAAAACAGAACAGGTAATGACCAGTTAGTGATGGACTGACTGTTGACAATTCAAAGATGGCAGCTGAGTAGCATATGCTAATGCTATTCTGTATGCGGCATCCAAACACAGCAATATATGCCAGACTGGTGCTGAAGGGATGATAATTAGAGTGTGTGTGTTTGCTTTCCACTTTTTTCTGTTTTACCATAAAATAAAAAAAGACTATGATTTTTGCTACTTTGGGTTTTGTTTTGCCAAATATTTTACTTTTCTTTTTCCTATATGTAAAAAGAACACAATTTTTATTTTTTTTTTGCTACAGGTTTTCCTTTTTTCCCCGTCTTTCCTGCTAACGCAGCAGAGCTTTAAACATAACTCAAAAAAATAGTTAAACAGCTCAATATTTCGATGATTGCTTTATGCACAAAATATTCTTATTTTGTTATTAACGATAACAATAAACCTTACTGCCATTGTCAGATAAATATATTTTACAAAATAGAATAGAATAGAACATCCCTTTATTGTGCCACATTGGGGAAATTCTGGTGTTTACAGCAAAAAGATTGTAGAAGAAAATTATCACAAAAATATGGACCTTAGAAAAATGTATAAGAATAACATAATAGTAAAGAGTTAAAAGATAAACAATAAAATACTGTACTGTATTTTAACAATATAAAACTGTGCACCTGGAGAATAAATAACCAATATAAAAATATAAAAAATAGCAGTAACATCAGAGATGTGCCAAATGACAGCAGCATGTTATTAACTGACAGGTTGACATATACATATAGTTTATCTCTCACATACACATATATATTTTTCACATATAGACATATATTCAATACATTCACATGTATTGTTTGCATTTTCTATCAGTGGCAGCTAGCCAATAGAGGGCGCAGACCCACCCACCTTGATTAAAGGGGTCATAGAATGCAAAGCCAAGTTTCCATTGTTATAGATGAATAACGATAGTTCAGTGGGTGAAATGGACGTACAGAGAAGTTCAAACTCCATCAACACCTCCTTTCTTTGCAAATCTCACAATTCTAAACTTCCACCATAAAACAGGCGAATCCAAACGAAGCACAGAATGGATCACTGGCCCAAGGATTATGGGGGAGTATGAAGTGTCGACTGCAGGGCCGCTGACTGGACTGGACCTCAGCAGAGAGCCATGAGCCGCCCGTCCTCAGCCGAAGGAGGGAGGCTGAGGGCCGGTAACAGACATCCAAAGTCTCCCGGAATTTCCGAGAGTCTCCTTGATATTGATAGATGTTCTTGGATGCCCACGAGTCGGATAAATTGTCCTGGATTTTCAACTTTGCAACATGGTTTTTTTTTTAATGCGAGTGAGAGAGTGCAGGCAACACGATAATTCGTGCCAACCACAGCTAAAAAAAAAAAAAAAAGAAAGAAGAAGCTGCAGGTGAAACCCTTTGGACTTGATCAGCCTAAAATCAAAATGAATCAGCAATCCAAAGATAGATGGAAATGGTTTACTCTGTCCTTCTCCAGGACCTGGTTCAGCTACAAGGCTTGGCTAACGTCATGCAATGAGGCTAAGGCTTTATTCTGCTTTCCCTGCCTCCACTTTTAAATGTCAGTATCTGACCCAGCATGGATAAAGACAGGTAGGACTGATTTAAAGCACTTTTTACAAAAGGCTGAATGAGCAATCTAGGATTCACATGGAAAAATAATAGAATATAGTCCACTTTTTTAGATGTTCGATAATTTGCATAGTTGCTCTTAAATAAACACATTCTTAGAAAAAAAATAGTTTTCATATATTAAAAAAATATAAAGCTGACTAATAGCCTCTCCATTATTAAACAGGTACATTATTTTTTAGGTGTCTGACACCATATTGGACCATGCAAAACACAGATTTAACTTCACAAAGCTTTAGAAGGGCAACATTTATGCACAGAAAGTAAACCTGTATATGAAATTATGTTTTGTTTTTATAAAGTGTTTTTATAAAGTTTTTTGTTGTTGGCATTTATATTAATATACTGGTGTGATAACTTAGTATAAGTTTAATTGGTTTTTGAATCTATAGAGCCCCCTGGAGAAAACTCCACCAGCCGCCACTGTTTTTTTAAGATCATATGACCGAGACGGGAGAAAGAAGTAAAGTAACCTTTCAACAGAAAAGAAAGCACAGAAGGCTTTCTGACAGTCATAATGGACATTTTCAAACAAAAGGGATACTTTCCATTTTTTTGGTTTTTGTTTTCACCATTAAGCTTTGTCTAAGTAAATGTGCAGTATTACTTATGAAATTCAGTAGAGCCACCACCTGCAGGGGGGACCATGAACGGAACCCCAGCTCTAACCAAAGTTGTGGTTCATCATTGGACATCTTTGCAAGTCATGGATTGTTCATTAATAACACTGTGTGTAAGCATAAGGATGTACATTATTGTACCTGTCAATTAGATAAACTAGGCCAGGCCTGCCCAAAGTTGGTCCTGGAGGCCCGCTGTCCTACAGGTTTTCAATGTTTCTTGGCTTCAGCATTGCTGATTCTGAAGATTTCAGATCAGCAAACGCTGTGCTGAAGCAAGGAAATTTCTAAAACCTGGAGGTCAGTTGTTTTGAAAAGAATTTACAGATCTACGATGGTTGGAAACCTTGCTACTTTGTTAGTGACCAAATTCTTATTTTTATAAATTTATTAAATAAATTATTTAGAAATCCTACAATGAGATTTCCTTTTTTAATCTATCATAGGTTAGTGTATCTATGATGAAAATGACAGACCTTTCTCAACTATTCAGTAGGAGAAACAATGACTGAATAAATATATTTTGTCTGGCAGATGAAATTAGGCATTCAGAAATGAAACACAGATGTTTTGATTTATATAAGGTTAAACTGATGTCTCATGAATTTGATCTATTACAATAATTTATTAATATTATAATATTTGCAAACATTGAAAGTAACATTTATCTTAAATCTGAGTTCATCTATGCAACAAATAAGGTCAATACATTGTCAAACACTGCCCAAGAGGAGGTAGGTCAATGTGTGTGTGTGAGAGTGAAAGACACAGTTTGACCACGGGCGCCCTGGCTGAACTCTAGAGATGAGCAGCTGAGAGAAGCACTTTTCGCAAAGTGAGAACTATTTAGCATGGAAGCGCATGGAGTGAAAGGAGGAGGTGGTAGCCAGCAGTGGGGAGTCTCTATAGTGACAATTTGACTTAGTGGGATACAAGGGAAAAGGCTAATGGAACTGCAGGAGGGGTAGCATGGCAGCGGAGTTGGCCCATACCAAACCTGACATAAAATATCAATACACACAACAAATGCACGGTGTCCCACAGGGCGTGAGGAAGTATGTGTGCATAAGAATGGAATAGAAAACGAGGGAGACAGAATTTCTCATAACCACACACATCAGCCTGGTTGGTAAACAGTATGCCCTCTTGTATGTCCTCCTATCTCTTCCTCAGCCACTCTCACACATCCTTACACTTACGCGCACACCTGTCATGGCTAATGCAGGAGTAGTGGCAAGAGGATATAAAGCAAGGTGTCAGTACTGTCATCAGGCAGGCAATGAGCTGTAGGAAGCAGAAAGCGACAGTAAGGGGTGTGTGTGTGTGTGTGTGTGTGTGTGTGTGTGTGTGTGTGTGTGTGTGTGTGACAGAGAAAGAGAGAGAGATGGTTCTAGTAGACTTAGACATAGAGAAAAAGAAAGAAAAGTCAAGTAGTGGAGGCATCTGAAATGTAGGATAGAAAGATGTCTCACTGATGTGCTCCTGTGTTACTGTCCCTCAGTCAAACGATCTGTTGTTGTGCCACCAACAGGCAGGTCACCCTCAGGGAGAGGTGAGGCACCTCAAAGGGGATGCTAGGAAAAGCATCTAAGTGTCTCTCAGTGTCCGAAAAACACGGTTTGGATTCTTCTGGCTAGTTTGTAGACACCAACCATTATCAATAAATAACATTCATAGCATAACTTTTTTATTTGCTGTTTGCTTTTTATGACTAGACTTTTATACACAGAGCAAATACACTAGTCTAATATTTTAAGTCTATATCGCTATATATCGCCTATTGTAATTCTTTACTATCAGGAAGTCCACAAACTGTAGTTAAAAGCCTTCAGCTGATCCAAAATGCTGCAGCCAGAGTTCTGATGAAAATTAAAAAGAGAGATCATATCTCTCCTATCCTGGCTTCTCTTCATTGGCTTCCTGTTAAATCCAGAATAGAATTTAAAATCCTCCTTCTCACATATAAAGCCTTAAATGGCCAAGCTCCATCTTATATCAGAGATCTGATTGTTCCTTATGTTCCTAACAGAGCACTTCGCTCTCAATCTGCAGGTTTACTAGTGGTTCCTAGAATTTCTAAAAGTAGAATGGGAGGCAGATCTTTTAGTTATCAGGCTCCTCTCCTGTGGAACCAACTACCAGTTTTAGTCCGTGAGGCAGACACCCTGTCTACTTTTAAGGCTAGGCTTAAAACTTTCCTTTTTGATAAAGCTTATAGTTAGGGTGGCTCAGGTTATCCTGAGCTGTCTTTAAAGTTATGCTGCTATAGGCTTAGACTGCTGGAGGACATAGGGACCCCCATTTCATCATTCTGCTTCATTCTCTCTCTATTCTCCTATTCTGCAGAATCTGTTTGTTCAATCTCTAACCTTCTGCTCTCTCTGCTTTTCCTCAGAGTAGCTTTGCCTCGTCTGTTCCTGTTTGGCTGTGACGTCATCCAGGAAAGAAACATCAGCTGTGCTGCTTCCATCAACACCCTTGTTTGTAGATGTTGGAGATCGGCCTGTTTTCCAGTCTGGTCCTGTGACTGGGTGGATGTGCTCTCTTCATCCTCTGGCATGGGAGCTGCCTTGGAGCTCGTCTGCCTGGCTGTGTGTTTCCTGGACGGGGCCGCCTTTTACAGCTGCTTTTTGTATCTCTGCTTCTGTCTCCTTGAACCCCAGTCGGCCGCGGCAGATGGCCGCTCACACTGAGCCTGGTTCTGCTGGAGGTTTCTTCCTGTTCAAAGGGAGTTTTTCCTCTCCACCGTCGCTACAAGCATGCTTGGTGTGAGGGATTGTATTTGAGTCAATGAGTCAATGCAATCAACTGGTTTTCCTTAGATAGAAAACTTTGTATCAATTTGACTGTATGATCTGGTTGAACTGTAAAGTGCCTTGAGATGACATGTGTTGTGAATTTGGCGCTATATAAATAAACTGAATTGAATTGAAATTGAATTGAATCAATAAGTTGATGCAATCAACTGGTTTTCCTCAGATAGAAAACACTGAATCAGTCTAATTGAATTGCCTCTGTAAAGGGGCTCGAGGTGTCAGGGTGACATAGGTTGTGAATTGCCAGTATATAAATAAAGTGACTTAATTTGAATTGGTTGTGCTGCTTTTGGTGTTAAATGTGAAATTGAACCAGTTTAAAGAACACAATGTATCTAACATACAAGGTGGAAATGTAATTATAACAATGTTCATAAAAACCCAAAACATTTAAATGTCCTTTTAATAGTTATTGTTGGAAGTCTTTTATTTAAAGAAAGGAGAAATAATTATAGAAGTGTTGTAAGTTTCTCTGAAGCCAACTGCCTTAGAGGTTGCTGCTACTGTTTTGAAGTATTATTGCACAAACCTACTTACATGAGAAACACAGAGATAATGTAAAACAAATCTTCTTTGATTTGTTCAACAATCTGCTTTCCACAACATGTGGGACATATTAATGATTCACAGATCCCTATTTTGGCTTCAAGGGTACGTCACAGAATATTTCAATCATGAGAGAATGTGCTGTAGATGACTACAGGCAGTGGATGATGGAAGAGATTTGTTCTTGAATGTTTATGCAGGGCAATCTATGAGCTTGCATCGCGTTTTCATACTTTGGCAGAAAAAGGTAAATCTTTCAATTCATAACACCAGAAGTTTAGAAAAAAGGCGGGGCTACATCTTAGATGGTGGAGTCTGTCAAGTTGGTTTATGGAGTGTCTCCATTCACTGGTCACTTTGCTCAGGAGCAGGAGGTATTTGACCACTAACCAGGCCAAGGATTGCAATGATCTGGTTGAACTGTCTCTGTAAAGTGCCTTAAGAAGACATGTATTCTGAATTGGTGCTATATAAATAAACTGAATTGAATTAAATTAATGTAAATAGCTTTATTGTCCCGTAATGGGGAAATTTATCTCTGCATTTAACCCACCCCCGTGGGGAGCAGTGGGATGCCATTTTGCCGCACCTGGGAGCAGTGTGGGTCTTGCTCAGGAACCCAGAATTTTGGCTTTGGGGATTGAACTAGATACTTGAAACCTTCTCAGAGCACAAGCGCACTGCTCTAACCACTTTTGTTCTGGAGAAAAGATAGAGGAGCACAGTATCACAGCAGAAATTTTTTTGACTATTGTATTGTGTGAGCAGTGGTCATCTTGTTGATCTGTTTCGTATTCATTTTACATATAGGAAACAAGGTTAACTCTCCTGAGAGCTATGCATCTAGGCATGCATCCGGATTTAACCCCCTGAGTTAAAACAGACAAAGGTTTTATTGTCATGACCTTGGCACTGATGACTGTCTTAATGCCCGGCCTCTTATCACTGCTCATCTGATCCACCTGCTCTTGCCTCAATTTAAGGTGCTTGCATCCAATCATCAGGGCCAGACTATTCTTGTTCTCTCTAGCCAGTTTTGAGACTGTTCCTTAGTGTTTCTGATTTCCTGAACCAGATCTGTTCTGCCTCTCAACCACTGAGCTTGCCTGTTCCTGTTCTGATCTGTTTGCCTGACCTGGCTTCGGACTCCTGGACCTCTGAGCCTGCCGGTTTCCTGATTTGATTGGTTTGCCTGACTTGGCTTTGGATTCCTGGACCTCTGAGTCTGCCGGTTGCTGTTTTGATTGGTTTGCCTGACTTGACTTTGGACTCCTGTTTGTTGTCTGGGAATGCAGCATCTGGGACACTCTGGGCAGCGCCCTCGCTTCTTGTTGGCAGCCACCAGCTGGAATCTACCTTGTTCTCTGGTCATGAACTGAACTTGTAAACGAGGTTAATGACTCATGTTAATAATCGTCCTCCCTTAGATTTACATGGTCACTAACCTGTGTTTCTCTACTGCAGAGTTTCCTGCTACAGACGTCCTGGCCACTGTTACTCCAATCTGCCTGTTTAGCATCAAAGCCTTTTGTTTTCCCACTGTCTGTCTTGCCTGAATACTAGGTCCTCTCTTCTGAATCATTGACATTCATAGTGACCAAACTGCACTCCTAGGAGTCACATAATTCCTCATAGCCATGACAGGGCACATGGAGTATAATCTCTTAGTCTCCTGAACAGAGTGAGCGACTGGAGAAAGGGAGATATTTATCAAGGGTCGGGCAACAAAACCCCTAGGCAGCACCTTTGGTAGAAAAGTTGTGTTTGGCAGGAAATTAATCACTTGATCATCATCTCCCAACAGATCTTAACAAACCCCATTCACTAATTTAACACATAAAATTGTAAGAATGAACACATTTAATACTGAGGAGCCATAAGTCTGGTTGAAAGAGAGGCTCAAACAGAGTAAGGCAAAGTGTTTGAACTATTTGGGACCTCCAAATAGTTCTGCCTCTTACTTGTACCCTGCCAACTTCTAACACCTTTCAAAAACTAAATGTTGCTCCAAATCTTAACTTAGTTCATGCCTAAACTAACTTAAAATTTTGAAACCTGCCAAATATGTTCAATTTTATTATCCTGGTGCGTGTAGTTTGGATTACGTACGTGAAAAACGCTAACATCTACTTCCAGCCGCCACCATAGCAGGTGAAAACCCCCAAGAGGGGGTCTTTCTCCAACAGAGAAATAATATTTGAAGGCAGGATGTTAATCTGGTTTACTGACTGCATAGATGATGTTTTCAGGTGGACTTTCTCACTTAAAAATATATTAAAACAGATGTGCCTCAGCAGAATCAAAGATGCTCTTGAGGTGCATCTGATCTTAATGCAGATAAGCATCGAAAATGAAGCAGCAGAAGCTCAAAGCGCATTAGATGTGAGCGTAGCATTAGGGCAGTACAATGGGCAGTCCAAAAAACTTCTGGCAGTGGTAGAGTAATGCGTAATCTGACTTTCTGAGTTTTTTACAGTACTGCCTTATTCACAGAGCAGGGCTTTGGTAATGAGACAAATTTCCAGCTGTAGACAATCTACAACGTTCCATCCTAAACCTTACTACTTCACTTGCACTGTGAAGTACATTAAGAGCTGAACCAGGGGACCACAGCCTCACTCAGCTGCACCAGTGAGACAGGAGAGCACACATGAAGAAGTAATGAATGTTTGTTATGTTCTGCGAGGTGAGCTGTGCCTACACATCCTGTTAGACACAGGACTACGCCTAGGAATGCCTGGAGTTCCCTATGCAGCCGTTCATGGTCAATCAACACTGTTCACACTGTACCAACTGGAAAATAAACAAGCAAAACATCCTGTTTTTCCCAATAAATAACTGTAACCATATCAGATTTTCTTGAAGCCCTTGCTAAAAAAACCAAAATCACACATATTGCTACATCTATTTTGTTCGAATTATTCCTGAAAACACAATATGTTCTGTTTTTTGTCCCCTGTAATAATATATATTGGGGTATATTGAAGGGAGTCATTATTGTCTATGTTTTGTTGGCAGTTTATGGTCATATATACTAACAACTAATTGTTTTGTCTTCAAACTTGGAAACTTGGAAACCATGGATGACTGAGAATCTTCACCAGTATATTAACAACGACAATGTCAAAGTAATTAGGACATTCCACTTTAGAGGATCAGTGCTGACATGCTTTGTTTTAGACGAGAACTGTTGGGTCCACTGGATTATGTGCTGAGCTGTTAGTTTTTTTTTTTACATTTTCCTCCTCAGAAATTTCAGCCCAGGTGATCCTCCAGCTGGTTCCAGTTGGACGCGATCAGGGAGCAGTATTTAGAAAAGTGGATTCCCCGGGACGGACGGCAGTCGGTTAAAGTTCTACATAGTGGTAATCTATCTTCTAGCTCCATTGAATCTGAACATTGTGCTAAAAGACTAAAGCTAACCTTCTTGTCCTCCTTCTCTCCCAGCAGCTGTGCTGTCTCCAAGCCAGTTCTCCACTTAATCCTCCTGGATCCATCCTTGAATGCTCACCTGCCTGTCCACCCTCTGGAGCTGTCAAACCATAACTCCATCTCTGCCAAACTCAATCCCTGTGGGCTCACCAACCTTCTCCTTTCCGCTCCTCTCTCCAAGGCACTGTAAGAAATCAGTATCATCTCTTTTAACTATCAGTTCCTCCTGCCAACGTTCTAACTGATCTCTCTTCCCGTGCACTTCCACGCTAAGTCTCAGTTCTCTGAACTACCACGCCGGACCAAACCACTCTCTCTGTAAAAGCTCCAAAGTAAACATCTTAAAACACTTCCTGACTCGAATTGTGTCTGAATCAGAGTCCACGTTGAATCATATCAAGAACTGCTTGTTGTGGTTGTGAATTATATCTACATTGGAACAACAATTCTCCTGTTAGTGGTGGTCATCTGTTCAGCTGCATGCTCTGCCCTGTCCCTATGCGAAATGAACTAATAATAAGGCTGTAACAGTTTCATTTCACTAACTCAGCCCTTACTGCCAGCACTGTTTGGACAGCGGCTATCAGTGCATCCCCCCAATGCAATACTCTTTGGTTGAAGGATCCTGACCAATTTAAAGAGTATGGACTGACCCACAGTCTGCACTCTAATGTTTCTTGGACATTTGAGAACTGCAGAGAAGTGCAGTGTTGTCACTCTTCTTATACTTCAATGTGAATTACTGAAGTAAATCCAGGATTCCTTTTTAGTATGCACTGAAATGGAATTTCAAATTGAAAAAAATATTAAAATTAAAAAAAAACATTTGCACCTTAAAGACTACTTTCCTGTTTTTCTTTTAATAATTCCTCATAAAAAAGACCATTCAAGCAGCACATTTTTCCTGATGTTTTTGAGAATATACTGTAGGGGTGAAAGCTGCAGCTGCTACTAGTGTGAAGTCAATAGACAGCAACAAAGCGTTAAAGCAACAATGGGGAAATGCTGTCCCCTCAATGCTAATGTAAACCCTGGTTGGATAAGGATTCAAAACTGGATATGAAGATGAAATCTGATGCACAGTTTCAGAGTTACAACTGATAAAATAATTACCGTCTGTGGTTCTACAGTAGGCTATGTTGTAATTGAGCAATATATGAAAAAAAAAAAGAAGAACTGAACTAGTTCATTTTTTGGAACTGTGAACTTAGTTCAAAATTTTGAATTATGAACTGAACTAGTTCATTTTAAAATGTGTGAACTGAACTTTGAACTAGTTCACGTAGAAAGAGAACTTTCCCAACACTGCTTACAGGACAGAATTTGTTTTATTTTAAAGTTACAGTTAAATATTTAACCTGCATTTTCAGATTCATCAAATAATTTTAATGTCTTCTAATTGAAGTAATGTCTAAAAAAGATGATAGATAAATAAAGTGTAGAAATGAAAAAGAAAGCCATTTAGCCATGGTGCTATCAAATAATAGATTTTGAGAAGTATTTAATTCTCTAAAGACATTTTTTTTTCATGTGAAGAAGCTGCTTCCACGTAAAATGTGCCATTGTTCTCAAACAGAGCAAAAGCAGTTATTGTGCATCATTACCATTGGTCATAATACCACATAATGGACGCATCTGACTACTGAGAGAACTGTTAGGCCTGAAATGACGTAAACCATGAGGACCTGTTTTTTCCCCCAGCCTTTTTAAAAAGAATAATTATCTGAAGAATATAAATAAGAAAATGGATTTCTACAAAACCATTTGTTCAGATTTATGAGCCAGTTTGATTTTAGGAAAAAGCACAGTAACAGGACATAGTCTATTTGAATGCCAGTAAAAAATAATCAGACCTTTTTTATACATTTCCACTTGCTTTGATTTCCTTGTTACTGGAAACTTTGAATGCATCAGCATCCCATAGTAGTCTGAAATGAGACTACCACTCAGAAACCATTGACAGTGTGCTTTTTCCCCAGTTCAGCCATCAGACATGATTATTCAATCCGCAGTTCCCATTAGGGGACAGTAACGTTGTTTTCCACTGTGTTTGGACTCCCACATTTTAATTTCAGCTGTGTTTATGTGTCTGTGAAACTAAACCATAAACATAATCCTACCTCTATCCTCATCCTAATTAGATCATTGCTAATAAAGAGTGGCATGACTCAAACTAAAGTCTGTTATTATTGTTTTGGCCAGCCATAATGGTTAGGCCAGGTGTCCGCAACCCAAAATGTTCATAGAGCAATATTGGACCCTCCCAGAAAAACAGATCTGTCTGAATCTGCAAAGATGTAAAAGTCTTATAAAGATCTCCTAAGCGTTCTAAATGTATATTAGCCCACTATCAAAATCAATAAATAGGCTTAAATACATAATAAACATTAATGATTAAATGTTTTTTTTCCCTGCAGTGCATCCGGGAGAAAATGACACCATGGGACTAATCTGCTCTACCATATTTGGTGATTTAAGTTTAACCTCTATTAGTATTAATGTATTATTATTACTACATGACTCAATGGAAATATAGAAATACAATAAAAGATTAGATTTTTGGTGTCATTTTTATTTTGAGGATATGAAAGAAAAGGAAATATGCACAACAGGACTCCTGTAATTTCAAACCCCCTTATGGATATAAAATGCAGTCCTCTTCAAAACACTGTAACAATACAATCCTCTTTCCCCTCCTTATCAGGGCAACAGGGCAAGAAAACGCAGCCTGCAACAACAGCCTTTTAAAGTCATAGGAAAATCATACTTAATTGTCAAATCATTCTGGCTTAAACATCTAAATAAATGTACTCTTTATCAGATCATATTGTCCCAAAATTTAGAAAATTTGGGTTTAAAAAAAAATCCTGTCTTAAAATCTGTTTTTTTTTCCCCCGTTATCTTCTGCAGGCCAGTTAGTTATACGTCAGCCTGAACACCTAAATTCGGCCAATCATATATCAACGCTCATATGTCAATTACATTTTTTCGGTCATAGCATCTTGATTCATATTTCGCAGCTAATATACGTTACGGTTGAAATCAGAATCCTTTCCTTTCCCACTGAGTTCCGTCCCAGTGTTCACGGGGATGGATGTCTGTGTCTTCAGCAGGCGTAGAGCTAACAGAACTGGCAGCGTTGCGAGGCAAGGGCTCAAACATGTACGGCTGTAATCCTTCTACACCAAACCAAGCTTCTGCCGCCCTGGCGTCCTCTTCCACAACATCTTCGTCCCCGCTTTCCTCCTCTAAATAAAAAATGGATGACGGAGGAGACTCATCCACGACCTCCGACACGAAACTCTCCTCCTCTTGCATGTTTCCTCTGTCCATAGCGTTCCTTGACAGTGTCGTTTCTAAGTCACCAATTTAGTGCTACTTGGTCCCAATGGAATTTCCCATTGGGAACCTACTAGCACTAAGATGCTAACTGGTTAGCAAGATGCTTGCGAACCTTCCGCCACAACAATCCCGCCTCCTTGATAAACAACCAATCACATTTACTTTATTCACTAGTGTAAAGTCGTGCACCACTTGGGAGAATTCAGAAATGCAACGGTTGGAACAGCCGCTTCCCTACGACTTTAACCAGTTTGGGGCAGTGCGGTTATTGGGTTTGTGCATTTGGTTTAGTTGATATGTTTCCTTTAGTTGATATGTTTACTATATCTTAATAGATTGGAGGCATATTTTTGGATTCATGTTCTGGTTGACCTTTCAAGCAACTACAAACAATGTGCTGATGAAGATTCTCAGTCATCCAGGTCATAGTCATTCCAGTGGCGGCTGGTGAAAAATATTTTTGGTGGGGCTGATATAGCTGATATAACTCTCCTCCTCTTGCATGTTTCCTCTGTCCATAGCGTTCCTTGACAGTGTCGTTTCTAAGTCACCAATTTAGTGCTACTTGGTTCCAATGGAATTTCCCATTGGGAACCTGCTAGCACTAAGATGCTAACTGGTTAGCAAGATGCTGCCAACAAACCGGCCACAACCAAACTTGCTTGCGAACCTTCCGCTACAACAATCCAACACCCTTGATAAACGACTAATCACATTCACTTTATTCACTCGTGTAAAGTCGTGCACCACTCGGGAGAATACGGAACTGCAACGGTTGGAACAGCCGCTTCCCTACGACATTAATAAGGTAAGTAGGCAATTAAAACCATATCATTTGATTACAGTGCACCCACTGGTTTGTTTACAACAGCCACCTGCCTGGCAACGCGTCACACTGAAACGTGTCACAGGCTATATGACGCAAATCATTGTTGATAGAAATATTTCAATTTATTGTTTAATTATTATACACATTTTTACAGCAGTGGAAAACATAAAGAATGTTTGTCTGTCATTTTAAACTCTATATTAAAAGAAACAAAGAAACAAAAATCCATCTTTTTCCATTTTGCTTGCTTTGAAAAAACTCCAGTGAGCTGCAAGTGGGATGCTAAAGAGCATGCAGCTCTGAAGCTGCAGGTTACTGACCCCCGGGTAAGGGTAAGGGTGATGGTTAGGCTGTAGCACTCACCTAAAAAATGAATGGAAGTCAATGGAAACTCCCAACCAGAACAGTGAAGCCAGACTAGTGTTTGTGAGCCCATGTTGTTTTTTTTACCTGGTGGGGACAACTTCCCAGGAATATGTTTGGGAACATACAGGTACTCATGAGCACCAATGATTGATCCCCATCAGGAGAGGTTCTCTTGGGGTGGGGGTTAAATTTTCTTACCTTTTTGGTGTTACTAAGGAGAGAACCTTTAAAGGTTGTAGGGTTTACTTCAGTTTACCTTATGTCTTCTTTTAGAAGAGAATAAAAATGTACAAACCATTCACATATACCTTTGCTGTGAGATATCTGCACGAAAAAAAATACAAGCTGAAGTTTTTCAGCTTGTCAAAAGTTTCAGCAATAAATGCCAAAGAGGTTGCAAAAGGGAAGCAAGTCAGCACATTTCTTTCAAACAAAGGGACAGAGCAGCTGTATTGAAAAATTGGATGAAACAAAAAAACTGAAAAAACAAACACAACAAAAAATGATGTAAATGACAGAATGGTAATAGGGGCATGTAAGAAAGAAATGGACAGAGGAAGTGTGAGAGGCAGAGAGAGCAGAACAATCTGACAGACAAGCGTAAACTTGCTCTTAATCGAAAGAGGTGGCAACCAGGACCTCCATAGTTTTATTTCACTGCTGAAAGGACTGCAGACACAAAGAGGCAAAGAGGAGACTCATTTAAAGTCTTTTCTTGGAATTGACATCCTTGTAAGAAAAAAAACTGCTTCTCATGTTCTTTTACCTTGCAAAAAGTACCATATAAACACTTTGAATAGTGTGTATGGTGTGTGAGATGCTGAGGATATGTTGTTGTGTTTGGGGGGAACAGCCCAACATCCAGCATTCACATACACTGAAAATACCCAAATGACACTAATATGGACAAACTTAAACTACTGTTTCAAATCATCAATAAATTATTCAACCATGTACATGTAAGTACAACCATGACTTCCTCCCCAGGGTACACATCAGATGTAGAGTCAGGCAAGTCCTTCCAGTGTAGGATTATCAGGGATGGACCTCAGAAAGAAGGCAGAGAAAAAGATCAAACCATGTAATCTCTCCTCTAAGTCCTTAATGAGCGGGCCTACCAATACCATGTGTGATGTTGGCAGAGGTGTGAAAAGTATTAGTGTTCACAACTGAAGTATAAGTATAAATCTATAACAAATATATAACTTTGCTTTATCTTCAAAAACTATATTGTTATACGGCAAACAGCGAAGTATTTGTACTTTGTTATCTGACACCTCTACCTCTTGATGTTGGATAGCTGAACTTTCTTTAAAAATGCAAAAATAGATGTGAAAAGACACACTTTGTGCAAAACTAACATTTTTTTCAAGAATTTTCAGAATCATTCATAGATGGATGTTTTTTTGGCAAATGTGAAATGGACATTTTTTTTTATATTTTTGGAGCTGCTTCATTTTTGTACCTATCCTATGAATAGGATTTCTACCTTTTTGGTTCTGTTAAAGAAAAATGATCATTTTTAGTTTTTAATACAGTTAATCTTATAGCTTGTGTAAAAGGTATGTTGAGCACTCTCATTTTGAACATATTTCTTAATTTTGAACAAGTTTGTGAAGATAACCTTTCCTTGAACCAAAGGACTGAATTTAAGTTTGTTCCTGAGAATTTATGGCAGGAAAGAGGCCCCCGCATTCCAACAGCTATTCTGTGAGGTCTAATCTCATGTTTTCTTTAGCCAGAAGACCATAGAATTCCTGGACGCCAGGCTGTAAATTAGGGGAAGCTCTAAGTTTTTCTGAGTGTCAGAGATAGCTCCTGGTTGGAGGAGCAAAAGCCAGCCTTATTTGAATAAATTAAATACAAGAGGATAAAGCTTTCTACATAGAAGTAACAAATCAGATTTGCTCTTGCAACTCTCCAAAGATGTCTTTGTACATCTTTGCTTTCTTTCCTTCTCTCCATTTATGTCAGGTAATTGAATGTATGTCTCCGTTGTTCTGCAGTTTCTGGTGTAAGTTTGTGCATTGTCTTATTTCTAAGTTTGTGCATTGTCTTATTTCTAAGTTTGTACATTGTCTTATTTCTAAGTTTGTACATTGTCTTATTTCTAAGTTTGTACATTGTCTTATTTCTAAGTTTGTGCATTGTCTTATATTGAATTAAACTCTGTAATTCTGTGACGTCAACACGCAATGCTGGTTTTCCTTGTGGCCACACGCAGCTCGCCGAGATGAACCTGGGGAAGGAAGAGAGAAGCCAACCTTTTTCCAAAGTTAACTATTTTAGAATATTTTCTTCCTTAACAATTGGGGGCTCGTTCCGGTTCTGGAATCTCGGTGGGCGGCTGTTTGGCACTGATTGATCCGTTTCGGCCCGACGCTTCGGTGTGGTAAGACAGTGTTTGATTATTTTTTAGTTGTCTGAAGCGCCGTGTGGTTGGAACGTCACTGATTGCTCTTGCTGTGTGCGGCCTCACAGAATTTAGAAGCTGCAGAGGTAGATAGAATCCCTCCTAAAAGAGTCGGTTGTTTAAGGATTTGAATAAATACACATTACAGGGAACTTTGGCTAGTTCAAACAGAGCCTTTACGTTAACTCTGATTTTAAGCTGGGTTTTTTATTATATTCTTTACCCTGAGGATTCATGCCTGTGCCTCAATAAAAGAATTTCGGGTGTCTGTTTATTGATTAGCAGGGGCTTGTATCAGCCCGGAGATTATGGCTCATCTCCAGTGGACTTATAATTAATTGTTTGGGTTAATTGGACCGAGTTGTATCACTCATGGAAAAAGGACTAATAGGTCGGATCACCTTTCTCTGGCATTCTGAATCGAGTTGCTAGTAGTATAAAGGACTGAGAATACTTAATTTAGCAGGATGAATCACCTTAAAGGACTGATAGCAGGTTGAATCACCTTAAAGGACTGAGAAGTTGAAATGAGAATAAAAGGGATTTGTAAAAGTGAAGTTGGAAAATTAAAAGATGCGTCATACATTCTTTTAGCCGGTGCCTGACATTTTCTTTTCTTTTCTGTCTTTTCTTGACTGAACTACGACGTTGTCTGTGTTTCTGTGTTTTGTACGTTTCTTTGTGTTTGTGTGCGTGCTTGGCTGCGGGTTGATCTATGGCTGTGTGTCTGTCTTCCGCTGTTATATGTTCCACCACGCGCTGCTGTCTATTTGTCTGTCTGTGTCTGAATTGTGCTGAGATTGTGCAGAAGTGATTTGTGTTTCAAGATTGTGTTATGAAATATTTTCAAATGTTTTTGTTGGATGTTGTATGACTAACTTTCTGTTAAAATGTGCTTCTGTGGGACAGAGGTTTCTCCATTTTGGTTAAAAGTTTTGTTTCACAGCAGGGGGACTGATTGACCCCCCCATTTGCATTTTGGGAGTGCTTCAGTTCTGTTAGCACTGACATTTCCAGCTCACTCTTTCAGGATTCTTGGATTTTGATGTGAATTTCTTTTAGAACTGTGTTTTGTGTTGAAATGAGAAGTACAAAATAACAGATTTACAGATGTTTTTACTTTCTCAGCGGGAGAAATGTGTGGCATCAGTTCCAGGATGGAGCACTGGAATGATCCAATTGTTTTTTTATAATATTGTAACATTGACAATCACTTCAATTTCTAGGTTTCCTGACACAGGATGGAACACCCTCACTGTGTGGAACAAGAGAACAAAAACGAGAACATATGGATGTTTTTCTGCTTGACAGTGTTTTCTACACTGTTAATGTAGGACATGTTGAAACACTAATGAATGACTTTGTTTCTTGTAGGACGATCTTCGTCTGCAGCCCATTTTGCATATTACATGACCACATGAACGGTTTTTGGGTTTTCCTACAGGGGGTCTAGGTAGCCATTTAATAACAGTGGGCTATCGTGAAATACGGTTGTGTGTATAATATGGAGTTTTTAAAACAGGTTCACTCAAAACTGAACAATATTAGAACTATTGGATAATTATTTTTTTCAACCATGGTGTTATAATAATAGTGTTTAAGACTTTCACAGGACGAATTTTGGTTTGAACTCTGGGGTAACATCCTGCATCTTTCTTACAATGGGGTATTGATGAGTCTGCTTGAGTGTGAATGAGAGTGAATGTGTAGACAGATGGCCTTTGATGGGTTTTAGGAAGCGCTATGTAAATATGACGTCACTTTAGTGAGTAGCTGTGTGATATTTTTCTTATTTTAAACTATTTAGGGACAGTAAAGGTTTTGTTTCATAAATATACTTTTATTACTGCTTTATGGACAATTTTAAGGTAAAGACGATTACATATTTTGGTGTCACAATCTGGTTGAAGCTGAATCATCTGCTTGTGCAGTGGAATTAATATGAAACGAGAATTCAGCCTTGGCTTAAAGCAGATAAATGTCGTTATTAGGAAACTGTGTTATCCACTTTGACTAACAAACTAACCTAAATTCTAACTAAATTAACTTGGTTTATGTTTCATATGGGTAACTGATTGGACATGTTGAAATTTTAGCATAATGGGGGAAAGTTCTTCTAGTTTTGTTTTCCACCTCTAAATTGTTTTTCTTTTGGAAATAAGAAAACACAGGGGGATGTTATAAAGATAAGATATTACAGATGGAACTTTGAAATTTACATCATCTAGTTTGAATATTAGATGGAAGAATGGAGAAATGGTGGAACATCTTATAATATTTTGGTTTTTCAGCTAATTATTATATAACAGTGACATAGATTCCAAATTATTTTCAAAATGATAATTTTATTATATCGCCAGGGGGAGAAGGAGAAGTAGACCCTAATTCCTGGTAAATTTTTGGATATGGTTAATTTTAAATTAGTTAATCAATAATTTAGATTTTTTTTTTCATTCAACAATAGTGAATTATGGATTTCTTTAATGTAGAGTCATATGGCCTTCCTGCTTGACTAAAAAATGGTGTATGTGATATAGAAGCTCCTACTAAATTAGATTTGATCATCTAAAATTGAACGGTTTCAAATAACATCTATGCCATGTTTATTTACATTTAAAATTGTTGATGGATTTCTGCATCACTGCTGACTTGATTATATACAGTTGGGTGTAAATTGTTAATTTTGAGGAAAATTTTGGTTAAAACTGCTATGAAATTCAAATAAAATTTAAATAATTTCTGAAATTTTAAAATAGGACTTTGTCTTGAAGCGTGCGACAATGATAAGGATGTTTGGTAGTTAGTAGAACAATATGAAATTCATAATTATTTGACAAAGTGCAATTCAATCACAACTTTTATTAGTGTCAGTACTAGGACATTCTAGAGTTTGTTCTAATCCTTTAATGAGTTTGTGAGGTTGTGATTTTAAAATTTGTAGTTGATATTTGGCACAAGCGGAGTGAATGTCATCGAGGTAGTGACGTTTATTGATTTTGAACAGTAAGTGTCATTATTTTCTTAATTCTGGCACATCTGATCGTGGACTATTTTAACACATTTCTATGTTTATTCTTTTTGCAGTTCAGGATTTGGGGCGGTTGGCCGTTAGTGCTATAACAACAACAAATCTAGAGCCCTTACTTTAGTTATAGCACTGATGCGCCCTGTTGTCTTCACGTCCTGAACCCCTGCAGTGTAATGCTAAGTGTTGAGGACACCCCATCTCCTGGGGTCAGAGGTTTTACAATGCAGTTTGAGGGTTGGTGTGCACCAACTGTTACGACACTGCATTCCTCGGAAATGCATTAACTTTCCTCCATGATTCACTCTGTTTGTCTCACAAAATGCCAATGTGTCTTTTTTCCCTTCCTGCCTGAAAAGAATGGGCAGGGACTAACTATTGCAATTACATATTTTTCCTTAACCATAGCTGAATTGCATTGTGTGTTACGCTTCATCTACTAAGGAAGAGGATCTAAATTTTATTTACATAGTACAGTGGCTACCATTCAGTAAAACTAAATTTACATTTAAATGGAATTTAACATTAAGGTGTTAAAGTGAATTGATGGGTGTCTATGCAGCTTATTCAGCTAATGACACCAAGTTCTGTGTTGATTTCATAAATTTAATCAAACATTAAATTCTTTGATTGAGGTGTGCAGATTGTAACAGCATCTGGGACACCATGTTTGAATTGCATCCAACTGTGTTACATGAGGCTAAAGTTAGTGGTGATAGCGGATTTCATCTCAATGAGTTGTATAGGATTTTTATTGTATTCTATGACAGAACATTTGTTCTGTTATAGAAACAGGGGGACATGAATGGAATTGATCTAATAAGCAAATTTTTAGTTTGGATCTCTCTTTACTTTTCGGAAAAAGAGGTTATTGAAGTTGTTTAACTAAGACATCCAGGAAGGTCTAAACTAAAGATTTACATCATTTAATAAATTTAGCTGTATCGAATCTCTCCCCAAAACTGAAAAGGCATTGATAATTGATAAACAATATAAAAAGGGTAATACATTATTCAATTAAATATTTTATAAATAGGTTTTCAAAAGAATAAATGGATCAAAGGTAAAAATGGTTGAAATTTTTGGGATTTAAAACTATGATTGGAATAAAGTAGGTCATTTTTGATATTTAGTGACAAGGTTAGCTATACTCATGTAAAACAGGCTGATCATTCTTTAAGGTTTTAAAAAAATAGAAAATATGATGATTGAAATTAAATTGGTCTAAATTGGAGATTTACAAATTAACAATTATGGAACTGCTTCTAAAATACAGTTAAGTTTTGGGTTCAACATGATAGGAAACATTTATTTCTCATGTAGGCCTTATATAAAAAGAGGGTCAAAGGATTGATAAAATACAGCTCCAAAGTAGCAGATTTATAATACAAAAGGAAGACAGCAAAGCTGTCATAAAGTGTCGGATCAATCATTAACCAATCAACAGGGTTCTCTCCATATGAGCTCCAGACAGGATGGATGTTTCCAGGACCTGCTACCCGCATTCCAGGATGGAAAGGTGAGCTTGCACATTTATCTCATAAAGATTTCTTCAATGAGTTACAGGTCTTGGCAGCGGAATTTACAAAATACCAGACGACACAGGAACGTCCAGGCTCGACTGGGTGCGCCTGAAGGTCATCAAAAGAAAGTGGTCTGAACCTCGCTTCACCGGACCATACCGAGTCGTGGAGACGACGTTTCATGCTGTCCGTCTGCAAGGGAAAAGGAGACACCGGGTTCCACTGGAGTCAGTGCACAGCAGCTGAGGAGCCACAACGCACGGTACAAGGCGTACAGGAGAATCTACAGTCTCAACCTGCGGTCGAGGAGTGTCTGCAGGCACATCCCAACGCGGAGGAGGATCTGCAGTTCCAGGCAGAAGTGTAGCAGGGATTCCTGCCAAGACCACTTCATTTTCCTGAATTACAAGGCTTAAAAGGCCCGGACAGGCACAATAATCCTGTTCCGGTGTCCTTCCATTGAGAAAAGGAGATTGCAACCTCTCCTTAAACTCACTGTTATATTGGCACAATACTCTAATTTTCAGTGAGCAACGGACACTCAGGTGGAAACCTGAGGTTTACAACTGAGGAGGAATACGTGAAGGATCAGGCTACAAGATCATCATTAACTTATCTTCTCTTTATTGCGTGTTTTCGTTTTTTGCGAGCTCTTAAAGAACATTCGTTTCTTTTTGCGCGTATTTTTGGATCGTTTCCTGACGAAGAATACATATTCATTTTTGGAGGACTATCGAAGGAGCATAGAGACGAACTCTAAGTTCTTATTATTGATTCATGTGAAAAAAAAAAAAAAGGTATTTTGTAATTTTTATGTGTTTATGATTTATTTTCTTTTTTGATGTTGTTATTGTTTTGTATTGACAAATTGTAATTTTTGTGGCGAGTATTGTCTTTTAAGTTTCCTGGGCATTTTTTAGTAATTTCGAGATATCTTACTCTGGTTTTCTAATTTTATACTTGGGCTGATATTTCTATTGTGTTTTTTTTTTTCCTATTGACATAACTGAGTTTTATGATTTTTCATGTTTGATAAGTGAAAGGTATTTTTTGTTGTTTTTACTGGTTAAAATTTTGTGGTTCATCAGGTGAGTATTAAATTGTTGGATAGCGCAAGATACATTTGATAAGTTCAGATAATGGAGTTCAGCTTCAGACACATGACCTGGCCGTGGAGCTAGGAGGTTCTGTTTAACAGGGACTGTTATATAATTAGGCTAAGGTTTTAGTTTTTTAATATACTAAATAGTTTTTTGGTTCCTCTATTAGAAGGCTTAATCAATTTATTTGTGAGGTCTTTGTGTCTCAGACCTCAAAAGAGGGACTGTTAAAGAAAAATGATCATTTTTAGTTTTTAATACAGTTAATCTTATAGCTTGTGTAAAAGGTATGTTGAGCACTCTCATTTTGAACATATTTCTTAATTTTGAACAAGTTTGTGAAGATAACCTTTCCTTGAACCAAAGGACTGAATTTAAGTTTGTTCCTGAGAATTTATGGCAGGAAAGAGGCCCCCGCATTCCAACAGCTATTCTGTGAGGTCTTATCTCATGTTTTCTTTAGCCAGAAGACCATAGAATTCCTGGACGCCAGGCTGTAAATTAGGGGAAGCTCTAAGTTTTTCTGAGTGTCAGAGATAGCTCCTGGTTGGAGGAGCAAAAGCCAGCCTTATTTGAATAAATTAAATACAAGAGGATAAAGCTTTCTACATAGAAGTAACAAATCAGATTTGCTCTTGCAACTCTCCAAAGATGTCTTTGTACGTCTTTGCTTTCTTTCCTTCTCTCCATTTATGTCAGGTAATTGAATGTATGTCTCCGTTGTTCTGCAGTTTCTGGTGTAAGTTTGTACATTGTCTTATTTCTAAGTTTGTGCATTGTCTTATATTGAATTAAACTCTGTAATTTTGTGACGTCAACACGCAATGCTGGTTTTCCTTGTGGCCACACGCAGCTCGCCGAGAAGAACCTGGGGAAGGAAGAGAGAAGCCAACCTTTTTCCAAAGTTAACTATTTTAGAATATTTTCTTCCTTAACAGTTCCTATTGATATGTCAGGCATACAGTGTTTCAGATGTTCTTTTTTTATTTAATTGATTAGTCATCTGTGCACGTTTGGAGTAATCTTGGTGGACCAGCCCCTGCTGCTTGGAAAATATCATAACTAATCTGATTTTTATGTGGTTAATCCATGATGCCAGAATTCAGATTTTGCTCAGAGATACACTCCTCCCTCTAACATGGCCAAATGCAAAGGAAATATTTTCTCACTCCGATTGTGTCTTCACACCAAATATGGTTTCAGCAATGGAAAAGATCAATTTTACAAGTTATTCCCATGCAGAGATGTGTTAAAGATGGTTCCAGCTTCTTGTGGTGCGACAAGTATGATTAATGCATTTACAAAGGGGCCATACCTGCAAGATGGATGTGCAGGGTCTGTAGCTGTAGTTGTAAAATCCTAGCCTTTGTGTTCTGTGGCATTGTGGTTTTCAATTAAAATGGAAGATAGAGAAAATAACATCTGCATAGCATTGCTCTTTAGAGGTTTGTGCTCTTTAGGGGTTTGTCCACTGCTTGCGACGGGTGCCGTCTCCAGAGCTACAAGTGATGAGCAGAGCTTATACCACCCGACGCAGCGGAGCAACAATGTCCAAAAGAGAATATCCTGCGCCAAAGTCAAAGGAGAGCCAAGGAGGTACCGAAGGAGAATCCAAGCCGAGGTCATAAGAACAGCCCAAGTTTGGTAAACCGGTAGAATCCTGCAATAAGTCATGAACTAATCAGACTAACCAAGCAGACAGGGGCAAAGCAAATGTCGGAATTCCCAATCAGAAACAGATCACAATTAGAAAATCAGAACAATAACAAGAACGCTAGACTTACTCTCACCGAACAGCTCGAATAACCTGCCACTGATGGCAGGAAAGCAAACAGGAATGATAGCTGCAGGGACCGGGTGAATCAGATCGGTGGTAATCAGCCTCAGGACCAATCAGACAGGTGAGCTGATGGGGCAGATGGAAAAGCCAACCATCAGCACCAAAACCATGACACAGACAGAGGTGAAATAACTGTGATCCAGCTGTAGCTTCTGGACCCCCCCGATCCGAAAGCATCTCTGTTGAATCTGGTGGGCCCCGGGGCACCAGCACAGCTGTTCTGCTTTCCATAATGAATTAAGCACCATGATTTCTTTAGTAAATCCAGGTCCTCCATCCTGAGTTGAAACCTTATTTATTAACCTTGCCTTAACAAATACAAAGGACCTCTTTCAATTTGATAAGGCAGTGAAGCAGAAGAACTATAGCATGTTACCTGCAATGCTATCACTCGAAATATGTCAAGCGAGCAATGGCATCCGAATATGATGATATCATCGCTGGAATTGGGTTTGGCGTGAATAAAAAGCTAACTCCTGTCCTTTTGATTTGGTATTTAATGGAGATCCAAAGGCTACGAATAATATCTGCAACCTAAAGGCAGATGAGACATGTAAGTTGATGTTTTACCCACAGGTTTTAAGGTTTTACTTGAGACTGATTTTATTTATATCATAAACACATCCCTTATATCTGGTGTTTTTCCCTAAGCCTATAAACAGTAATTATCAAATCATTGTTAAAAAAGAGAAGCTTGGACAAATTGGTTCTGCTAAACTACAGGCCCATCTTGAACCTCCCCTTCAAAAGTATGATTATTGAAAAAGTTGTGTTTCAACAGTTAAATTAATTTCTAACAGTGACCAGCTGCCTTGATGTCTTCCAGTCAGATTTCTGAGGCAACCAGAGTACAGAGACCGCCCTGACATCAGCTTTTCTGGTACAGCATTGGACTGGTTTAAATCCTACCTGAAGGACATGGACTTCTATGTGTCAGTAGGGAACTTTAAATCAGAGATCATGAAAATCACATGTGGGGTTCCTCAAGGCTCCATTCTGGGGCCCCTCCTATTCAACATCTACAGTACATGCTCCCCTTGGCTAAGATTAGGGCAAACAGATCAGTTACCATAACTATGTAAATGACAAACAGGTCACAATGTCACCAGCTGACTATGGCCCCATCAGAGCATTGGCTAGATGCTTAGAACAGATCAATATGTGGATGCGCTATAATTTGCGACAGCTGAATAAAAACAAAACTGAGGCAATAATCCTCAGACCAAAGGAGGAGAGATCCAGAGATAGCTCACCGCTTTAGCTCCCACAGCTAAAAACCACTGATTATGGATGAAATCTTGGTGTGATGATGGACTCAGACCTGAACCGTCAGAGGCTCATAAAGGCAGTTGCTAGGTCAGACTTTTATCACCTGAAGAACATCTGCAGGATTAAAGGACTAATGTCCAGCAGGATCTAGTTAAACTCATTCATGCATTTATCTTTAGTAGAATTGATCACTGCAACAGTGTCTTCATACTCCCACAGGTATTTTATGATGCCATTAGGCTCGACCAATTCCCGTGCCATGTTCCAGAACTTGGTCAGTGATGTTTAGAGAGACATAGCGGGACAATATGTGTTTTTATTAATACCTTATTACTAAATCCACCCACATATTTATATGTATATGCCATCTAAATTAATCATCTATGGTTCTGCATAATATACACATTGAATGGGTTGAACAGTGCCTGATTCTCTATCTTTAATTAAACAGAAAACTCTATACTGCTATATTGATGTGAATAATTACTTACTGTATATTTGTTATCTGTTATTGGAATGTATGAACAAGTAACATGGTTAATTGGTTTGGACATTCTACTAGTACCTCTGCTGCCACCCTCTGGTTTGGAGGTGAATTCCCTGTTCAAATGTTTGAGCATCATGGTTATATCCGAACAATCACCTGGCAGGTATCACCGCAGTGGAGGCCAGTGATTGACTAGAGATAGCCATGGCCCCCCTGGCCATCCCCTAGTTCTGCCCCTGCACAGGTAAAGGAAGGAGAGACAGAGCTAAACTATACACTAGAGTCCAAGGCTAATCAGTGTTTTTTGTTTTTTTTTAGGATACAGAAAATGGACCCAAAACACAACTGCTCCAATTAGTTGGTTTACTGTGCTTTTCACCGCTCTGTGTTTACGTACAAAGACTGTTCTGAAATGTGTTCTTTCTTACTGGAAGTTTCACGCTCAGTTATTCTTAGCACAGCAACGGCAACAAAGTGCAAATAAATAGTTTTTTTATCACTCTGTTTTTATGTCACTGATGGCTAAACAAACCCGTTCTCCGCGTTTCAACCCTCAGTGTTGCTGTCCCTAAGTTACAGTATACATGAATTTTCCAGACAATGCTCTTCCCCCTGTGCATATTTACTTCAACTACAAATTGGTTGAATGTGTCAGGAAGTGGTGCGTTGAATTGTCTATTCTGACTCGACCCAGGTGGTCCCCGCTGTGTGCTTATTTTACATATCATCCACTGTGCATTTACAGATCATTGTTTGCAAATGGAATGAGCCTCCTTCTGTGTGCTTGTCATTTGTGCCCTGAGAAGCTCTTCTCTGGTGCTCAGCAAGAATTTAAACAGACAGGCAATTACTAGACGGAAGCACAGAGAAAGGAGCAAGAAAGTCTGAGGAAGTTATTTAAACACAAAAGGAGGAATGGACAACCAACGATAAAGAGAGACAGAAATAATTTATTGAAGGTCTTTTATGATAAGAAGAAATGCTAAATATTTTCCTGATTCATGCAATTCAACTAAAAAGGTGTGTGAGGTCTTCAGATTGTGCACCTCAGCATCTGTTGAGCTTTCTCCATGATTGCAAAGTCAAAAGATCAGTTGTGGAGTTCAAGTCAAACAAAGCTTTATGACCAAGTTTATTTGTTATGGAAGTCAAGCAGAAAGTAAGAGGGTATAAAAAATGTGTTTGTTCTTTTAGGAGTGGTAATGGTTAAAAAATTAAAGCCACTGAGAATTATTTGAGAAATAATCTAGAATTGACATGATGAAGACATACAGATGTCCATGTTTGCCCCTAGGGAATAAAATTGGGAGTAAACTTGGGTGAGTGGGAAGTTAGTGGCACCTCGAGGTCAGTTGTTCATCATAGAACCAAAGACACCCTCCAGTGAAATTCATTATTTAGCAAGATTTAGGAGGTGACTGGTCTAAACAGCCCCTGGGTGTTTCAGCTTGTGCTCAAACTTTGAAACAGTAAAAAAAAAAATAAAATAAATAAATTCCAGATGTCATCAGTTTACCTGCTTTGCTGTTCAATAGTGGAAACCTCCCATGGTATATGCGAACAAACCTGGGACGGAGCTCAGCAGAGAGCCGCGAGCCAGAGGAGGGGGGCTGGGGGCTGGTAAGGCAGGCGGGGGGGGGGGGGGGGGGGGGGGGTGCATGTGGCTCAAGGGCCCTAACCCAGGCTGCCGTCAATGGGTCGGTTTCGTTCACTCCGTCCCCCGCTGGCTCCCTGCATCCATCCACTAGTCCTGGAGCTGACGGCTCAGTTCGGTGCCTAGTGTGTTTGCGCTACGTGCTGCACTGTAGTCGACCAAAATCCGGGATGATTTTGAAATTCCCCCGGACATTTTTATGGGTATGAAAAGTAGGACATGTCCAGGAAAAAGAGGACTACTGCTCACCCTACCATATCAACAATTTGATGTTTCAGTGAGTGAGTGCTTGTTGCTATGATGCACCTGTGATCAGGAGCTTCGCTCGTTGTAAACCAACCAATCAGCGCACAGCTCATCTAAATATTAATTAGCATACCATAAAAGGAAGAAAACCTGTTGTTTCATTCTAGGGCTTTTAACCAGGCTTGCATTAGGGCTCATCGAACAGCAAATATGCCATTTTCAGCCCAACAAATGTTACACACCCTATTCAGAGACCTTAAGGACCAAATACCCTATAGAATCATTCTATCACCCCTTTAATGAAAATAAGCAGCTTCAAATGAAGTAAATCCAATAGGGATAGCCAAATGGAAACTATTCCTACACTGAGTGTGACTGATAACGAAAAGTACTTTGCAGATTCTCCATAAGATACCCTAAGATTATCGTTGGACTGCTTACAATTCTTTGCATAAAGCTGTAACAAATGTAGAGAGCTCCTTCATCGAAAGCTTCGGTTCGGAACCGTAGGTGCATTGAGAAGCGTTATCACAGATTCTTCTCCCCAGTAGCTTTTAGACTTTAGAAATTTCACTAGCTCAATAAGTTCTTTATGTCTCTCCTTTAAATGTATGGTTTTCATTTTTTATGTCCTGTCGCATCAGACGTGCATTTTGTACAACTTATCCGTTCAGTTTGTACATTTTATTTCAGCTAAATTTGCCACTTTTAATAACTGTAAAGCACTTTTCTTTATCTTGCAGCTGATATATTTAAGATTGCCTGCTTTAAGAAAATTAAAGATTTTACTCTTTTATAATTTTTTGAAACAACAATAATCAGTTGTTTTAGTCAAATTATAATTTATGGATCTAACAGAAAAATGCTTAAAAACTTGAAATATTGGTATCATTTGTTCTCTAATGGAGAAAAAAGGCTTTGTGAAAATCCTTCTTAAACAGGGAAACTGATGAAACATTAATACACAATTGTGAGCAATTTAATACAGTTTACTTACAATTATAGTTATATAGTTATATCAGAATATAGGTAGATCCTATTTAGATCCTTATTTACAGACATACAGTAAGAAGCAGAGGACATCAGGTCTGGTCAGATATTTTTTATTCATAATAGTTCAAAGCTTTTTTATGCTGCCCATGATTTCAGGAAACCTGTTGTGTTTTAAATTGAACTAATCAGTGTATCTTAAAAGCTTACAGAGTATGGTTGCAAAAACATGATTAAAAATTAAACTTTTATTATACGATATATTTAAACTCAGTGGGAGAGGAGTGGATTTTGCAGAATAATTTCAGTTTCTCTTTCCTGGATTAAATGCTGACCATTGGCTCAGAACATTTAGCAGTCATAAAAAAAACATCATAATCGGTTTGAGAGAACATTCCAGCACTCTGCTCTGTAACTATCTTATGCATGAATGGAAACAGGAGGCAAGGTTTTCCGAAACAAACAGATTTTTCAGAATGATGACACATTAATGATTGGAATTCCTTTAGAAAACATGTCAAAAAGAAGAAAAGCTGAAATCTAAAATCTCATTTCAGCGATAAAAACATACAGCTTTTAAATTAACACCTTCCATTTGGGTATCTGGAGTGTAAAGCCTTTCATCTAGAACGTGGAGATGCGGACATGGGTCAATGCGGAGCACTGTGACAGGTTATCAGAGTAGAGATGCGTCTGCTTGGGCTAAAATGAAGAGTCTCTAGAAGAAAAGTGAGGAAATCATATTGGACTGCACTCATTTTGCCAAGAGCTGGATTTAACTAGATGCTCTGGTGTAATAAACACTTTTGTAAGTGTGCAATTAAAATAGCAAGACATACAGCAGCACATTCGCAAAGACTTTCAGGCTTTGAATGTGTTTTAGTGTACCAAAAATCTTGTGGTGCTCTGTCTGGCCTGCATTAGTTTGGGAGAAGTGGGTTGGCTGGATGAGAGGAGGCAAAGACAGTAATCAGAAAGTTAGCGGGGGGGACACACCCAACCCTGCCTCAGTCTCAGTCAGATCCATTTTTTAACCAGAAAGGTTAGTATGAACTGATCACCGACCCAAAGACAAACCTGGAGCTCTGGCAGACCTTTATAAATAGATGCTGGAACACAACAACAGCGTTAAAGTGTTTCTTATGTTTTGGAAGATTTTATCATCAATAAGTGCAAAACAACAGCTGGCAGAAAATAACTATCAGCACTCAAAGGGATGGTGTTCCATGGTGTGATTGGTGCGGCAAATCATTGGTTTACAACTTAAACTGTGGCTTTTACAGGATCATCCACCAGTGCTGGATGTTCAGTTGGGTTAAGATGGTTTGAAAGATGCTGTTACCCTGCAGTGGGCAGAGTTATCAAGTGTGTGATCCAGTTTTTTAGTGGGGAAATGGAGTACGACTGAGAGTTAGGCTAGAGATTTACATTTTTATTACAAGAATAAAGTCATGAAATTATGACAATGTTTTAACATTATAAAGTTGAAACATTGTCTTAAAAAAGTCATAATATTATGTGAATAAAGTCACGAAATTAGGAGAATAAAGTCATAATATTATGAGAAAAAATTCGCAACATTAGGAGAATAAAGATATAATATGAGAATAAAGGCACAAGATTAGGAGAGTAAAGTAATAATATTATGAGAATAAAGTTGCAACATTAGGAGAATAAAATGTTAACATTATGAAAATAAAGTCTTAAATTCATGAGAATAGTCATAATATTATGAGAATAAGGTCATCATAGCACAACCCGTTTCAGAAAGAAAGCTTTGAGCTCCGTCCAGCAGATGACGGCTGACCAGCTCCACCAATCAGCAACCTGAGTCCACTTTGACTCAGACAATCTGATAATAATTTGATGCTAAAAGACTTAATATTTCCTTGTTTGTGAACCCGATGCCAAAGTATAAGCTAACAAGATGCTCAACATTCCTCATTTTAGGGAAGAAAGAGTTTCTTGTTGTCCTAAAATGAAACTTTATTCTCCTAATGTTGCGACTTTATTCTCATAATGCTATGACTTGAAACTCATAATATTACGACTTTATAATGTTATAACATTATTATATTAATCATTTGACTTTATACTCGTATTTAAAAAAAATAATGTCTAGCCTGGCCCTAATAATCCACTTTAGGTGAGAAGCCTATGAACTTTGTTAAAGTTGGTCAGTGTCACTGGCTTTTCAGGTGTTTCCAGGAAGCAAATTTAAAAACATTAATTTGTTTCTATATGTTGATTGGCCAGCATACACCCTGTTTCAGAAAAAACTCTTACTGGAGTAGGACACAGATGCACCATCAGTCAGGATTTAGAAAAGAGGTTAAAATCCAGGTGAAGTGTTGAATCTGTAAATGTTGGCTCCTTTCAATGCAAACTCTTATTTCAGTTATTCCTGGGGTGCATGCGAACCAAATGGTCATTGGCAAAATCAAACTGTTATTACTGCTACATTTGTTACTGTAATATAATAAGGAGCTCTAAAAAAAAATCCCTTAAAGGAAAGCATACAGGCCACGCAGACGTCCAGATTCAACATTACTAAAATCAATATATACACACACTATGCATATAAATAATCAGATGCTAAACTGGTCATGTACGGTACGCAAATGCTTTGAGGTTGACTGCTGCCTGAGATTCTAACTGATCCTGACATTGATCCCATATTTTGCCTGGAAGCAGCCTCTCTATCTGACAGAAAACAGACAAACAGAGCACATCTGATTCCGTATAACAAGAGTAATCCCATCACTCTTTTTTCTCTTTTAAGTCAGACACTTGAAAATACACACAGATGCATGACTGAGATTTGGCAGAAGTGTTTCGGAAGTCTTTGGGAGGTTTTTGAAGGTGAACAGGAGAAAGTTTTTAAATGGATCAGAGAAATTTCACAAACACAAAAGTTTAAACATATTAAACACTATTAATGATGAGGTTGATTTATGGCCTCTGCTACTAGTGATGCACTAGGAAAAAACTTTTTGACTTCCTTCAGAGACTGTTTTTGCATATTTTAGGGAATCAGGAACTTTATTGTTGAGAGAGTTAAAAAGATTCACATCTTGGGAAACCGTTTTCATGGTTTCTGAAATCAGAGGGAAAAGAAAGATTTTTATGGTACTGGACTTAATTAGGACGCCCCAACATTTTTTTTTCCACTCTAAATGACTCAAATCAAACAAAGGTGGTCTCATGTAGAGCACTGGCTGCCGCTAATTTTGTTAACCCGTTAAGCCCAGATGATCTTAGGAACAAATTCCGCCTGAAATTACATATGTGCATTAAAGCAAGTGCAGCTCGCAAACTATAAATTGGAAAAACAATTGTTTGTATTTGTATGACTTAAAGGCATTGAGGAAAAGTTTTTCAAGTGGAACCACTATTTTAAATGTCACCATGTCTGATTTAGTGATTAAACAAAGAAAAAAATCAAAAATATTTGGCCTCGCCAAAGTTGAACCCTGAAAGCCCATTTGAAACTCTGGATGAACCCTCAGACCATAGAGATCCACACCTTGACTATAACTCTATAGTTTGGATTGGATTGAATAAGTTGAAGCATGTTTGTTCCACAAAGGTCCAGTGGGCAGTGTGCTAGGCTATGTTAGGATAATTATCATGTGATTTTGGCAAAGTGGTGTCAAAAGTGGCCAAATTGTGCCAAATTCATTTTTTCACTCATAAAAGGGAATCTGGTCAGACACATATGCTGACTTACATTATTGGAGACCTTGTGCATAAGCAAAAGCCTTTGCTCCTAAGAGTTAGCCATTGTTTCATTGAAATTTACCAATAATATCACCAAACCGAATGGAAAATAAGAGTAACAGAGAAAGCTTATGTAACGCATGCTGGTTACATCACCTGAAATGGTCGGACCATTACCTCCAACCCCTCGTTGGAAAGGTCTGAGCCTCTAGTTTCGAATGATGCCGGCCATTTGGGGGCTAAAAATGGATATCTGCTGTCGCATTACTCCCACTGAGTCACACATGTCAGGTGGGATTCTAAATCTCATTTTATTTGTTTACACAGCTAGCCAATGAACCAAACACTCATGTTTTTTACAGTGTGAGAGAAAGCCAGAGTACCTGGAGAGAACCCAGGCTTGCACAGGGAGAACATGCAAACTACATGCAGAAAAACCCTGGGTTGGAATCAAATATGGAACCGATTTGCTGCCAGGCAGTCAAAACACATTTCAAGGCAATTTAGATCATCCAGTCAGATTGATTCAAAGTTTTCTATCTAAGGAAAACCAGTTGATTGCATCGACTCATTGACTCTTCAGCAATCCCTCACACTAAGCATGCTTGTAACGACAGTGGAGAGGAAAAACTCCCTTTGAACAGGAAGAAACCAGCAGAGATACAAGAGGCAACTGTAAAAGGAGGCCCCGTCTAGGAACCACACAGCCAGGCAGACAAGCTCCAAGCCAGCTCCCATGCCAGAGGATGAAGAGAGCACATCCAGCCAGTTAAAAAAATCTTTGAAGAGCTGAGTTTATCATTGATGGTCGATAGATTCGTACAATTGATCTAGGTCCACATTTCAAGCAAAAAAAATCCACTCTTGATGGAATATTTATCTTTAGTTCTATGAGATTTGCAGGAGAGACTGGATTCGGAGACCAAGCAAAGTGGTTGAGTGAATGCAGCTTTCCCGCTCTATGACAGCCACAGGATCACTAAAACTGTGCCACATATGGAAATCCCTCACGTTCATCAAAACATTTCTCCTGAAGGGGAAAGTTGGAAATAAAGGGAGAAAGTTTTTGGGAGCGAACAGTTTGGGCTATTGTTCTTTTCATGATATATGATGAGTTCTTACTGTGTTTAAAAAAGCCCAGGTTAGTTAGGAGCTATAGCACGCTAAACCGGATGCTAAGAGGTTTTTAGCTTGATTTATTAATGCTTTATTAAAACTTTCATTACACATAATTATATTTAAAATGATTAATAAACAAATAATTAAAATAAACAGATCTCTTAGCAAACTCGTTAGTCTCTTAGTTAACAAAGTGGTTCATTTTATTGAGTCACAGTCACACATATAACAGGTTCTACTAAAGGTGATTAAAGGTACTTGTAAAAGCTTTGAAGCTAAATTAGGTAAAAGCTTATTTGATACATTTTCCTCCATTCATCAACTAAGAGCTCCCCCTGGTGTTAATAAAGACTTAGACAACTTTTATTCTCATTTGGTATAATCAGAGTGTGTACAAAACGAAATTTTGTTTAGTGCAGCTTTTCAGACAGTAAATGAACATTTCCATTTCATAAAGTGCAGCAGTGATCAAATGTAAACAGTGTGGGAGAAAAACATGGTGCAATAAAGGTATTGTTATAGAAGTTCAGATAATTAATATATATGGACTTTTCAACAGTTCATCAGTCTGATGGCGGTGGGGAAGAAGCTGCTGCAGAACCTGCTGGTCCTGCATTGAATGCTGTGAAGTCTCTTCCCAGAGGGCAGCAGGGAGAACAGTCCATGGTGGGGGGGTGAGGGGTCATTGATGATGTCACGGGCTCGGGACACGCAGCGCTGGGATGAAATGTCTTTAATGGAGGGGGGGCACGTGGTGTTTCTTCGCCTTTTTTACAGATCCCAAACTGTGCTGCAGACACTAGTTAGAGTCAGTTATCCAAATGGTTACTGATTTTTCCTCTGGGAAAACCCTTCAGTAGAATAATAATTTGCCAAAATAGTGTTTACTCTATCTCTTAGGTTTGCAATGTTTTATTGGTTTAAACTCATTATCTCTGTCCTAAATTAGTTTAAAATTCATTTAACCTCGGTTAATTTTATATCTCAACTTTATTTATGGAGTACTCAGCAGCCACAAAATGCTGTACAAACCAAGGAAAGGTGTAAGTGTATCACATAAAAGTTTAAAAGAATGAAATGAAAATAATAAAATGTATTTATAAAAATAAATAAAACCACAAACCGAAAAAAAAAAACAGGGAGATTCTCATGCTGTGTTTAAAGCCAAATAATCAAAAATGCATTTTAAGACAAGTTTTAAGTTTCAAGATGAATGTAAACAAAACTTAATGTGATATTGCATCACTTTACTGGTAATGGTTCTTTTCATTTGTTTGTTTTTTCTATGTGTACATGCTTTTTCTTTGCTTAGTTGCATATGTATGGAGATTTTAAAAAGCCCATTCATCCTTTCATCTGTTGCCCTAACAGATCCATTTGGACCTGTGTTCACAGGACAGAAGATAACAGATTGTAAAATCTTAAATATGTACCATGAATATGCTGGTGAAGACTCACCAAGGTCACAGTCATTCTAAAAAAGTTTTAAAAAGTTAAAAAAACAGTCCACTGGGCTTCGTTGAGTTCGAGGTGTTATCCAGTAGCCCAACAAAGCCTGTTTTTCTCTTAGAAAACATGCTAATGGGAGCTAAAACGGCAGAACGGGTCCAGCCATTTGGAACGGGGGCCGTTTGGCTTCTTTAGTTAGCCTACAATGGCCCATACCTGTCTATGTCTCTGAAAGGGTTAGGGTTAAAGGGAAATCCCTTTAATGACACCATGTTTTCTGTCTTGCATGTGTTCTAAACAAAATCGAGGCTTTGTTGGGCTACTGTAGAGTCCTGCACGGGTCGAGTTTTACCAACCCGCACCCGCCCGAACCCGTTAGGTACCGAACCCGACCCGTCACCCGCGGATATCTTCATTTCAAATCCAAACCCGACCCGACCCGTTGATATTTAACCCGCAACCCGACCCGTTACATCAAGTAATAGGCTATAGTACGCTGCGCTGCAGAACAGCACCATTAACACTGCAGCAGACCTGTATGCACTGACTGTGGCCTTTTTGGAGGGAAGCCCACACTGCCGGCAGGGCTTTAAGCTACAACAAGGGTCACCCCAGTGCCTGATTAATATAACATTTGTGATGTCCATAACAACACACACGCATAAAAAAAAATCACCAACTACCCGCCCGCACTAAAAAAATATCCGCCCGACCCGTTTATTTTTATTTATGTATTTTTCACCCGCAAAAGAGCATTTTAGCGGGTGACCCGTCGGGCACCCGACCCGTTGCAGGACTAGGCTACTGTATAAAACCTCGAAATTAACACTATTTCTGACATTTTAAATTGAAAAAGCTTCCTGGAACGGAAGCAAAACGTCTTCAACCTTGGAAACAAGTTCCAGAGGATTGTCTTTTAGCTTTTTAAACTTTTTTTATGAAGTACATGAATGAATTCAAGTGTACATCCAGAGATTAAAAACATCTTGGGATAAAAAGTATAGGAAATATATAATATATAATTTCTTCATTTTCAGTTAAATCTTGGAATTTAGATTATTTAGTTTGATTTGTTATTTAGAATAGGATTTGTTTAGTGATTCACTTAATTAGTTAATTAATTTTAGCTTGGGATGTGGGTGTTTCACAGCATAAATAGGTAGGTTTTATTTAGCTCAATGTGCACGTGGCCGGTCATATATATTTTTTTTTTACCAGTCTCAGTCAGACTCAGTCTAAATCCCAGTTAATCAGTCAGTCAATCAAAGAACAGGTGGAGGTATGGAAGTGAGAGCAGAAGCAGAATCCTGTGAAGCCTGTAACCTGTTTTGTCTGAATGGAGAATAAAACAAGCAGAGAACTGGATTTTGACCCTTTTCTGATATTTTCGGACTACGTAAGCCAGAATCCACGGTGCATCAGGGGGATATTTCAGTTTAATTCACCTTTTGCTTTGATCACCTTTAAGTCTTAAGTTTTTTGATTTTTGAATGTTAGTTTTGTACAAATAGTCACTACAGCAAGAATTTCTACTACTTTACTGAAAATGTTACTTATAAGAAATACTAATATAGAAGTATAACTTATTTAGCAAGTTCCTGGAGGTTTTATGTGCTTCGTAGAGTTTTGCTCTAATTTTAAATATAAGCAGACAACCTGTCAACCTTAGTATCACCTCTCAGCATTTTTACACTTTTTGTAGCATGTTTGAATTGCTTTGTTTAATGTGCCAATACGTTATTATATTGAGAAAAAAAAGTACTTTCATTTCAGAGAATCTAAAAAGATCATTATTTTCTCTTGGCTATGATAATACCTCTCATCAACCTGCCCCCCTTTCTTTTGCCCAAAAGAACTTTAATAAAGTTCTAATAGAAATATCGAGGGAGCCACAGGAAAGTTGTTTGTTGTCAGAGAATACATTTTGCTGTCTTGGCGGTTTGGTTTGGTCTTAGTGGTGCATGTATGATGGGACTCATTTCACTGGAACACAATGCAAACTTTCCCTCTCATGCACTTGGCTGTCTCCAGAAGCGCTGTATTTCTGTGTTGTATTATTGATGGAGAGGCAGTCAGAGGGCGATGTTTTGCTCTGCAGCTGAATAAATCAACACTGAATAAATCACCAAATCAAACCGTATTTACAACCCAGGAGAGGCCATCAACCTTATCCGGCAACATGTACTTCACTCACTCTGCCTGCTATGTTTCCATTTCTAATCACCATCTCCTCACAGTCAGAGCTTTTCCTTTTTCTGCCAATTATCTGTTCAGTTCTCATCGGTTTCCCTGTTAGTTAAAGTTCTACCAGAGAAGCTTATTGGACAACAGTAACATATATTAATCATTAAAATATAACTTTAAATTTCCTCTTAAACAATTGCATACAGCTGATGGATTCAGGATTTCATGAGCGTTAGACTCCCTATTTTTTAAGCAATTTCCATTTTTGGTTTTTCTCCTCTCATGTTAATAAAATACGATGGATCTATGCAGAGTTTGAGTTTTAATCATTTTTCTTTGGTTTAATTTCCCAAAAGCGCCGTATTATTTTTATGATTACTTAATACGTTTTGTAAAACAATAAAAAAAAATCAGTAAAGAAATCAATATGAAATTACTTTCATAAGTTATTTTGATTTGTTTGCACAAATTAACTTTATTGTCCTTAAATTGTTGTGTAATCTCTTAGTTTATTTAATTATTGAATTGAGGTCCCGCACTTTATTTTTTATTATTTTATAAAAGTTCCTACTTAATTGCTTACATGGTTTGAATGGATACAGAAAGAGAAATGACAGGAAGGTAGATTTTTTTTCTTCTTCACACAAAGAGAGAAAATAAGAAAAGAAAATATTATATTTGTGTCTATGTTCTCTCTGAAGGGATGTCAGCCTGAAAAGTTAAAGAACCGTCGGACTGAAGTCATGTAAAATACAGAGCGGAGCAAAGAGAACAAGAACATAAGAAAGAAACGGATAAATAATAATAAACATCAGAGATCAAATCAAGTCTATTTATTTTATATCTATGAAAAAATAAATCAATAATTGTCCCAGAAAAATATTTCTTTACAAAAATACAAAGAAAGATTAGAAATTCCTGAATATTTAACACAGAAAATAATAAAAAATATCTTAGTTGAATCAAATCCAAATTTTTTTTTTATAGGGCAAATGTTTATCTTAAAAAATTTAAATTCTGGATTTCTCTAGCAGTGCAAATTTAATCTTGGTTTATCTTTAAAAAATAAGATAAACCAAACAGACAGACATGTTCACAATATCTTTAGTTAATAACACAATATTAAACAAGAATAAAAATATGACATCATTTTTAAATGGGAGAACAAATTGGCCTTAAATAAAAAGCTTGACTTGTTTTTAGAAACAAACCAGGATGTTGGCTCTGAGTCCATCAGGGGGCTTTAAATAACCGATAAGACCTCATTAAATGGAACAAAAGGGAAACTTTTTAAGGCACTTTTTGATCAGAGTTTTTCTAAAGATCTCCTTTTCTAATAAGTTGCTTCAGTAGAAATATTTATATCCTGACTCTCACAGCCTCAAACAGACCATAATATTAAATGCTTATCATTTTTCTGGTTCCAGCTAGAGGAAATTTATCAGTACAGAAGTCATAATGTAGGTGTCAGAAGGGCAATAACCTTTGACTACCTTATCTCCAGCGTCACAGCTATAATTTTGTATAGGGAAAATATCTAATAATTTTATTAACATCCCAATAATCCCCCACTTTCTTTTCTAGATATCAAATTAAATTTGAGGGAACCTAAATGAAAGAATTTCACTCTGACTAGACAAATTATTTCGCAATATTCTTTCTGTGAGAATGTCCCTGTGAATCAGTCTGTTCCCAATTAATTATTATTCTGTTTAGAGTAAAGATTAAATTGACTTTAAAGTCATAGGGAAATCATATTAAATGTCAAATCATTCTGGCTTAAACATGTATATAAATTTACTCTTTATCAGAGGAGATTGCCCCAAAAGTTAGAAAATTTGTATTTATTAAAAATCCTGTCTCAAAATCTGTTTTTTTTTTTCGTTATCTTCTGCAGGCCAGTTAGTTATACGTCAGCCTGAACACCTAAATTCAGCCAATCATATATCAACGGTCATCTGTCAATCAATTTTTTTCAGTCATAGATTCTTGATTCATATGTTGAAGCTAATATACGCAACGGTTGAAATCAGAATCCTTTCCTTTCCCATTGAGTTGCGTCCCAGTGTTCACGGGGATGGACGTCTGTGTCTTCGGCAGGCGTAGAGCTAACAGAACTGGCAGCGTTGCGAGGCGAGGGCTCAAACATGTACGGCTGTAATCCTTCTACACCAAACCAAGCTTCTGCCGCCCTGGCGTCCTCTTCCACTACATCTTCGTCCCCGCTTTCCTCCTCTAAATAAAAAATGGATGACGGAGGAGACTCATCCACGACCTCCGACACTAAACTCTCCTCCTCTTCCATGTTTCCTCTGTCCATAGCGTTCCTTGACAGCGTCGTTTCTAAGCCACCAATTTAGTGCTACTTGGTCCCAATGGAATTTCCCATTGGGAACCTGCTAGCACTAAGTTGCTAACTGGTTAGCAAGATGCTTGCGAACCTTCCGCCACAACAATCCCGCCTCCTTGATAAACAACCAATCACATTTACTTTATTCACTAGTGTAAAGTCATGCACAACTTGGGAGAATTCAGAAATGCAACGGTTGGAACAGCCGCTTCCCAACGACTTTAACCAGTTTGGGGCAGTGCGGTTATTGGGTTTGTGCATTTGGTAACCTTTAGTTGATATGTTTACTATATCTTAATAGATTGGAGGCATATTTTTGGATTCATGTTCTGGTTGACCTTTCAAGCAACTACAAACAATGTGCTGATGAAGATTCTCAGTCATCCAGGTCATAGTCATTCCAGTGGCGGCTGGTGAAAAATATTTTTGGTGGGGCTGATATAGCCTAGTGTATGTCTCCAACTAATCCGGAATAAGAATTCAAATAAGCAATTGGACAATACATACAATTTAACAGTAATGATTTAATTTACTATATAATAACAGTAACAGTGATGATTTGGGTCACTGTGACGGGGTTCTTTGGCCTCCAAGAATCCAGGCTCAGTCGGGTTACCAGTGTTGGTGATTTATTGTGCTCAAAAACTCAAAACCGGGTGCAAAAGAAACTAAACATATACAAGATACTCTGGGCCTCAGCCTCCCTCCAGTTACCAGCAATGTAACAAAGAAATAGAAAACAGAAATGGCCGCTTTTCTTCCCACAGCCCTCATTTAATAGTTTAAGCCCCTACAGGCTCTCTTATTTCTGATTTCTTCTCATTAATCAGTTTTGTCCATATATTACCTCCACAAACAATTGATGTACAAAAACAAATAATTTTTACAACTTAATTCCTTTACACAGATTCATTGACTTATTCAATTACACCAAACTGAGTTTGAACCCAGCAAAGACGCCGCCAGACTGAAGATGACAAGTCACGATGACACGTACACACACACACACACACCCACACACACACGTACACACACACACACAGCTAACCCTACTGAAATATTAAGTGTGCAACCTCAATACGCCAGCAGATAACCAGGAACAGCTTGTGTTTTTTAAGTTAATGGAGCTACTGGGCTCAGCGCGAGTGTATTGGTCCTCACAAGCACATGGAACAGGAATGTGTGTGTGGCGCGCAAAGTTAGAGGATGTTTTAAGCGACGAGGTGGATTCGTCACAGTCACAATAACCATGACATGAAATTTTCCTACCCTACAACAGGGATGTTCTTCTGGCAAACGGGTAGATAAATAAGGATCTCACCGAATTTGGTGGAAGCTGCATCTCGTTCGTAACATTCGCCATCGTCCCTCTAATTGTCTGCACCTGCGCTTGGGTTCAGAAGCCTGTTAAAGGGCAGTATTTTCAGAGCCCCAAGACCATAAAGTTCTGAGACGCTGATTGGCCATTAAATTATTAAATTCACCTAGCAATAGTACATGATTGGCAGATTCTCTGCAAATGTGGGGCAGTCTAATCGCAGCCCCAAGACAGAGACGGTAGGAGTCTGTCTGTGGAAATCCACAAATGAATGACAGTAGATAGGGAAATGTAGTTTACATAATTTGTTTTGCTTATAGGTACACACTCTAGAGAGTAAAACTGACATTTATGAGTTAATTTCTAAAAATTTTTAAAATTTCTAAAAATTAAATTTCTCTCTTCTTATCAGGGTGCCCCAGCGCCCCCTATGGGCCGGCCGCCACTGAGTCATTCTGTAAAATGTCTTTGTCTGCCATTGTCTGGATTGTTTTTTAAACTTTTACGGAATAACTACAAACAATGAAAAGATCTGGTGACTGTCTAGTAGTATTTCTTTATTAAATGTGGGTAAAATTCTTCAGTGTTTGTGTTGGTTTAATTTTCAAAGTCACAGCTGATTTTTCCAGATCACCTGTTACTTCAATTTCTACTGTTATTAGGGTCATCTGGTCTTAAGCTCCTAATACTTCTGGGCTGCAGCTATTTGCCTACAGATCCAAACACTGAAGGACCAAAGCTTCCTTAGGAGGTCCAGTCTGCTCTGTCATTTCTTGTAGACATCGTCACAGATGTGTCTCCAATCTTGTCTGTTGTGCAAATGAACAATAAGGTGTTTATACTCTTCTACCTCCAAAGGTGTTAAGTTAAGAAGTATAAATACCACATTAACTTACTTAAGTAGAAATGTTGATTATCTACACTTTACTGGAGTAATTATTTTTCAGTCAATTCAATTTCAATTCAATTCAGTTTATTTCTATGGCGCCAATTCACAACACATGTCATCTCAAGGCACTTTACAGTTCAACCAGATCATCCAGTCAGATTGATTCTAAGTTTTCTATCTAAGGAAAACCAGTTTATTGCATCGACTCAACTTCTGGTAGTTGGTTCCACAGGAGAGGAGCCTGATAACTAAAAGATCTGCCTCCCATTCTACTTTTAGAAATTCTAGGAACCACTAGTAAACCTGGAGATTGAGAGCGAAGTGCTCTGTTAGGAACATAAGGAACAATCAGATCTCTGATATCAGATGGAGCTTGGCCATTTAAGGCTTTATATGCAGAGGTATCAAGTAATAAAGTACATATACTTTGTTACTGTACTTAAGTACACTTTTTAGGTATCTATACTTTACTCCATTACTTATTTTTCTTCCTACTTCTGACTTTCACTCATTACATTTTCACACAAGTATCTCTACTTTTTATTTCTTACATTTTTGAAACAAACGTTACTCGTTACTCTTGGCTTCGGTTTAATGCAGAGGTCATGGATTAGACATAGACTCTTGAGCTATAAGAAGCAGAATTTTTAGAAATGGTTGAACAATTGAGCTTTCAGTTTATATAGTGGCATCTGGTGTCTGCAGAAGCAAAGACAGTTTGCCGGTAGTGCCTGTCTGTTGGGATCCAGAGGCTTGCCCACCTGAGGGCGCCGAGGATCCCTTCCTGATGGTTTGTTCTTCTTTTGGGATCTGGGGTGCTGTCTACCTTCCTCCACCAGAGGGCATACTGGATCTCCTGAAGCTGGAGCTGACTTCATCAGCTGCTTCTCATCTGTTCATCAGGGGACCAGTACTTAAGTGGGCTGTGGACAACACTGCGGTGCCAGAGTGTTAGTCAATCACGGTACAGCAAACCCTGAGCCAACCAGCCTGTCTGATTCTCTGACTCCCCTGAAACCAGAACCTGAACCTAATCAGTTTTTGTCTTCTCTGCTTCTTAGGAAGAAACCTGACTGAACCCTGGAACTCTGGAAGAGTTTCTCTGCTGAAATCTGCCTGCCGGCTCTCAGGAGCTCATCTAAAGAATCTACTGTCTGAACCTGCCTGCCCGCCCTCAAGAAGAGGATCGGAAGAAACTCTGGATCAGAACACTGATAAGTCTGAAGTCGAGCCCTGCCGTTGCTCAGCCCTCAGCCTGCAGTCTGCCTCTGAACCCAAACCTGGAGATCTACAAGCCCCAGCCAAGCCAAGCCTCCTCCGAGCCCTCAGTCTGCCGTCAGCCTCTGAACCCTCCTGGTTCCCTCCTTCTGTCTGCTCAACTCAAACCTCAACCCTCAGCCTGCCGTCAGCCTCTGAACCCTCCTGGTTCCCTCCTTCTGTCTGCTCAACTCAAAACTTAACCCTCAGCCTGCCGTCAGCCTCTGAACCCTCCTGGTTCCCTCCTTCTGTCTGCTCAACTCAAACCTCAACCCTCAGCCTGCCGTCAGCCTCTGAACCCTCCTGGTTCCCTCCTTCTGTCTGCTCAACTCAAACCTCAACCCTCAGCCTGCCGTCAGCCTCTGAACCCTCCTGGTTCCCTCCTTCTGTCTGCTCAACTCAAAACTTAACCCTCAGCCTGCCGTCAGCCTCTGAACCCTCCTGGTTCCCTCCTTCTGTCTGCTCAACTCAAACCTCAACCCTCAGCCTGCCGTCAGCCTCTGAACCCTCCTGGTTCCCTCCTTCTGTCTGCTCAACTCAAAACTTAACCCTCAGCCTGCCGTCAGCCTCTGAACCCTCCTGGTTCCCTCCTTCTGTCTGCTCAACTCAAACCTCAACCCTCAGCCTGCCGTCAGCCTCTGAACCCTCCTGGTTCCCTCCTTCTGTCTGCTCAACTCAAAACTTAACCCTCAGTCTGCCGTCAGCCTCTGAACCCTCCTGGTTCCCTCCTTCTGTCTGCTCAACTCAAACCTCAACCCTCAGCCTGCCGTCAGCCTCTGAACCCTCCTGGTTCCCTCCTTCTGTCTGCTCAACTCAAAACTTAACCCTCAGCCTGCCGTCAGCCTCTGAACCCTCCTGGTTCCCTCCTTCTGTCTGCTCAACTCAAACCTCAACCCTCAGCCTGCCGTCAGCCTCTGAACCCTCCTGGTTCCCTCCTTCTGTCTGCTCAACTCAAACCTCAACCCTCAGCCTGCCGTCAGCCTCTGAACCCTCCTGGTTCCCTCCTTCTGTCTGCTCAACTCAAAACTTAACCCTCAGCCTGCCGTCAGCCTCTGAACCCTCCTGGTTCCCTCCTTCTGTCTGCTCAACTCAAACCTCAACCCTCAGCCTGCCGTCAGCCTCTGAACCCTCCTGGTTCCCTCCTTCTGTCTGCTCAACTCAAACCTCAACCCTCAGCCTGCCGTCAGCCTCTGAACCCTCCTGGTTCCCTCCTTCTGTCTGCTCAACTCAAAACTCAACCCTCAGCCTGCCGTCAGCCTCTGAACCCTCCTGGTTCCCTCCTTCTGTCTGCTCAACTCAAACCTCAACCCTCAGCCTGCCGTCAGCCTCTGAACCCTCCTGGTTCCCTCCTTCTGTCTGCTCAACTCAAAACTTAACCCTCAGCCTGCCGTCAGCCTCTGAACCCTCCTGGTTCCCTCCTTCTGTCTGCTCAACTCAAAACTCAACCCTCAGCCTGCCGTCAGCCTCTGAACCCTCCTGGTTCCCTCCTTCTGTCTGCTCAACTCAAACCTCAACCCTCAGCCTGCCGTCAGCCTCTGAACCCTCCTGGTTCCCTCCTTCTGTCTGCTCAACTCAAACCTCAACCCTCAGCCTGCCGTCAGCCTCTGAACCCTCCTGGTTCCCTCCTTCTGTCTGCTCAACTCAAACCTCAACCCTCAGCCTGCCGTCAGCCTCTGAACCCTCCTGGTTCACTCCTTCTGTCTGCTCAACTCAAACCTCAACCCTCAGCCTGCCGTCAGCCTCTGAGTTCTCCTGGTTCCCCCCTCTGCTGCTCTGCTCAAGCTCCAGGACAGTAACCCAGCCGTGACCAGCCCTGGACCAGATTTTCCCTGAATCTGTTCAATATTCAAACCTGTGTTTCAATAAACCTTTGAACTTTTTCCCAGTCTCCGGTTGTGTTCTGCATATGGGCTAGGAACTAAACCAATCATGACACTGTCTTCCCCGAAAAACTCCTGGATCAGCTTTTCTGATTGGTTGACACTGTCTGTTTTGGATAGCTTGATCTCTTCCTCCATCGTCAAGCAAATGACAGAAGCTCAACAAGCTGAAAAAGAAGGCCGGCTCTGTTCTAGAAGTCAGCCTTCTAGAACTATTTTTTTATGGGTCTGGAAGAAATGTTAAGATTGGAGAAGATTTTACCAAAGATTCTAAAAAAAATAAATAAAAATAAAAAAACAGGTCTTGACATGAAGCTTAGTGAAAGAATAATTACTAAAAGGCAGGTTAGACTAAGAGAGCCAAGAATTTAGATTAGCTCTACCAATTCTCAGAGAAACCTTGAACAAATGTCCAGCCAGGAAAATTAAAACAGAGACTGTTTCATTGTGACATGCTAAGGACATTGGTATTAAAATATTAGTTGTGGCATGTGTATCATTTAACTGAAATAATTCAACAATTGTTGATCAAAAATGTTTCCTCCACAGGTTATATGATCAGAACAAACATGAGCATTTCAGACATACTTTAAAAGGCCCAAATAAATAACATATTCACTCCCATTGTAACTGTATGTAAATATCCTAACAGTATTGCAATATAAATGACAGTAGAAAGAAGTTTAGAGCAACACAATGCTGGTAGAAAGGAAACCAGATTTCAGAGATCAAATCCTGCTCTGAGATAAGAACTAATTAAATGGAATTAAAAGGAAATTAAGAAACTAGGATGGTTACAAAAACATTTATATTGTATATATATTTATTCAGAGGAATCAAATTTAAGAGCAGCATTTCCTACAATTTAATTAAAAGGTATAACAATAAAGTTATAATCAGTTTCCGTGGCTGATGAATGCAGATTTAAGCAGGTGATTTTCTCTCTTATTAATATCACTTTATGGGTTTTTGGCTCTCTGTTAGTTTATTATACTTTCTCCCCTTTTGGTTTTGTCTGTAAGTCTGTGAGTAACTCTCCCCAGAAACAAGAGACAAACACAACTATGCCTGATTGCCTCTGTTCAAAAATCCCTACAATCCATTATCTCAGCTACTCAATTCAATTCAATTTATTTCTATAGCGCCAATTCACAACGCATGCCATCTGAAGGCACTTTACAGTTCACCAGATCGTCGTCGTCGTCTCCCGCTTTATCCGGAACCGGGTTGCGGGGGCAGCAGACTAAGCAGAGACTCCCAGACTTCCCTCTCCGCAGACACCTCCTCCAGCTCTGTTGGGGGAAGCCCTAGGCGCTCCCAGGCCAGCCGAGAGACAGTCTCTCCAGCGTGTCCTGGGTCGTCCCCTGGGCCTCCTCCCGGTGGGACATGCCTGGAACACCTCCCGAGGGAGGCGTCCAGGGGGCATCCGAAGAAGATGTCCGAGCCACCTCAACTGACTCCTCTCGATGTGGAGGAGAACCGGCTCTACTCTGAGCTACTCTCCGCTTCACACTCGGCTGCCAACCACCACAGCACACGCTGTAGGTCTTGGCAGGAGGGAGCCAGCAGAACTACGTCATCTGCAAATAGCAGGGACGAGATCCGCTGTTCCCCAAACCAGACCCCCTCCGATCCTCGGCTGCGCCTAGAAATCCTGTCCATAAAAGTTATGAACAGGACCGGTGACAGAGGGCAGCCCTGTCGGAGTCCAACATGCACTGGGAACAGGTCCGACTTAATGCCGGCAATGCGAACCAGACTCCTGCTCCGCTTGTACAGAGAACTGTTCACCAGATCATATAGTGAAATTGTTTCAAAGTTTTCTATCATTGACTTTTCAGCAATCCCTCACACTAAGCATGCTTGTAGTGACAGTGGAGAGGAAAAACTCTTAGCTCCGAGTCAGCTCCCATGTCAGAGGATGAAGAGAGCACATCCAGTTAGTCACAGTCAGAGAAACAGGACTACACTGGAAAACAGGCCAAGCTCCAACATCTATAAACAAAGGTGTTGATGGCAGCAGCACAGCTGATATTTCTCTCCAGGATGGAGTCACAGCCAAACAGGAACAGACCAGATGAAGCTACTATGAGAAAAAGCAGAGACAGCAGAACGTTAGAGATTGAACTAATAGATTCTGCAGAGTGGAAGAAAAGAGATGGAATGAAGCAGAGTGATGAAAAAGGGGTCCCTATGTCCTCCAGCAGTCTAAGCCTATAGCAGCATAACTATAGAGATAGCTCAGGATAACCTGAGCCAATCTAACTATAAGCTTTATCAAAGCTCAAACTCATACTTTTAGGTCTTAAATTACAAACTAAAAGTCAGCATTCAGCTGTTAGACATCTTTGTTTGGATGAACCCTTGGGGACAAAGTCCACCGTGTATTCTCTAATCATTCTGCTATCACTTTCTCATCCTGCACCCCTTTGCTGATTCTTCTTATTCGGTTTGTCAAAAAGGTAAAGCTAACTTAAATTTTATTTTGCTCTTTTGTTTCCATCTCTACTTAAAACAAAAGCAATCCTGAACCCCGGCCTCAGCCAATGTTGACAACATCAGTGAGTTTTCCTAGTGCGAACCAAACCTTTATCTCCACAGTACCTCAGTTCAAACATAGATAATCTGTTTAATCTTACCATGACAGGTAGCTCCCTGTCAGTGGTGACAAGCTTTGCTTTGCTCTTTTATCTTTTGTTTTTTGATCAACTCTTTTTTTTTTACATACAATGAATATAAAGAATATAAATCACCATCATCACATTAGCAGACATCCCAAGTCCCAAGAAGTTCTGGGAGTCTCCCTGATATAGATAGTTGTTCACGGATACCTGCGATGCGGATAAATTATCATGGATTTTACTCTCTGGGAGGTGGTGTTTTTCCAATGACAGTGAGAGCGGGCAGGTAGTACAATAATTCATGCATCATGTGTGGATTAGAACTACTTGGATTGCACAGGAACAACAAGAGAGCGCGGGTGTGGGGAGGAGGTTGCAGTGAAACCTGTGCAGCGTTTCTGTCCAAAGCGATGCTCTGATCAACCAGCGTTCCAGGCGGCTGGTTGTCAGAGAGCTGATTGGATCAGTCCGATAAGTTTCTCTGGTTACTCTCTGGCAGTCACCTAGTTACCACTCAAAGCTGTGCATCCTGGGAAACGGCAGAGGTTGAATCCTCGAGTAAAAAATGAAAATATAGGACTAACTTTACAGCAGAATATACTAAAGAATATCCACGTCTAGTGAAGGGGAGGAACAGTGGCGGATCTAGACCAAATGTACCAGGGGGCCAGAAGGGGGCCAGCATGTTTTCATGGGGGCCCAGAAAAGCATGAAATAAAAAACAGGACAAGGGATTCAAATACATTAAGGGAGCTGCATGAAGTGACATTTCTTTACAATTAGGTTAAATAAAAATTCTATTTCTTATGAGGTCAATATACATTTATAATTTAGGAATTTTACATATTTTTTACTTAATTTAAGTTAAAACTACTGTCTCTATAAAATTTGAATTAGAACTCAAGAAAAACTGTTAAATTCGTCTCTAAAAATTGGAGGATTTTTTTTATTTGTTGTGAAGATAAAAACATTTAGCAGATGAAAACTGGAATCCTATCTCAACACCACTGAAGCTATTACCTTATTGTTTTTGAATAATTAGTAAAACAGAAGTTGTAAAGAAAAAGAATGAAGTAGATCCAAAGGACCCATCAGTAACCATGTCTGTTCCAGCGCAGATCAATATTAGAATTACTGGCCCCTTTCTAGAACTGGCCATGGTGAGGAATGATGACACCTTGGCGAGGTGCACCATATGCTGAAGTCCCATGAAAAGCATGAGTCCCATAAGCATCTCCCTGAAATGAGTTTTTGGAACTTGGGATGTCTGTATTACAGAACAATTATGGAACGAATAAATCAGCTCCACTGATGACAATGCTTCCCATTTGGCTTGGTTAATAGCTTCTACCAACTAACCAAGGCACAAGCTAGTAAGAAGTTAGCTTTTTTTTAGGATTTAGAGTTTATTTTAGCAATTGATGATGATGAGAGGATTTATTTACAAAGAAAACCTATTAGTATAGTATTTTCTAAATTATTAATGGAGATAATGTTAGGGTCATTGCCATAGCCCAGGAGTCGGCAACCCGCGGCTCCAGAGCTGCACGCGCCTCTTTAATGCCCCTGTTGCAGCTCACTGAAACTTTTTCAAAAATGTAAGAAAATTGAAAAAATTAATTTTTTCTTTTTGTATGGTGTGCAGGAGGTAAAAAAATAAAAATAAAATAAAATCCTTATGCTTCCAATAACCACACATTTGTATAATAAATATATTTTTAAACAATAAATGTAAACATTTCTGTCCACAAAGAATAAGGTCATAACCTGCAGCAGGTTTCAGCGCGGCGCGGTGCCAGGCAGGTGGCTGCTGTAAACAAAGCCGTGGGTGTGTCTCAGGCCATGGATCCCAAAGGGGAAAAAAGGACGATACCCAGGGGCAGATCTAGAAAAATATCTATGGTGTGGCGAGGGGGGGCATTTTTGAGGGGTGGCAACATACAGTATGGCATTTGCTTACACTGAATTTAATCACAGTTATCAGAGTTTGGTGAGAATACTATGTACAGTATGTGTTTCATGTGAAACAGTTCATATTAATAATACATCGTACAATGTGATCTCACCTAATAGGAGATAGAAGAATGATAACACTACTTCTAGTGGTGCATTATAACTAGAAAGGTATTAAGGTAAGACACAGGTGCTGAGTCTCAGATGTGTGAGATTGACTGTCAGAGAGGCAGCTTTGCAGCATTTGCACGACAAGAAACTATAGAAAGAAAAAGTTACCCATCAGAGATCTATGGACTGAGCTGGACTAAAGTGAGCATTATTGAATTGAGTTTTTGAAATAAATAAACTTTCAGTTATAATTCTAAAAAGAAAAGAACCTGCAATTCTATGCATGTTTATTATATTTGTTGAATCTTTTAGGATAACCTGAGGGATTACATATTAAAAAGATGTTTCTGTACTTATTCTAGAATGTTCTGTTATGGGCATTGTCATTTTAAAGAATCCTCTATGTTTGATATTATGCTTGAGTATTTTCTCAAACAAGATAGAAAAAAATGATAGCTATCCTCTGAATCCGTTGTAAGATCTCTTCTGTCTTCTTCCTCCATAAATCTATTTATGGTCTGTTTTTTGTTGTTGTTGAATATGTTCTTTATTGGTGGGTAGGAAGGGAAAGACTGTTATAATCAGCTGATTTCTTCTAAAGCACTTTGTGTGGCACATAGCTTTATAAAAAGCACTAATAAGCCCTATTTAGCTAAATCGACCAGTTTGTTTCCCCCTCTTGGTTCTGATCTTTTGTGCAGGTCTGATTTAAGCACTGTTGTGCCTGAACACGTTCATTGAACGAAAGTTCATGAACTCGTTCATATTTTGGGCGAACGTGAACTGAACGTACTGTATTACTGCCTGATGAACGTTATTGTGAACTCGTTCATTCTGGTGTCTGTGAACGGCACGCTCTCTCAGTTCAACTTCGTTCAATAGATTGCCAGATTTCTATAGAGCCCTCAAGGCGAAACCCCGGCTAAATCACACTGTAAACAGGCCTTTATATGTAGCGGGAAAAACACCCAATCTGGCAACACCGGCTACCAGTGTCGTAGCCTACAGCCGCGTGCGTCATCAAAACAAAATGCAGCGTGGAAGCTACAGCAGCATGGAGGCGACCGTGGAGGCAACAAAGCAGCAGTATGATCACTTAAAACAGTTTAATGACCAGGTGGTCGGTGAGGATGATGGCAACAATCTTACATTTCTCTGCAAACTTTGCCTGCCGGCTTTCAGTAAAAAAATCCGCACTTCAGTAACATCCAAAGCAAATCTGAAACGGCATATGTACTGAAATAGAATTTCAAATGGAAAAAAATATTAAAATTAAAAAAAACATTTGTACCTTAAAGACTACTTTCCTGTTTTTCTTTTAATAATTCCTCATAAAAAAGACCATTCAAGCAGCACATTTTTCCTGATGTTTTTGAGAATATACTGTAGGGGTGAAAGCTGCAGCTGCTACTAGTGTGAAGTGAAAGGACAGCAACAAAGCGTTAAAGCAACAATGGGGAAATGCTGTCCCCTCAATGCTAATGTAAACCCTGGTTGGATAAGGATTCAAAACTGGATATGAAGATGAAATCTGACGCACAGTTTCAGAGTTACAACTGATAAAATAATTGCTGTCTGTGGTTCTACAGGCTATGTTGTAATTGAGCAATATATGAAAAAAAAAACTATGAACTAGTTAATTTTTTGGAAGTGTGAACTTTGTTCAAAATTTTGAATTATGAACTATTAACTGAACTAGTTCATTTTAAAATGTGTGAACTGAACTTTGAACTAGTTCACGTAGAAAGAGAAGTTTCCCAACACTGGATTTAAGCCCAACAAAATCTGGTCCAGACCAAATAACTGGATGGAGTCTTACTTGCTGAAATGGTCTTGATCCACTTCCTATTGGACTCTGGTGCAGGTTGCTTCAGGAATCATTACAAACTGGCCTCATTCTCACCCAAATTCAGAAAGCTCACAGCTTTTGGGCTTAGCAAGCTACTGGTGTATTAAATGTAGTACAGAAACTATACCTGATCCACCTTATGTTGCCTAGCAACATCGCTACCAGCATGTGTTGAATCTTCTTGGGTGGTATAAGGTAGGTAATGAGGTCTTTGAAGACAGTAATACTTTAGATAAATACTGTTTCTAAATGTCTGTATTTGATTGTAAAACTGAAATACAAAACTATGAGAAATCTTAAAAAGTATTCAAGGACAATTACATTTCAAAGCATATATTTTTCTTTGAATAACTTTTTATCTGATCAGTAAAAGAAAACCAAAAATAAGTCAAATCGGTCTCTGCCAGTCACGTGACATTTGTTGCTAAGACGCCATTTTAGGCGGAAAAGGCGTAGTGTAAACAACCACAGCATAGCTAAACGAAGTACTAAAGGCCCGTTTACATAGCAGCCTGTCCAAGATAAGTCATTACAGTTAACATAAGCCAGTCACTTGGCATTTGTTGCTAAGACGCCATTTTAGGCGGAAAAGGCGTAGTGTACCGCGCCCGAGGTAAACACTTGACGTCACTTGGCGGAGACCGATTGAACAAAGAAGAAAGTTATTGTTTAAAAAAACAGCTGAACTATTTTAAAAAATGCATTCCGTGTTCAGCAGTTGGGATTAGAATGTTCGATAACACCTGGCATGTGATGTCACAAAGAGATCAAAGCTGATGACATCACAGACTTTGGAAGGGATCTGAGCTCAGTGTTCTTATCTGTTCCAGACCTTCTTCTAGACAGATCACTTTTGAGAAGCACGTTCGAACCTTAGTGAAACCAGCCAGACATTGTTCTCAGATATCACACGCCTTTTAGGTCGATATTCTGATTGATAGAAAGTTAGCCATGGAGCAAAAACAGATTGTTTTTGGAAACGAAACCTCTCCAGCTAAACTTTCATGGGAAGACATGGTGGACCTCCCCATCCAGGTCGACTATGAGGCCATTATTTTCCCAGCTGAAGATGACAGCTCTGTCACCAGTGAGCTGCATCTCAGCCAACCAGAAGATGGTCCAGAAATCCAAGGGGAAACAATTTCTTCTGCTACCATTGAGGCTTCCCCCTTAGCGGAGGTTCAGCTGAATTCATCTCTCGCTGCTGACTCTACGTCTCTCAACTCAGACGAGGTCCAGCAAGCATGTCAGCCATCTCCACGGTTAGAAGAACCAAAGACTCGGCCCAGTGCGGGTCTTTCTTCTGAGACACCGTACTCACACCATCATGGTAAGTGTTTTGTTGGTCAATACAAACATGCAGTTTGGCCACATTTTGATAACCCAGTTCATTATGTGTCTTCCAAACCAGATAAAAACAAGAGAAAGCCATGGCACACTGGGGCCAACAGGAAAACTGATGTTGACCGCCCCAAGTTCTATCAAAGCAACAGGATGCCACGCCATGCGTCAGCGGTTACGACAAGCCCTCGCTCGATGTGCATCGAAGAGGCTTTCAAACATATCAACGATCTCACTCAGCAGGTTACTGCTCTAAAAACAGAGCTGCACGAGAGGACTTGTGATCTGCATGAGGAGAGAGAACAAAGAATCGAGTTTCAGGTTGACTGCAAAGCACAGAAGGAGCAAATCGCAGAACTGGAAAAAAGTTTAGAAAGTGAACGTCGCATGAGACTCAAAAGTGAAGAGAAAGAGGAGAAGCAGGAAACATTCACTGTAACCCAGCCTACACGTGCGTCAAAGTTACCACGCATTCCCACAGTTACAGTGTGCGTCAGTGTCCTGCATGAGCTCGCCTTCCTGAAGAGGCAGGCTGAGAAATACGCCAGTAGAGAAGCGAGGCTGGCAGAGGCTTTTGTAGAAGAACGAGAGCTGAGGCTCAAATATGAGGAACAGCTAAAGACTAAAACTGAAAATGACTCCAGACTTAAGGAACAGGAGGAACTGATCAAATCTCTGAAGAATCAAGTCTCACAAACCCAAAAAGAACATCATGAAGCTTCCTCACAAACAGAGGAGTCCATGAAAACTGTAGCTTCCTGTCAAAAAGAGGCGCCTGTGCAAAACAGGCCCCAAAGAAACAGATGTGGTTCCACAGTTAGAGGCCCCCACCATGAAAACAGGAGACAGAATCCAAACGGAGGCTTCAACCCCAACCCAGGCGTCTACATAAATGCTGGCCATCATCTGCATACAAGCCACCATCGAGACGCAGGGCTGTACCTGAACCAAGGCCCCCCCACACATGGAAACCACCATCTGACCAGAGGCCTGCAGGCCAACAGAAGATTTCCTCCCTACAGAGGCTATTAGACAAACACAGGCCACCAGGTTGAACGTGTTTTCTGGCCTAAATAAAGGCAACAGCTTTTAATATGCATATTAAAAAAAATAAAAAAAAAAAATAAAAAAAAGTTTATTTCATTGCTTTGTTTCTACTGTAATTAGCTTTGCAAAGGTTATTCAGTTTTTCAACTGGGGCAGACAAAACATGATTTGATTTTCTTCCTGCTCCCCTTTGCTTATGGTAAATGTGTGACAAAGTGGCTGTTTTTTCTAGTGATTTTTACCATGGAGCAATAAATGAAGACATTGCACCCCTGCACCTTCAGATAGGGTGGAGGTCTCTGACTGTTTTAGAGGCAAAGAGGTGGGAAGAAGTACCAGACCTGCTTTGAATCCCTGCGAGGGGGTTTTGGATTTTATCATTCTGCTCGGGAATCTTAATTCCCATGTGGAAAATAACAGTAATACCTGGAGCGGTGTGATCAGGAGCTGGGACGTGCAGAGGGGGGGGCTGATGGTGCTTGAGCACCTGCCGCTAAGCTCCTTTATACCCAAAGTGTCCTTTTGCCTTTTTATTTATTTATTGTGTGCTTGTATCTATGTGCATGTGTCTGTTTGTGTGTGTGTGCATGCCCAAAATAATAATAAACTAGATCTACCGTGCCACGGTAACCATGGCTGGTCACATGATCAACTCAATGTGCCCTCCCTCACTCTGCCTTCACTGCGCTGATGTGCCCTTCTGCAAATAACCAAGCGCTGCTTCAGAAAAACACTATGACTCCCGATTCCAGAAAAAGTAAACATCTGGTCCGGTAACTAGGTTCTGTGTTAGTTTGTGCATGGTGTATTGCTGCAAGATGAGTAGAGTAGACTGACCAAGTAAAGTGAGCAATGAGCATCCTCTGTGCTTTCCAAATTTGCACACACCGCCTCTCTCAAGTTATAGCCGCTTGTCAGCGGCGTAAAAGTGGGTATGCACTATAATACGCCGGCCTGGCTGAACTGGAGAGAGCGCAGATCCAATCGCAGTAAAATAATTTATATTACAGTTGTCGCATCCCTGCCGCTAGCAGGTTGACTACACATGCAAAGCGTGTTATGGGGAAGAATAACGTCAGGTTTTTACTGTCTGTTTCTCCTGCCATGAGCAAAGTGCATTAGCACTAGAAATCCTGGAGAATTCCAGTTTTCCTGCAAGCCCCCCTCCCCTCTACAAGTTTGTGTATTCACTCTACCTTGCTAACTGTCCTTGTTGTAATGCTAATAACCTGTGACATGACCAGCCCTTCTACATGAGACTGGGGCCCCGTCCACACGAAGTCAAAACGAACACGAAACGCTAATATTTTCCAGAACGTTTGTCGTAAAGACGGAGACGTAAAATAAATGTCATCGACCACACGAATGCATGAAAACGCTGCAAAATGTATGCCAGGCCTGTAAGTGGCGCTGTGGTGCCAAAGCAAAAATAGGCAACAAAATGTTGGGCATGCGCACTAATATTTATACATGGTTGCCCTGCGGATCCATTTTCGTGGTTCAGTCAAATTCAGGTGCTGAACTATGTCGTCTATACTGCTCTGTTCTTCCTGGAGATATTCCAGAAGAAGATTCTGTTGTAAGCCCGACAGCAGGGTGAGTAGCATGAGCAGCAACCATTCAACACAGTACGGCGCTCTGGACTCTGGTGCAGGTTGCTTCAGGAATCATTACAAACTGGCCTCATTCTCACCCAAATTCAGAAAGCTCACAGCTTTTGGGCTTAGCAAGCTACCGGTGTATTAAATGTAGTACAAAAACTATACCTGATCCACCTTATGTTGCCTAGCAACATCGCTACCAGCATGTGTTGAATCTTCTTGGGTGGTATAAGGTAGGTAATGAGGTCTTTGAAGACAGTAATACTTTAGATAAATACTGTTTCTAAATGTCTGTATTTGATTGTAAAACTGAAATACAAAACTATGAGAAATCTTAAAAAGTATTCAAGGACAATTACATTTCAAAGCATATATTTTTCTTTGAATAACTTTTTATCTGATCAGTAAAAGAAAACCAAAAATAAGTCAAATCGGTCTCTGCCAGTCACGTGACATTTGTTGCTAAGACGCCATTTTAGGCGGAAAAGGCGTAGTGTAAACAACCACAGCATAGCTAAACGAAGTACTAAAGGCCCGTTTTCATAGCAGCCTGTCCAAGATAAGTCATTACAGTTAACATAAGCCAGTCACTTGACATTTGTTGCTAAGACGCCATTTTAGGTGGAAAAGGCGTAGTGTACCGCGCCCGAGGTAAACACTTGACGTCACTTGGCGGAGACCGATTGAACAAAGAAGAAAGTTATTGTTTAAAAAAACAGCTGAACTATTTTTAAAAATGCATTCCGTGTTCAGCAGTTGGGATTAGAATGTTCGATAACACCTGGCATGTGATGTCACAAAGAGATCAAAGCTGATGACATCACAGACTTTGGAAGGGATCTGAGCTCAGTGTTCTTATCTGTTCCAGACCTTCTTCTAGACAGATCACTTTTGAGAAGCACGTTCGAACCTTAGTGAAACCAGCCAGACATCGTTCTCAGATATCACACGCCTTTTAGGTCGATATTCTGACTGATAGAAAGTTAGCCATGGAGCAAAAACAGATTGTTTTTGGAAACGAAACCTCTCCAGCTAAACTTTCATGGGAAGACATGGTGGACCTCCCCATCCAGGTCGACTATGAGGCCATTATTTTCCCAGCTGAAGATGACAGCTCTGTCACCAGTGAGCTGCATCTCAGCCAACCAGAAGATGGTCCAGAAATCCAAGGGGAAACAATTTCTTCTGCTACCATTGAGGCTTCCCCCTTAGCGGAGGTCCAGCTGAATTCATCTCTCACTGCTGACTCTACGTCTCTCAACTCAGACGAGGTCCAGCAAGCATGTCAGCCATCTCCACGGTTAGAAGAACCAAAGACTCGGCCCAGTGCGGGTCTTTCTTCTGAGACACCGTACTCACACCATCATGGTAAGTGTTTTGTTGGTCAATACAAACATGCAGATTGGCCACCTTTTGATAACCCAGTTCATTATGTGTCTTCCAAACCAGATAAAAACAAGAGAAAGCCATGGCACACTGGGGCCAACAGGAAAACTGATGTTGACCGCCCCAAGTTCTATCAAAGCAACAGGATGCCACGCCATGCGTCAGCGGTTACGACAAGCCCTCGCTCGATGTGCATCGAAGAGGCTATCAAACATATCAACGATCTCACTCAGCAGGTTACTGCTCTAAAAACAGAGCTGCACGAGAGGACTTGTGATCTGCATGAGGAGAGAGAACAAAGAATCGAGTTTCAGGTTGACTGCAAAGCACAGAAGGAGCAAATCGCAGAACTGGAAAAAAGTTTAGAAAGTGAACGTCGCATGAGACTCAAAAGTGAAGAGAAAGAGGAGAAGCAGGAAACATTCACTGTAACCCAGCCTACACGTGCGTCAAAGTTACCACGCATTCCCACAGTTACAGTGTGCGTCAGTGTCCTGCATGAGCTCGCCTTCCTGAAGAGGCAGGCTGAGAAATACGCCAGTAGAGAAGCGAGGCTGGCTGAGGCTTTTGTAGAAGAACGAGAGCTGAGGCTCAAATATGAGGAACAGCTAAAGACTAAAACTGAAAATGACTCCAGACTCAAGGAACAGGAGGAACTGATCAAATCTCTGAAGAATCAAGTCTCACAAACCCAAAAAGAACATCATGAAGCTTCCTCACAAACAGAGGAGTCCATGAAAACTGTAGCTTCCTGTCAAAAAGAGGCGCCTGTGCAAAACAGGCCCCAAAGAAACAGATGTGGTTCCACAGTTAGAGGCCCCCACCATGAAAACAGGAGACAGAATCCAAACGGAGGCTTCAACCCCAACCCAGGCGTCTACATAAATGCTGGCCATCATCTGCATACAAGCCACCATCGAGACGCAGGGCTGTACCTGAACCAAGGCCCCCCCACACATGGAAACCACCATCTGACCAGAGGCCTGCAGGCCAACAGAAGATTTCCTCCCTACAGAGGCTATTAGACAAACACAGGCCACCAGGTTGAACGTGTTTTCTGGCCTAAATAAAGGCAACAGCTTTTAATATGCATATTAAAAAAAATAAATAAAAAAAATAAAAACAAAAATAAAAAAAAGTTTGTTATTTCATTGCTTTGTTTCTACTGTAATTAGCTTTGCAAAGGTTATTCAGTTTTTCAACTGGGGCAGACAAAACATGATTTGATTTTCTTCCTGCTCCCCTTTGCTTATGGTAAATGTGTGACAAAGTGGCTGTTTTTTCTAGTGATTTTTACCATGGAGCAATAAATGAAGACATTGCACCCCTGCACCTTCAGATAGGGTGGAGGTCTCTGACTGTTTTAGAGGCAAAGAGGTGGGAAGAAGTACCAGACCTGCTTTGAATCCCTGCGAGGGGGTTTTGGATTTTATCATTCTGCTCGGGAATCTTAATTCCCATGTGGAAAATAACAGTAATACCTGGAGCGGTGTGATCAGGAGCTGGGACGTGCAGAGGGGGGGGGCTGATGGTGCTTGAGCACCTGCCGCTAAGCTCCTTTATACCCAAAGTGTCCTTTTGCCTTTTTATTTATTTATTGTGTGCTTGTATCTATGTGCATGTGTCTGTTTGTGTGTGTGTGCATGCCCAAAATAATAATAAACTAGATCTACCGTGCCACGGTAACCATGGCTGGTCACATGATCAACTCAACGTGCCCTCCCTCACTCTGCCTTCACTGCGCTGATGTGCCCTTCTGCAAATAACCAAGCGCTGCTTCAGAAAAACACTATGACTCCCGATTCCAGAAAAAGTAAACATCTGGTCCGGTAACTAGGTTCTGTGTTAGTTTGTGCATGGTGTATTGCTGCAAGATGAGTAGAGTAGACTGACCAAGTAAAGTGAGCAATGAGCATCCTCTGTGCTTTCCAAATTTGCACACACCGCCTCTCTCAAGTTATAGCCGCTTGTCAGCGGCGTAAAAGTGGGTATGCACTATAATACGCCGGCCTGGCTGAACTGGAGAGAGCGCAGATCCAATCGCAGTAAAATAATTTATATTACAGTTGTCGCATCCCTGCCGCTAGCAGGTTGACTACACATGCAAAGCGTGTTATGGGGAAGAATAACGTCAGGTTTTTACTGTCTGTTTCTCCTGCCATGAGCAAAGTGCATTAGCACTAGAAATCCTGGAGAATTCCAGTTTTCCTGCAAGCCCCCCTCCCCTCTACAAGTTTGTGTATTCACTCTACCTTGCTAACTGTCCTTGTTGTAATGCTAATAACCTGTGACATGACCAGGCCTTCTACATGAGACTGGGGCCCCGTCCACACGAAGTCAAAACGAACACGAAACGCTAATATTTTCCAGAACGTTTGTCGTAAAGACGGAGACGTAAAATAAATGTCATCGACCACACGAATGCATGAAAACGCTGCAAAATGTATGCCAGGCCTGTAAGTGGCGCTGTGGTGCCAAAGCAAAAATAGGCAACGAAATGTTGGGCATGCGCACTAATATTTATACATGGTTGCCCTGCGGATCCATTTTCGTGGTTCAGTCAAATTCAGGTGCTGAACTATGTCGTCTATACTGCTCTGTTCTTCCTGGAGATATTCCAGAAGAAGATTCTGTTGTAAGCCCGACAGCAGGGTGAGTAGCATGAGCAGCAACCATTCAACACAGTACGGCGCCATTGTTGTTGTGATACTGTGTTGCGCATGCGTGTTTAGAGGCGACGCTATGACGCATGCGTGTAAAAAAAAAAATGCAGTTAGAGCTTAAAGATGGAAACGCGAAAACGGCGTTTCAAAATCTTCCCACTCTGAAGGCTGAATAAAAAAAAGATCGTTTACAGACCCCCGAAACGCCGTTTTCGTATGGATGAGAGGTTTGGTGAAAAATTTGTGCGTTAGGCCAGGGCTGACTTCGTGTCGACAGGGCCTGTATAATGGTTGAAACAAACACAAACACTTTTCATTACCTTCCCTGCAACATCAGACCTTTTTGCAGGAATATCTTGATAAGTCATATCTAAATCTTTAATTTAGGCAAACCTATTGAACAACCAGATATCATACGGGTCCTAGTTCCTGAGCTGAGAGCAGGTCATAGCCATGCTTTTCCAACAAGGCAAGGCAGAGCCTATTTATATTGTCCATTCACCAACAGACTCATTTATATTGCAAAGCTCACTATGTGAAAGAAAGAACAACTTAGAGAATAATTGTATTTTGTCTTGTCTCGTCTTTTCACATCATTCAACATTTCAGCTTAGAGAATGACAAACCGTATGATTTCAGTACTGGAGTAACATTTATTCCACCCAAGGAAAAGCTCTACATATGAAGCTACAATTTAGCAGTTTTCACAACCCCAAGGTGAGTCCTTCCAGTTGCAGAGATTGCTCACCTGGCTTACTTATAAAAACAATTAAGAAATCTCAAAAAATAGAGTTTAGCACATATTCCAGAAGTAAGAGTTGTAGTCTGAACTAGATGAGGTTATCTATGTTTGCTACAAGTTTTGTGGAACTACAATGATCTAAAGTGCAATTATTGGATATTACATTTTTTTTTATTTTCATTGTTATTATAAGCATAAAAAAGCCAATTATTACACTTTAGGTCATTGCAAAGCCACCAAACTTGTAGCACTTGTAGCACAGCACAGAATGCAGGCTGTGGGGATCAAACCGGGTACTTGCAACCTTCTCAGAGCACAAGCGCACTGCTCTAACCACTAATACATTAGCCTACACAGCCACCTGGGCAGGGGCGGATCTAGAAAAATATCTATGGGGTGGCGAGGGGGGCAGGAATTTTTGAGGGGTGGCAACATATGGCATTTGTTTACACTTCATTTAACCACAGTTATCACAGTTTGGTGAGAATAGTATGGACAATATGTGTTTCATCTGAAACAGTTCATCTCAGAAATACATCGTACAATGTGATCTCACCTAATAGGAGAAAGAAGAATGATAACACTCAGTGTTGGGCACGTTACTTTGAAAAAGTAATTAGTTATAGTTGCTAGTTACTTCTCCCAAAAAGTAACTGAGTTACTAACTGAGTTACTCCACAATAAAAGTAACTAGTTACTAGTAAAAGTAACTATTGCGTTACTTTTGCGTTTCTCGCCCCCGTAACCCTCACCACCCAGCCCCCACCTTCTCGCCGTGTGTTTCAAAGCCAGCTGAATAGAGCGAACGACAAAGACAAGAACCTGCAGAGAGTTTAGCATTTATTGCAACTCAACGTAAATGACATCAGGGGGGAACGCCATGTGAAGTTTTTTAACAGGGCATTCAGATCTGGTGAGTTTATGAAATTAATAACTGGGGATGTCTAATTCTGAAATCCTGTGTGTTTGGGTTGTTATAGATACTGCAACATCTATCTATCTAGATCTATACTCTGTGTGTGACATAAAATATGGATCTCCATCCCTGCCACAAAGGCCATCAAATAATGTTTAAAATAAAAAATGCAGTAGGTTGAAAAGGCAGAGTATCCATCCATCCATCCATCCATCCATCCATCCATCCATCCATCCATCCATATTTCTCCCTCTCTCCATATAGGCTATCATTTGATCGTTCACGCTCTCCATAGTTCTCCTGTGGCGTGAGCACAGGGCGACTGTTGCGCGCCTCTAGCGAGCATGCGCGTTTCCTGTCGCTTGCTCGGTGAATCGTGCCGCCTGCGCTGTGCGGAGATGCAGGGGAAACCGTATGTGATGGGGAAACACAGCTCGATGTAACAGCAGTTTTTCCATCTGGAAAACGCTGTTTTGCTGCTGGAGTCCTCCTCACTCTCCATCTCTCTGTGTGTGCTGTACGTTCAATTGAATTCAATTCAGTTTATTTATATAGCGCCAAATTCACAACACATGTCATCTCAAGGCACTTTACAGTTCAACCAGATCATACAGTCAAATTGATACAAAGTTTTCTATCTAAGGAAAACCAGTTGATTGCATTGACTCATTGACTCAAATACAATCCCTCACACTAAGCATGCTTGTAGCGACAGTGGAGAGGAAAAACTCCCTTTTTTAACAGGAAGAAACCTCCAGCAGAACCAGGCTCAGTGTGAGCGGCCATCTGCCGCGGCCGACTGGGGTTCAAGGAGACAGAAGCAGAGATACAAAAAGCAGCTGTAAAAGGCGGCCCCGTCCAGGAAACACACAGCCAGGCAGACGAGCTCCAAGGCAGCTCCCATGCCAGAGGATGAAGAGAGCACATCCACCCAGCCACGGCCAGAGAAACAGGACCACACTGGAAAACAGGCCGATCTCCAACATCTACAAACAAGGGTGTTGATGGAAGCAGCACAGCTGATGTTTCTTTCCTGGGTGACATCACAGCCAAACAGGAACAGACGAGGCAAAGCTACTCTGAGGAAAAGCAGAGAGAGCAGAAGGTTAGAGATTGAACTAACAGATTCTGCAGAATAGGAGAACAGAGAGAGAATGAAGCAGAATGATGAAATGGGGGTCCCTATGTCCTCCAGCAGTCTAAGCCTATAGCAGCATAACTATAGAGATAGCTCAGGATAACCTGAGCCACCCTAACTATAAGCTTTATCAAAAAGGAAAGTCTTAAGCCTAGCCTTAAAAGTAGACAGGGTGTCTGCCTCACGGACTAAAACTGGTAGTTGGTTCCACAGGAGAGGAGCCTGATAACTAAAAGATCTGCCTCCCATTCTACTTTTAGAAATTCTAGGAACCACTAGTAAACCTGCAGATTGAGAGCGAAGTGCTCTGTTAGGAACATAAGGAACAATCAGATCTCTGATATAAGATGGAGCTTGGCCATTTAAGGCTTTATATGTGAGAAGGAGGATTTTAAATTCTATTCTGGATTTAACAGGAAGCCAATGAAGAGAAGCCAGGATAGGAGAGATATGATCTCTCTTTTTAATTTTCATCAGAACTCTGGCTGCAGCATTTTGGATCAGCTGAAGGCTTTTAACTACAGTTTGTGGACTTCCTGATAGTAAAGAATTACAATAGTCCAGCCTTGAAGTAACAAATGCATGGACTAGTTTCTCAGCATCACCCCTGGACAGGAGATTTCTAATTTTTGCAATGTTCCTCAGATGAAAGAAGGAAATTCTAGAAACCTCTTTGATATGGGATTTAAATGACAGGTCCTGATCAAAAATAACACCAAGATTTTTTACTTTATTATCTGGAATCAGTTTAATCCCATCCAAATGAAGTGACTGGCTAATCAGCTTCTTTTTCAGAGACTCTGGTCCAAAGACTTTAACTTCTGTTTTGTCTGCATTCAGAAGCAGAAAGTTAAGAGTCATCCAGGTTTTTATGTCTTCAAGACATGCCTGTAATCTATGTAATGGGTTAGCTTCATCTGGATTTATAGACAGATATAGCTGGGTATCATCAGCATAACAGTGGAAGTTAATCCCATGCTGTCTAATAACTCTACCAATTGGGAGCATGTATAAAGTAAAGAGAATTGGTCCTAGCACTGATCCCTGTGGTACTCCACAGGTAACCTTTGAGCGTGTTGAAGATCTATCATTAACATAAACAAACTGAAATCGATCAGATAGATAAGATTTAAACCAGTCTAGTGCTGTTCCTTTAATTCCAACAAAATATTCAAGTCTTTCTAAAAGAATATTATGGTCAACTGTATCAAATGCAGCACTAAGATCCAACAGGACAAGCACAGATACAAGTCCATTATCTGAGGCCATGAGAATATCATTAGTGACTTTCACCAGAGCTGTTTCAGTGCTATGATGAGCTCTAAAGCCAGACTGAAACTCTTCAAAAAGTTCATTATGGTGTAAGTGGTCGCAAACCTGTTTGGCAACTACTTTCTCAAGAATTTTGGATAAGAAAGGAAGATTGGATATAGGTCTATAATTAAACAAGTCATCTGGGTCAAGAGACGGTTTCTTAAGCAGAGGTTTAATTACAGCAACCTTAAAAGCCTTTGGTACATATCCCTGTAACAGAGATAGATTAATCACATCTAAAATGGAGGAGGAGATCAAAGGGAATACCTCCTTAAATAACCTGGTTGGAACTGGATCTAACATACAAGTTGAAGGCTTAGATGAAGACAATAATTTTGCTAATTCAGAAAGTTCAACTGGATCAAAGCAGTCTAAACCCGGTTCAGATTCCATGACTACCTCAGGTACAATCGCGGATAGAGGAGTGCTTATGATCTTATTTTTAATAAGATCAATCTTATTTATAAAGAATCCCATAAAATCATTGCTGCTAAGAGCAGGTGGAATGGACGGTTCAACAGAGCTATGGCTCTGGGTGAGTTTGGCAACTGTATTAAAAAGAAATCTAGGATTATTCTTATTCTCCTCTATTAATGAGGAGAAGTATGCTGCTCTTGCTTTACAAAGGGTCCTCTTATACAGCAGTAAACCATTTTTCCAGACTAGGAAGGACTCCCGCAGGCCTGTGGAGCGATATTTTCTCTCCAGTTTCCTAGCATTTTGCTTCAAAGTACGCAGCTCTGCATTAAACCAAGGAGCAAGCTTTCTATTTTCAACGGTTTTCATTTTCAAGGGAGCTGCGTTGTCTAAGGCAGTACGCAGGGAACTAGCAACCCCATCAACAAAATCATCAACCTGTGAAGGGGAATAAGCTATGCTTTTGCACTCTGCAGCACTGCTCAGCGACACAGAGGAGAGAGAGAGTGAAGCAGATTCTTTAAAATGTATAACTGCACTATCTGATAAAGATCTACTAAAATGTAACCTTCTTTTGGGGGAGGAGAACTCTGTTAAAGTAATCCTGAAGGTTATTAGAAAGTGGTCAGAGAGGACAGGGTTGTGAGGAAATATTGTTATTTCTTCACATTCTATGCCGTATGTCAGCACAAGATCCAAAGTATGAAGATGAGAATGTGTGGGACTATTCACATTTTGAACAAAGCCAATAGTGTCTAAGATAGCATTAAAGGCTGCTCTTAAGCTATCGCCTTCAATGTCAGCATGGATGTTAAAATCTCCCACTATGATGACCCTGTCAGTATTTAATACCAAATCAGAAAGGAACTCTGAAAACTCATCTATAAATTCAGAGTAAGGACCTGGCGGACGATACAAAGTTACAAAAAGAAGAGGTTTTCTTGCCTTGAAATTTGGATCAGGGAAATTAAGGGTTAAATGTTCAAAAGAGTTGTAGGTATTAACTGTTTTGGGAGTAATCAGTAAGTCAGACTGGAAGATTGTTGCTACTCCTCCTCCTCGCCCAGAACTTCTGGGTATGTGAAAATTTAAATAGCTTGAAGGAGTTGCCTCGTTTATGCTCACATAATCCTCTTACTGCAGCCAGGTTTCTGTAAGGCAAAACAAGTCGATGTGATTATCAGAAATCAAGTCATTAACTAGCAGACTTTTAGAGGAAAGCGATCTTATGTTAAACAGACCGCATTTAATTGTTTTAACTTTTTCCCCAATTGGAGTTATTTTGATTTTAATTAGATTATCATGATTTACTCCTTTGGGAATCTTTGCTAATTTATTAGATTTTGGTTGTGGGCAAGACACTGTCTGGATGGAGTAAAGAGTGGGTAACAGTAGAGAAGCTGCAGAGATGTGTGTTAAACTACAACTCTGCTTCCTGGTCTGCACCCTGGGTGGTCAGGGTTTTGGAGGACTAATAAATGTGGCCAGATTCCTAGAAAGAAGAGCTGCACCATCCAAAGTGGGATGGATGCCGTCTCTCCGAATCAGACCAGGCTTTCCCCAAAAGGATTGCCAATTATTAATGTAGCCCACGTTGTTTTCAGGACACCACCTAGACAACCAGCGGTTGAATGACGACATGCGGCTAAACATGTCATCACTGGTCAGATCAGGGAGGGGACCAGAGAAAATTACGGAGTCCGACATTTTTTTGGCAAACTTACACACCGAAGCAACACTAATTTTAGTGACCTCCGATCGGCGTAACCGGGTGTCATTACCACCAGCGTGAATAACAATCCTACTGTATTTAACCTTATCCTTAGCCAGCAGTTTCAGGTAGGATTTGATGTCGCCCGTTCTGGCCCCCGGCAAACATTTGACTATGGTCCCTGGTGTCTCTAATGCCACGTTTCTGACTATGGAGCTGCCAATCACCAGAGTGGGCTTCTCAGTGGGTGTGTCACTGAGTGGGGAAAACCGGTTAGAAACGTGAACGGGTTGGTGGTGACCAGTGGGCAGAGATCCACGACTACGCTTTCTGCGTACAGTTACCCAATCGCCTGGCTGCTCAGGCACTTTTGGAGGACAGCTACGTGGGGGGCCTACTTTAACTCCTGGATGTTCAACAGCCTGAAGCCTGGATTCTAACTCTGACACCCTCGCCTCCAAAGCTACAAAAATACTACACTTATTACACATCCCATTATCACTAAAGGAGGCAGAGGAATAACTGAACATCTGACACAGAGAGCAGGAGAGAGGAGAGGAAGAAGGAAGAGTTGGAAAAGAGTCAAGGGAGGGAGAGAGAGAAGCCATAGCAATGCTAAGCTAGCGCTAGCCTAGGCTAGCTACTCCTTGCTATCAGAAATAAAACCGTGTGAAACTGACCAGTGCTCAGTAGAAAAGTGCAGCAGAAGGTGCTATGTTTTAAATTAGTTTTGGTCAGTTAGAGTTACTTAGATACAGAGATATCACAGAGAAAATAACTTAACTTCAGATGGAGTTCCTCTGGACAGCTGCAGCAGCTGCACACTCAGTTAATCCAAACAGGAAGTGAACAGGTCCAAACAGGAAGCAGGAAAAAAAAGTTAACACCCACCAGCAGAAACACCAACCTACCCAACTGACAGACGGAATCTCACTATACATCAGCTAATATCCTCCTCCCCTCTCTCATGACAAGGCGCACACGAGACCTATCATGAAAAAAGGTTCATTGTGCGACCTGAGTAACGTGCAGTAACAGGGTGTCTGCAATGGTAACTGCGTTATAGTTACGGTCAAAGTAATTAGTTACATTACTCGTTACTTAAAGAAGGTAACGCCGTTAGTCCCATCACTGATAACACTACTTCTAGAGGGGTATTATGACAGGAAAGGTATTAAGGTAAGACACAGGTGCTGAGTCGCAGATGTCTGACTGTCAGAGAGGCAGCTTTGCAGCATTTGCAAAAGAAGAAACTATAGAAAGAAAAAGTTACCCATCAGAGATCTATGGACTGAGCTGTACTAAAGTGAGCATAACTACACAGTAGAAATAAATGGGTCAAGGCACCTGAACAAGGTACTGGACATCTATGTAATGTTTACTCTGAACACACATTTATGCCAGTTGTTCCTCAGTAACTTGACATACAGCAGTTAAGGCAACATGAAAGGGACATTTCATGCATGTAAATATGCTGTAGATAGAGCTGCTGTATCAACAAAGCAACAAAAAGGCAGGTACTGTATGTTACAGCAAAATCTCCACAAATCTGAAAAAAGATACATAAAAATACATTTTGCCTCCAGTCTGAAAAGTACAAAAAAATTTGTGAGAAGGTTCATACCAGTGGCGGCCGGCCCATAGGGGGCGCTGGGGCACCGCCCTCCCTGATAAGAAGAGAGAAACGTAAAATATATTTTTAGAAATTAACTCATAAATGTCAGTTTTACTCTCTAGAGTGTGTACCTATAAGCAAAACAAATTATATAAACTACATTTCCCTACCTACTGTCATTCATTTGTGGATTTCCACAGACCCACATTTGCAGAGAATCTGCCAGTCATGTACTATTGCTAGGTGAATTCAATGGCCTATCAGCGTCTCAGAACTTTATGGTCTTGGGGCTCTGAAAATACTGCCCTTTAACAGGCTTCTGAACCCAAGCGCAGGTGCAGACAATTAGAGGGACGATGGCGAATGTTACGAACGAGATGCAGCTTCCACCAAATTCGGTGAGATCCTTATTTATCTACCCGTTTGCCAGAAGAACATCCCTGTTGTAGGGTAGGAAAATTTTATGTCATGGTTATTGTGACTGTGACGAATCCACCTCGTCGCTTAAAACATCCTCTAACTTTGCGCGCCACACACACATTCCTGTTATGTGTTTGTGAGGACCAATACGCTCGCGCTGAGCCCAGTAGCTCCATTAACTTAAAACACACAAACTGTTCCTGGTTACCTGCTGGCGTATTGAGGGTGCACACTTAGGCCCCGTCCACACGAAGTCAAACCCTGGCCTAAACGCACAAATTTTTCACCAAACCAGCCTCTCATCCATACGAAGCCGGCGTTTCGGGGTCTGTAAACGATCTATTTTTTATGAAGCCTTCAGAGTGGGAAGATTTTGAAACGCCGTTTTCGCGTTTCCATCTTTAAGCTCTAACCGCATTTTTTTCTTACACGCATGCGTCATAGCGTCGCCTCTAAACACGCATGCGCGACACAGTATCACAACAACAATGGCGCCGTACTGTGTTGAATGGTTGCTGCTAATGCTACTCACCCTGCTGTCGGGCTTACAACAGAATCTTCTTCTTCTGGAATATCTCCAGGAAGAACAGAGCAATATGGACCACATAGTTCAGCACCTGAATTTGACTGAACCACGAAAATGGACCCGCAGGGCAACCATGTATAAATATTAGTGCGCATGCCCAACATTTCGTTGCCTATTTTTGCTTTGGTACCACAGCGCCACTTACAGGCCTGGCATACATTTTGCAGCGTTTTCATGCATTCGTGTGGACGATGACATTTATTTTACGTCTCCATCTTTACGACAAACGTTCTGGAAAATATTAGCGTTTCGTGTTTGTTTTGACTTTGTGTGGACGGGGCCTCAATATTTCAGTGGGGTTAGCCGTGTGTGTGTGGGGGTGTGGGGGGTGTGGGTGTGTGTGTGTGTGTATGCTACGGGGACTTGTCATCTTCAGTCTGGCGGCGTCTTTGCTGGGTTCAAACCCAGTTTGGTGTAATTGAATAAGTCAATGAATCTGTGTAAAATAATTAAGTTGTAAAAATTATTTGTTTTTGTACATCAATTGTTTGTGGAGGTAATATATGGACAAAACTGATTAATGAGAAGAAATCAGAAATAAGAGAGCCTGTAGGGGCTTAAACTATTTAATGAGGGTTGTGGGAAGAAAAGCGGCCATTTTTGTTTTCTGTTTCTTTGTTACATTGCTGGTAACTGGACGGAGGCTGAGGCCCAGAGGATCTTGTACATGTTTAGTTTCTTTTGCACCCTGTTTTGAGTTTATGAGCACAATAAATCACCAACACCGGTAACCCGACTGAGCCTGGATTCTTGGAGGACAAAGAACCCCGTCACTGTGACCAAAATCATCACTGTTACTGTTATTATATAGTAAATTAAATCATTTCTGTTAAATTGTATGTATTGTCCAATTGCTTATTTGAATTCTTATTCCGGATTAGTTGGAGACATACACTAGGCTATATCAGCCCCACCAAAAATATTTTTCACCAGCCGCCACTGGTTCATACTGGTCATTTCTGGATAGTTTCATACTATATATACAAAAAAAAGAAAAAAACAACACTGCTTCATATTAAGCAGGATTTACACCAGTATCACATTTTTAACTTTACTTTTAACACTTTTGGTTTTATTAAAGGAAATATCAGATTTTCTCAGGTGCCAAAACAAAATGTAACAGCTCTGTAAAGGTTCACCAGAGAGCATAACATAAAGTTACCTTGACTATAACAGCTGAATGCAGTGATTTCCATGTTGCTCAGCAAAACGCTTCACAAATTTATTTAGATCCAAAGCCTTTGTGCGTTTTGATTTGAGTTCAACCAAACTTGATAGTCTCTTTTCTGTCATAGTTGACCACAAATATGTCTTTATGTGTCAGGGTTGGTTGTGGTTAGGACCCAAATGCAGAGGCAGAGAGGCTGAGGTGATTTCTTGTGGATTTAATCAAAAAGTAAACAAAGGCAGGGATGCAAAAATCCAACTACCGGAACTATGGAGACATCTGGGGAAACCAAACACTAGGATCCAGGGAGAGACGAGGTATGTGGACAACAGCATGGGAGGACAACAAAGACAGGACCAGCAACAACAGAGGAACCAACAGAGTGAGAGCAGAGGGAGAGCATAAATAGCTGACAGAAACAAAGGGAGGGCTAACGAGCTGACAAGGAGCAGGTGTGAGGAGACAACGAGGGAGCCAAGGGGAAAGGAACACACAGGCTGCGTCTCAATTCGCAGGCTGCGTACTTCGGAGTACGCATTTGTAGGCCGGTGACGTCACAACGCTGCACGGAGGCTGTCCCATTTGGCAAAAATTCTGAGGACGCTTAAAATGCAGCCTTAAAATGCGTCCTCCTTTTCCCCGAATTCTGAGGATGCATCGCTACCGTCCTTAGTGGCCTCGCCTCCCACTAGATTTCCCGAGGTGCTTTGCGCGCTTCTTTTTTTTTTTTTTTTTAGTAGTTGAAGAAGAAGAAGAAGAAAGTCGGATTTTCTTCAAGTTACGGACAACCGAAAGCAGCAGCAGCGCCGGCAGTAGTGCGGAGAACACCTTTAAATGTAAGTAGCTGTTTTTTTTTTTTTTAATGAACATCTATTAAAATACATGACGGAAACGGAGCCACCGGGATGTGTAGGACCTGCTAAAGCTAAAGCTAAGAGCTAACCTGTTGATACAAGATGCTCATCAACAATTAAAAGCCTTCATACAAATGTCATTATTTCTTATTTTAACATACATCTTACTGTACTGATAGCCGTATCCCTCACTAATCAGATCATTTTATTTTCAAACAGTTTATTACAAAGTATTAGAGCTGTTAAAGCTTAATGCAGCTGAAGAAATAACATTAGTCCAGCTGTACTGGGCTGTTAATACTGCAAACGTTTTGTTTTAATACTCAATAACGTATAGTTTATTTACAGTACAGTATAATAAGGTTTAAAGTATAATTCGCTTGAAGAACAATGCCAGCGTAATTATACAGAACAGTCATTTTGCCTGTTGACATAACAGAAATATGCTTTACATGTCATTTTGTTCCAGGGAGCAGACAGAGGAGTGGATAAAATGACCACTTCATCATCGGGGCCAAAGATACTGCTGCAGTCGGATGGAGGGAAGAGTTGAGGCAGAATTCCATCTACATGTTGCATTTCTATGTAAAAGTCACACAAGTTAAAAGAAGTCCTGTTCAAACACCAATGTACAAATATAACATTTTGATCACAACAAATGATGCTCAGATGCCACTTTTTGTAAATCTCATATTTGTGATAGAAGTGATCCTTGTGTGGGACAACTTAAAAAAAAAAATACAAAGTATGTTCAGGTTTGGATAATGTAATGAAACACACACACACACCTATATATATATATATATATATATATATATATATATATATATATATATATATATATATATATATATATATATATATATATATATATATATATGTATATATGTATATATATATGTATGTGTGTGTGTAGGGAAATTACATCTTTCATTTATTATATTCATGTTAATTTACACTTTGAGTAAGCTTAAAAAAGTAATCTCCAGGTTATCGTTCCAAAGTCTTTTTCTGTAGAATTTCATTAATCCATCCAAATCATGAAACATTCCTTTTTTCTAGCTTTAAAGAAACACTACAGAAAATAGCATCTGTTGATACAAATAGTTTTCCTCTACTTTAGGAATGCAAAGATCCTTGGACAGGGCAGGGGGTCAGTGGGAATCCTACTGCTGCCACCTGGCCTGGTTTGTCCTCATGGAGGAGGTATTAGGACAGAGGCCCTCTGTTGCCCCACCTGTCCTAATTGCCTCCATCCCTGAGGACACACCAGGACCGGGTGCTGCAGAGGCTGAGCAGCATCAGGGTGACGATGAGGAAGAGAATGAGGATGAGAGAGGAGGGAAAGGAGGAAGAGAAGAAGGAGTGACGAGTTGGTGGATGTAATCAGGGAGGATATCAGATGGCAGAGGGAGGCGGGAAAGGATGGACAGATTATTTAATTTATTGCAGAGGATGGTGGACAGACATTATTTTTTTGGTGTTTTTTTTAACAAGTTGAGGTTCTGTGTTGCTGTTATTGTTAAATTAAATTTTTTAATTGTTTATAAAAGTTATTGTTGTCGGTGTGTTCTTAAAGCCTTTTTACATGATCTGTTTCATCACTTCTTTATAATTTAAGTAAACTTAGAACAACTTCTCAGTGACATCAGTTTATTTTTAGAGAAGCAAGTATTTACAATAAACTATTAAAAACATTTTTAACTATTGACATTAGATTTTAAAATTAACTACTACAACTATTTAGAGAAGATATAAAATAAATATTACTAGAGAACATAAATATATATACATATATGACTAAGCAGGAGTCCCTGGTGGTGCTGCTAGACTGGATGCGATGCCACACAGATGACCTTGGAGTCTTCTGACTGCGAGTGGGACATCATCTGGGGGGGGGGGGGGGGGTTGCCTCTCTCCACTGTTCACCACATCATCCATCAGGGTTTGCAGGGCTGACCCAATCGATGGCTGCCATGTTATTAAAAATGTTCAAGAAGACACAGAAAATAATGACTTTACTAAAACTGTTTTTATAACCCTGAAATGAGAACAGCTAAACTGTGATTCTACTTGCCATCTAAATGTAACGGTGGTCGGGTAGACCCTCCTCCAGGGCAGACACCTCGGCAGACAGCTGGTCCCTCCAGTGAGCACCACTGACTGCCTCCAACACGTTCTCCCCTCCTCATCCTCTGGCATGTCGTCCTGCTCTTTATCCTCTGGGGCCGTGATGTCACCGGCTCCCAGGCAGAAGTTGTACAGGACAGCACATGCCGTTATGACCTGTAGAAAAAAGAAGACAAAAATATTTATTTTTATTCAGTCATCTATCTTTTTTTTTCCTTATCTTTATTACATGATTTACTCGTACTCGTCGTCTCCCGCTTTATCCGGAACCGGGTCGCGGGGGCAGCAGACTAAGCAGAGACTCCCAGACTTCCCTCTCCGCAGACACCTCCTCCAGCTCTGTTGGGGGAAGCCCTAGGCGCTCCCAGGCCAGCCGAGAGACGTAGTCTCTCCAGATTTATTAGAAATTAAATTTTACTTCATCTAGATCCACTTCCTGTATTATGTATATATATATATATATATATATATATATATATATATATATATATATATATATATATATATATATATATATATATATATATATATATATATATACACTCACCGGCCACTTTATTAGGTACACCTGTCCAACTGCTCGTTAACACTTAATTTCTAAGCAGCCAATCACATGGCGGCAACTCAGTGCATTTAGGCATGTAGACATGGTCAAGACAATCTCCTGCAGTTCAAACAGAGCATCAGTATGGGGAAGAAAGGTGATTTGAGTGACTTTGAACGTGGCATGATTGTTGGTGCCAGAAGGGCTGGTCTGAGTATTTCAGAAACTGCTGGTCTACTGGGATTTTCACGCACAACCATCTCTAGGGTTTACAGAGAATGGTCCGAAAAGGAAAAAACATCCAGTGAGCGGCAGTTCTGTGGGCGGAAATGCCTTGTTGATGCCAGAGGTCAGAGGAGAATGGCCAGACTGGTTCGAGCTGATAGAAGGGCAACAGTGACTCAAATAACCACCCGTTACAACCAAGGTGGGCAGAAGAGCATCTCTGAACGCACAGTACGTCGAACTTTGAGGCAGATGGGCTACAGCAGCAGAAGACCACACCGGGTGCCACTCCTTTCAGCTAAGAACAGGAAACTGAGGCTACAATTTGCACAAGCTCATCGAAATTGGACAATAGAAGATTGGAGAAACGTTGCCTGGTCTGATGAGTCTCAATTTCTGCTGCGACTTTCGGATGGTAGGATCAGAATCAGAAACATGAAAGCATGGATCCATCCTGCCTTGTATCAACGGTTCAGGCTGGTGGTGGTGGTGTCATGGTGTGGGGGATATTTTCTCTGCACTCTTTGGGCCCCTTGGTACCAATTGAGCATCGTTGCAACGCCACAGCCTACCTGAGTATTGTTGCTGACCATGTCCATCCCTTTATGACCACAATGTACCCAACTTCTGATGGCTACTTTCAGCAGGATAATGCGCCATGTCATAAAGCTGGAATCATCTCAGACTGGTTTCTTGAACATGACAATGAGTTCACTGTACTCAAATGGCCTCCACAGTCACCAGATCTCAATCCAATAGAGCATCTTTGGGATGTGGTGGAACGGGAGATTCGCATCATGGATGTGCAGCCGATAAATCTGCGGCAACTGTGTGATGCCATCATGTCAATATGGACCAAACTCCCTGAGGAGTCCTTCCAGCACCTTGTTGAATCTATGCCACGAAGAATTGAGGCAGTTCTGAAGGCAAAAGGGGGTCCAACCTGTTACTAGCATGGGGTACCTAATAAAGTGGCCGGGGAGTGTATATATATATATATATATATATATATATATATATATATATAAAAATTGCAAATAAAATCAGGCAGTAAGGGGATAACAATTTAGACAAAAATGATTTATTTCTCCACAGTTTGGCTTCTCAACACAACATTAGTGATAGTGAAAGTAGTTATTCAAGTCAGTTATTTACAGGGTTTGTACACATTTAACTATTCAATTCAAATGACTAAAGTTACAAACAAATAAATCACAAACTTACAAATAAATATAAAACTTGATATTTAAACATATTCATCAATCTGCTGACAAGCGTTTGTTTAATAACTGGTATATTCTGATCATTAGCAGGCCCCTGTGGGTTAGAATAATAGCAGGTAGATCTTACCTCTCCACTGCCTCTCCCAGCCTGAGAAAAATCCGTCGCAGGTTTTGCTGCCGCCGAAGCCGTCAAAGCGACTCTCCTCCTCCAATAACAAGTAAATAAAAAAAAAAAAATTTCCATATCTATTTTTTTGTTGTTTCTTTCCTTATTTCTCGAGCTGTCGGATTTTGTTTTGCGCTGTGTTTGGGGTAAACGTGATGACGTCGTGTCGCAACCAGGAAGTGCTCCAAAGGCTAGACCGTCCCATTTACCAACGGCTGAGGATCCTCCGGAGCAGCCTACCAAGTCTGGGTCCTCCGGAGGCTAGGTAGGCTGCGTCCTCGGAAGTACGCAGCCTGCGAATTGAGACGCAGCCACAGACACACAAGAGGGCAACAGAGGACAACATGAGAACTAACATAAATCTAGAAATTACAACAAAATAGGAATTAAACCAATAAAAACTAGAAAACAAGGAGCAAAGTAAAGCATAACATAACCAAAACCATGACATTATGAGGCTGAGACGTCAGGCCTAACTAACATCATAGTTATAGAAATAACGTTCTGCAACCTGATTTTTATCATCTCAAAATCAGCATTGCAGCTATGCTAGCAACATGGTGCTTTCATTATGATTTAATTTCTCTATAGATAGTTAATCAGTTTTACCTGTTTCATCCCATGTCTCCTCTCCCAATGACCCCTGGCTCCCTCACATTGCTCCACTCGGTTTTTAAAACTAATCACTCTCAGTCGCTCTCACGTCATCTCTTGCTGCATTCACGGCTGTCCGACATTGGAAATTAGTGGTCGTAATTCTCAAATTATCCATCATTTATAAGCCTGGCCACCCCTACCGCCAACTGGGGTGGCAGCAGGGGTGGCAATACTGTCATTTAGGGAGGCATTTGCCACCCTATGCCACCCCAGTAGATCCGCCTATGAATATACCTGATGAGAACAGAGGATTCAAAGAAGAATGGAGCAAATCATTTGCTTTCATTACCAATGAGGAAGGATTGCCTGCATGTTTGCTTTGGAATGAGAAGTTTGTCAAAAAATAAAAAGTTATTTGGAAAGACATTTCCAGGGAAGGCTGCTAAATATGCAGCTGATCACCAAGTTGGGAGGGAGATAAAAAGTCTGATTGCAGAACTTAGGTAAATTAGAGGAGAGCAAAGATAGATTTAAAGCTACAGTGTGTAATAATTACAGGGATATACAGTCAGAAATGTAATATATTATACATAACTATGTTATTTTATCATCATCTACGAGCTCAGCCTCTTAACCTTAATATTTGCTGGTTGTGAGTGTTCAGGTCTGTACCTGTTCGGAAATGGAGCAGAGCTGCAGAGGGGGGAACCTTGAGTGTCCGGAGGTTGTCGGCAGGCTGAGGGCAGAGGCGGAGGCAGAGCTTACTGAGTGCAGGCAGATCACTGATTGAGTATTCCTTCTAGTAATCTTCTGAGAGCGGGCAGGCAGGTACTTGACTGAGGCTGCTCTCCAGAGTTCTACTGAGAACGAGCAGACAGATCACCGGCAGAGAAACTCTCCAGAGTTTCAGGTATTCAGGCAGGATCAACCTGGGAGGCAGAGAGGAGAAAAACGGGATCAGGTTTGGTTTACAGAAAGTCAGAGTTCACAGACAGGCAGGTTGGCTCAGGCTTGCTAACCGTTACTGGCAAACACTCTGGCACTGGAGTGAAGCCCTCCGCCTCCTTAAGTACGGATCTCCTGATGAGCAGATGAGAGACAGGTGGTGCGGTCGGCTCATGCTCCAGGAGATCTTGTGCGCCCTCTGGTGAAGAAAGTGGACAAACCTCCAGATCCCAACAATAGTAATGGGATTTAAACTTAAAGCACCAAATATCAGACAGCAGAACAGTCACATGTTGTGACATTTGCTCAAGGGTTAACATTAAGGAAAGCCACCTTGAAGCTTTCTCACTCCGGTTCTTTTCCTGAGAAGAGATCACTTGAGACAAACTCTTTAAATAACACTTCAGAATTTTTATGTATTAAACAACCTAGAGGCATGACAGCAGATTTTGATGGAAATTGTAATCTTACTCAGATCAGAGAAGTTGTTAGAGTTACAGAAGGCAGCTGATTACCAACCGGACTCATATCTCGTGAAGTGGCCACGATAAACAGTTAGACAAGCATTTTATACCACGCCACTTGATTTTAAGTCGTTTCCCTAGGACTCAAAAACACCTTATAACTGTATATCCTGACAGAGGAACTGTCCTAATTAGATCAAATACTTGGGAAAACATTAAACAGACAACAGTCAAGTAATATCATGGTGTAAAAAACTCACACATCCTGAATGATAATTATTCTAACACATTTAATCATGAATGCTTATCAAGGGGGATTTACCATTAGGCAGTTGCCTAGGGCCCCACATTTCCTCTGCCCCATCAAACTCTCTTTACATGTTTGGTTTATACAACTATTCCTTATTTGTGCACATTAAAGCTACAGTGTGTAATTTTCAGCGACATCTAATGTCCAGACTGCAGAACGAAGCAACATGAACATCTCCCCCACACCGCTTCTCCCCCCCAACAGTACGGCGAGCGTTACGGGACAAAATGTCTTCCACGACGTCCGCATCACCTACCTTCTCAAGTGATGAGGTTTGTTTACATAGATAATTTTACAGATAGTATTTCATTAGTCTGTTGTTCAGTACCGTCTCAGTTCATCTCTCTCAACTTGCCGTAGTTACTTTCGAGCGTAATGGGCGATCTCGCAATCGCTAGTTTGTTGGCTCTGCGCTGCCGTAGCGCAAAGATGTCTGCCTCCATGGCTGCGAGACCCGCTCCTATGTAATTATAAATAACGAATTCTAAGGCAACGCAAATATTAAGGTTAAGAGGCTGAGCTCGTAGATGATGATAAATAACTTAGTTATGTATAATATATTACATTTCTGACTGTATATCCCTGTAATTATTACACACTGTAGCTTTAATTGTTTTTGATAAAAATTATTTTGCTAAAATGCCATCAGAAGGCTTATAATATCAAGTGTGTCTCTCTTATTTTATATTTAAGCCCACATAGTCCTTTTCTATAGTGGGCTAATCGGCTTAGAGCCCGTGTTGCCCTACAAGGCTTATATGAGGCTTTTACTTTTTTGCGGCTCCACACAGATTCATGTTTTTTTTTGTTTTTTTTTTATGTACGACTCATGCCTTAGATGTTTATTGATGTTACACGTTCTCCTCTGACTGAAGACACTGTTTTGTTGCATTATAGTCGGCTTAAGGTTGTATGTAGCATTCTTCATTTAATGACTCTTCAGTCTAAACTGTGTAAATATATGAATAACGGAGAGAACGGGAGATGCCTCACCTGACTGTGGCTCATTTTGCCTGAATACATTTGTCTGTCTTTGAAGGCAGCGCTCCAGGTTTCAGTGGATTTTCTTCTAAATTCTAACATTTTTGTTTGTGAAAGGCTGTTAAAAGTAAAACAAAAGAGAAAAGCTAAGATAAAATGATTATTTTAAGCCAAACGGTGTAATGTTTAAGAGCAGAGATGAGAGAACAGAAAGTAAAAGTAAAATAGTGGTTTTAGGTTGAAGCAGGGATTCGGGAATGAGCTAAAGGATGAAGCACAGAGGTGGGAAGTGAATGTTTGAGAAGTGGAAAGGATCATGTGAGCTTGAATAAAAGGCTTCAGTGAGCACTGCTCCGACAGCTTCAAATGTTCCCCACAAACACAGACACATATCTACAGAGTTGGGAAAAGCCATGTTTATTCAAAATTTTTCTAGTCATCATACATTCCCATCATGCATTTCCCCCCAAAGGTTTCTCCCTGTCAGAACATAACAAGCTCTCCTCTCATTGCAACCCAAAAAAAGTGAAGGAGTCTGGATGTCAAACATATATGTATGCAAAGGTTTGGTATGGAGCAGAAAAAAACAAAATATCATATTTAATGTCACCTTTTTTAGGTAAAAACGTCCTAACAAACTGAGTATATTTTATTAATATTTTCATTTTTTACCATTGTAAAGTTACAATTATATGAACGGACTGAGCACATCTTATATGGGGCATATAATGAAATATTGGAAAACCTAGTAGAGTTTAGTTGTAAGTTTAGTTATATGGTTTGTTAGTTTTGGTACATAAAAGAAACATGACTACTATTAGGTGTTTTATATGATGAAAATATAGAGAAGGATATAAAAAAACATGCGCTTCTGTGTAAAAAAAAAAAAAATTAAATTAAACAGTTTTAAAAAGTTCGGTATTCATTCTTTTCCTGCTTTGTGTGTCAACTGTCATGGTTGCTAAGCAACATTGCATACAGCGTTGAAAGCCTCCCAAGGCTAGGCCTGTTTGAATTCAGAGACAAAACTCTTCAGGCCTTCTTATTTTGACGGACTTTGAAGGATCCAGTCCAGGCAGACCAGCTCCTTGGAGGATGCAGCCCCTTTATTCGAACACAGCCATGGTCTAAGATTTAAAAAATGAACACACCTGAGTGTGTTCTCTTAGAGGCGTTTGCCCAAGCCACCTGTGTGGAAGGGAGAGCGATAGGAGGGGAGGTGAAGGATCAGAGGGGCGTCATCAGTGTCGTCACTCTGTTTTTGATCATTTTATTTATTTATTTAAGATGCCAACCAGAATTTTTTTTTCTAGAGGGGATTTTGATTTTGACTCTGGTACAGCGCCCCAATGCATCGCATACACTGCACACCCAGTTAAGTTCAAAGAGACGTAACAAAGCTGTCAGGTGGTTCTATAAATACTGATTTTCTTTTTCCTGTTTAGTATAATTCAAAGAAAATTGCTTTAATAATAATAAATTAATGAAATTCAGACTTTTGGAACTAATATTGTAAGAGTTTCTTTGCTGATGGCGATAGGCAGGCAGGATCTCCTGTAGAGGTGTACTTTATAGCGGCACTGGGGTTTATTGATTTCATGTAATACATTATTAGTGTAGATTGCTAATTAATTTACATGTTGTCTAAGCAAAAATAAGGCTTTGTTGGGCTACTCTATAAAGCAACTCAACGCTATATCTGACATTTGAATTAAAAAAGCTTCCTGGATGGGAAGAGAAACGTCTTCAAACTTGGAAACAGTCCAGTGGATGGCTTAGAATCACCAGCATTATCAGTACACTATAATGTATTTATATAATATACATAAAAACACTTTGTTTTGATGTGATAAATATATATCATTATAGCACAACGTTATAGTGTTTTTTTTCTTTTGTGAGAGTTTCAGCTCCACACTTCCATACCTCCACAACCAAATGTTGCATAATAAATTCATTAATTCATCCTCTGATTTTTTTTTATTTTGTTTAATACCAAAGCACAGAGGAAGACACTTTAAAGTCTTTTATCTTTGTGTATTTTTTTACATCACTGAAACTTAACCTTTTTTCAGAGAATGAAAATGCTGTTACCCATAAACTCTAAAACAGCCTTTGGTTTGTTACATTGCCCATGCTGGTCCTACAACTCTGTTGTAATGTTTCCCATACTACACAGCTAAATCAAATGCTAAACCGCCTCAGTGGAATGCATTCAAACACTAGAGCTCCTAAAACTCTCCAATATGTTGGACAGCAGCCCTGAAGGACTGGAGTTTGAGAGCAGTGCTTTAGGGCGTCTGGATGTGGATGCAATTAAGATTTAAAATGGAGCTCAGGCTGGAAAAAGGGAGTTCGCCAAAACATCAAGAGAAAATAATGATGTGATTTAAGTGCATCCATTGGTGTGTGTGTGTTGTTATTCTGTTTGGGGCTACTACAAAGCTGCAGTAAAAGGGTAATAAAATGTAAATGGTGAACATTGTTGTACTGACAGTAAATTTACAAAATTAATAAATAATTGTGGTAAAAACATTAAGTGCCTCAACTCTGTTTGAAAGCTGAGAAAATTAATGACGTAATTTAGAAAAATATCACTATTATCAATCATTGTAATAACTGTTTAACTAAGGTACTAATTTTAACTCCGGACTATATTAGCTCCAAAATGTGCAGTTAGTGTGAATAATGTATTCCAGTAGAGCCAAGGGAAATCTTTGCAGAGGAAAAGGTAAAAAAAAGGATTCATATTAACCTTTTCCCCCCACCTCCCATCTCTCCTCTGCAGACCCCCACCTCCTACATCTCCCCGTCAAATCATTTCTGTAGAAACTTGGGGAGTTACAGTGACAGCCAGGACCTGCTACTCTCCTGCTATCCAGGCAGTCTGCTACTGTTAATAGTGTCATTTAACAAAGTTTCTTATTGTTTCGGATCCTTCCACAGCCTGGAGGTCCACTGGAGGGCAGGGTTTCATTGGCTACAGGTTTTTAGCATGTCGGAAAACTGCAATTTCCAAAGTAACAGGGGCAAAAAGTGGAGGATCTCATGCCTTCTCACAATTGTCAATTAAAAACTAATAATAATGGAACATATTTTAACTTATTGTTTTCATCAGGCATTCAGTCCATTGAGTTTCTGTTAAATTGATGTGGTCAGCTGAGATTTTCATAGACATTATTTCCCTCCTCTTTACTGTTTGGCAGTGTCTAAAATCCGCCCTTACCCCTAAACCTTCCATCACTATAGAGAGCGGGGATTATATTATTATATATTTATATTATATTTATAGTGAACTGAGGTAATAGACCAATCGGACAGATGATCACTACTTTTTCGCTCCCCGTTGTTCACTAACTCCGACTCCCCGCACGGTGTCTGCAGCATCTCATGACAAATCCCATGATGATTTCCGAGGAGAGTTCTCGCAGAGCAATCTGGGACATATCTGCTCTTTAAGTGACCATATATATCCACTGCTTTTCAAAGTGTATTGTGGGAAATTTGGAATCCACTACTTCTTTTTTATCTAAAAGGCTTTTGACTGTAAAAGGCTATCGTGAATGGCTGCTACTGTAGGTTGCATATCTCTAAGGAGCATCCAGAAGACAGGTAGTTACTTTAGCAGAGCTGCACCAGATGGAGTTCTTCAAGCCCTCAGCAGGTTCAGTTCTAATCAATTAAACAAGGAGCTATACTACTGTCAGAGCAGTAGGATGTGATCCTCAGCAGTGATTTATTAAGAATGTCTATGACCAAACCCTTAGAAACAGACTTCTTGAAGGAGAACAATGGGATAGGCAGGTTTAGTCAGGTGGCATCTTCTTTCCCTGATGTTTACAGGCTCACTTATGTGAAACATGTTAAAACATTTGGAGCAGCTGGAGTGGATGTAATGCAGCCTTCTGTGCAGTCTGTGTTAATCTGGGAGAGGCCAGACTGATCTGTGTCTTTCAGTTTTAATTCTACATAGTATCCATCTAGAAAGGCTGCTGTAGAAAGAAGAGGGACATTAGGTAAAATTCTTGGATTGAGTAAATCAAAACGTGGCACTTGCCTCCCTGTTGAGCTTTTAGCTAATCATAGCAGCAGTAGCAGCTGTGCCGTATAACGTTCTCAATTTGTTTCACATCTAGCAGAGTTAACTGATAAATCAAACTCTTACCAAATCCAGTTGGGAGGAATCAGCAAACATTTTTTGCATCTACAAAGGCACAAACCACGTCCCTTTGCTTGCTTTTCAAAAACAAATAGAGAGTATTCCAGCTATAATGCAGCAGCCATCTTTGTTTTGCTTCAGCCTTGAGTGTGACGCGTCACTGCATTCCATTGGGGTTAGACATTTCATTGTAAAGGCTAAGACACCTGCTGGCTTCTTGCAAAATTTATTTTTTGTGACAATTCATTTTGCTCAGAGGGTAAGTTCTGCATAGGCTGGGGAGAAATATTTACTGAGGGACTCAAAGACCTGTAGGGCAATAACGATGGTACCCTGACTGCCACTGGGTATCAGGAGGGGAGGATTTCTTTAAAACCATTACTTGAACCTTAATTGGGGGAATGTGCTCCTCCGCTGCCTGATAACATCCATCCTCATGTGGATTGATATTTCTGGATTAAGGAATTGGTATTGAGTTGATATTTTTCATCAAATACTTCATTTTATTCTCAACAGATGAAGTAGTCTCCATCAAACTAGTCTGTATACTGAAGGATATCAGTCAGACTTTTACATTCTATGTATTATATGTAAAGAGAAGTAAAATGGCCTGTACTAAAAAATATATATATATACATTTCCATGACTTATATAACTCTTTATTTACCAGGTATTTATACATTTAATACATCTAAACACACACACACACATATACAGTGGGGCAAAAAAGTATTTAGTCAGCCACCAATAGTGCAAGTTCTCCCACTTAAAAAGATGAGAGAGGCCGGTAATTTTCATCATAGATATACCTCAACTATGAGAGACAAAATGAGAAAAAAAAATCCAGAAAATCACATTGTCTGATTTTTAAAGAATTTATTTGCAAAATATGGTGGAAAATAAGTATTTGGTCAATAACAAAAGTTAATCTCAATATTTTGTTATGTACCCTTTGTTGGCAATGACAGAGATCAAACGTTTTCTGTAAGTCTTCACAAGGTTTTCACACACTGTTGCTGGTATTTTGGCCCATTCCTCCATGCAGATCTCCTCTAGAGCAGTGATGTTCTGGGGCTGTCGCTGGGCAACACGGACTTTCAACTCCCTCCAAAGATTTTCTATGGGGTTGAGATCTGCAGACTGGCTAGGCCACTCCAGGACCTTGAAATGCTTCTTACGAAGCCACTCCTTCGTTACCCGGGCGGTGTGTTTGGGATCATTGTCATGCTGAAAGACCCAGCCACGTTTCATCTTCAATGCCCTTGCTGATGGAAGGAGGTTTTCACTCAGAATTTGACGATACATGGCCCCATTCATTCTTTCCTTCACACGGATCAGTCGTCCTGGTCCCTTAGCAGAAAAACAGCCCCAAAGCATGATGTTTCCACCCCCATGCTTCACTGTAGGTATGGTGTTCCTTGGATGCAACTCAGCGTTCTCTCTCCTCCAAACACGACGAGTAGAGTTTTTACCAAAAAGTTCTATTTTGGTTTCATCTGACCATATGATATTCTCCCAGTCATCGTCTGGATCATCCAAATGCTCTCTAGCAAACTTGAGACGGGCCTTGACATGTACTGGCTTAAGCAGGGGGACACGTCTGGCACTGCAGGATTTGAGTCCCTGGCGGCGTAGTGTGTGACTGATGGTAGCCTTTGTTACTTTGGTCCCAGCTCTCTGCAGGTCATTCACTAGGTCCCCCCGTGTGGTTCTGGGATTTTTACTCACCGTTCTTGTGATCATTTTGACCCCACGGGGTGAGATCTTGCGTGGAGCCCCAGATCGAGGAAGATTATCAGTGGTCTTGTATGTTTTCCATTTTCTAATAATTGATCCCACAGTTGATTTCTTCACACCAAGCTGTTTACCTATTGCAGATTCAGACTTCCCAGCCTGGTGCAGGTCTATCATTTTGTTTCGGGTGTCCTTTGACAGCTCTCTAGTTTTGGCCATGGTGGAGTTTAGAGTGTGACTGTTTGAGGTTGTGGACAGGTGTCTTTTATACTGATAACGGGTTCAAACAGGTGCCATTAATGAAGGTAACGAGTGGAGGACAGAGGAGCCTCTTACAGAAGAAGTTACAGGTCTGTGAGAGCCAGAAATCTTGCTTGTTTGTAACTGACCAAATACTTATTTTCCACCATATTTTGCAAATAAATTCTTTAAAAATCAGACAATGTGATTTTCTGGATTTTTTTTTCTCATTTTGTCTCTCATAGTTGAGTTATATCTATGATGAAAATTACCGGCCTCTCTCATATTTTTAAGTGGGAGAACTTGCACTATTGGTGGCTGACTAAATACTTTTTTGCCCCACTGTATATAGACCTGACCAAATCACTTTACACTAAGTTTAGTCTTTCACCCATTCCCACACACTCACACACTGATGCTGGCAAGCTATAGCATACAATATTGGTATACTGTACCATTTATCATATATTTATGTATAGACATATGTCTATATATATATATATATATATATATATATATATATATATATATATATATATGTGTGTGTGTGTGTGAATTCAAATATTTATCTTTATACATGTATTTTGTTTGTACAATGGTGACATAATTAGTGTTGGATAACGTTTAAAATTATAAATAGTGCTCCTCCAGTTTCATCTATTGAATTTTTTTCCTTAGTCTTTCATTTGTCAGGTTGAAATTTAATTCTTTTTTCAGTAATGTTAGCATCCTCAGCACTCCATCCTTAAATATTGAACGTATCCACATCTTTCCCTCATGTATGCCGTCCCTAACGCCTTCCTGGTTTGACTTAAACATACCGCGGAGCAAATATTCCTCAGAAGTGAGCTTAAAGAAGCATGTGCATGGCAGTAATGAGCTGTAGTTCAGATGTGTGTTCAGCCACAAATCTCCACAAGACAACTGGTCCTCTGTGTAATTAGACGATATGTGCTGTAAATGTGTGTGTGCTTTACAGGCTGCGGCTTACTGTGTCTGTCATATGCTCTCCTGCTCCCGCTGTTTAGAAACCAACCTCTGTTTCTTCTGGAATCATCAGACACCTCAGTTCATTCTGGGGCAGAACCTTTTATTCCTAGATTTGATCACTTTATTCTATTTTATTTGGTCTTTGGTCAACTACATATATTAGTTACACAAACTTTTTTACATAGCTTACCTATTAATATTTGGGTTTTAATCTGTTGTATTTTGTTGTTCAAATTTGTATCTTTTATTATATTTTTTATCTTATCAGACATTTCTCTGACATTATAGTACACAGTAAATAATTTTTTTCAATGGTAATTCTAATGATTATACATTAATATTTTGTTTTACAATAACAATCTGCAGCACATATTTTGCATTCTTATCATTTTTTAACTAATATATGGATTAATCTGAGACCTTCACACTGCATCTGGTGGACTGTAAAGCTGAAGAGCAAAGAGTATTATTTAAAGTATTATTTTAAAGGTTTTAAAGGTTTTTTCTTGGTTGCTCAGATTGTATTAACATGAGATGAGGTTTAATATAACACTAAAACAGAGCACTTTATATAAATATATAACTGACTTTTTAAGGTTGGTAAACCAAGGAGAAAGAATCACAAAGGTTGTTGGATTATAAACACAAATGCAGCAGCAGAACACCCTGCAAATAAGGCCTCTCAGCCAGAACTAACAAAGGCCCACCGCGGACAGTGCTGTCAGCTCGGAGAGGAAAACATACCGTGTGTGTGTGTGTGTGTTCTGCACTGTGTGCGCTATGATATCATATATGTGTGTGTATATCTGTTGCTGTGTGACTGTATGTGGCTTCCTTAACACACTAAGGAATGGTAATTGTCTGTAGTGAATATATCTTCTGCTTGTCACAAACTACGCTCATTTACACTGAAGACAGTGGTCCGTGTGTGTGGGGGTGAGGCAGAGGCTGAGTCAGACCGATAGATGCACTCATAAGCTGCACTCATTTACCCTCACAGAGTTGGACTGCAAGTATCTGTGTGTGGCACCTTGGAATGCTCTGTATATATATATATATATATATATATATATATATATATATATATATATATATATATATATATATACATGTTTATGTGTTTAAGACGGAGGGACAAAATAAAAAAAAAGTTTCTACCAAAAAGGGAAAGTCTTCTGTGTGTGTTTGTTTTTATTTTTTATGCCACGCTTCCTTAGCTAAGTAGGAGAAAGGGGACCATCAATAATGACCATTAAAACCACTTTATTTATTTTCTCAGTTTGAGGTGAGACCACTGCTCCCCTGCTCCCGAACACGCACACCAGTGCATGCAGGCCAGAATGATCAGCAGTTATTACGCCCATGTTGTTGCGTATTCGGTTGATGAGCTGCGAGGCAGCAGCTCCTCTGTGGTCGGCATGCTGACCAGCTGAGATGTTTGTGTTTGCACCACTGATGTCTATTTATTTACTGAATTGCTCATTGGCTGAAAAACGAAACCATCGTCCGCCATGCTGGTACTCCCCACTCCCACAAAGACGTGCAGAAAAAATGCTTCGCTGTGCAGCATCTGGCTGCAAAAACCAGCAGTTTTCTGGATGTGGGAAGAGGATCCACAGGTTTTTCCCAGTCAGTGGATGAACTAACCAATAAATCCATCTATACTCCGATGGATCCTATAGTATAGTCTGTAGCGTAACATTAGTCTGGCTATCTGGCACTGACTGGAAGACATTGACTGAGTTAGCCACTGGCATTGGGTGTAATGTTGAAACATAGAAAGTAGAGTAAATAGAAAGTAATTCACTGTGAAATGTCAATTTAATAATTCTTTATTAAGTGGATGATGCTGTCGTTCCTGTAGTGTTTCTTGTATTTCTCTTTTTTTTTTTTAAAAAGTCATGTAATTAAACATATTGCATGTTATATTGACCCAAAAAAAAGCAACTCAAACATTTTTAAAAGTTAAATTCTAAAGCATAAACAGACATGTACTGTTATGCAGTCTTGATGTAAAATTATTGATGAATTAAATGTTAAATGTAATTATTACAACAATGTCGTCAATACATGTATATTGAATTCAATTTCAATTCAGTTTATTTATATAGCGCCAAATTCACAACACATGTCATCTCAAGGCACTTTACAGTTCAACCAGATCATACAGTCAAATTGATACAAAGTTTTCTATCTAAGGAAAACCAGTTGATTGCATTGACTCATTGACTCAAATACAATCCCTCACACTAAGCATGCTTGTAGCGACAGTGGAGAGGAAAAACTCCCTTTTAACAGGAAGAAACCTCCAGCAGAACCAGGCTCAGTGTGAGCGGCCATCTGCCGAGGCCGACTGGGGTTCAAGGAGACAGAAGCAGAGATACAAAAAGCAGCTGTAAAAGGCGGCCCCGTCCAGGAAACACACAGCCAGGCAGACGAGCTCCAAGGCAGCTCCCATGCCAGAGGATGAAGAGAGCACATCCACCCAGCCACGGCCAGAGAAACAGGACCACACTGGAAAACAGGCCGATCTCCAACATCTACAAACAAGGGTGTTGATGGAAGCAGCACAGCTGATGTTTCTTTCCTGGATGACGTCACAGCCAAACAGGAACAGACGAGGCAAAGCTACTCTGAGGAAAAGCAGATAGAGCAGAAGGTTAGAGATTGAACAAACAGATTCTGCAGAATAGGAGAACAGAGAGAGAATTAAGCAGAATGATGAAATGGGGGTCCCTATGTCCTCCAGAAGTCTAAGCCTATAGCAGCATAACTATAGAGATAGCTCAGGATAACCTGAGCCACTCTAACTATAAGCTTTATCAAAAAGGAAAGTTTTAAGCCTAGCCTTAAAAGTAGACAGGGTGTCTGCCTCACGGACTAAAATTGGTAGTTGGTTCCACAGGAGAGGAGCCTGATAACTAAAAGATCTGCCTCCCATTCTACTTTTAGAAATTCTAGGAACCACTAGTAAACCTGCAGATTGAGAGCGAAGTGCTCTGTTAGGAACATAAGGAACAATCAGATCTCTGATATCAGATGGAGCTTGGCCATTTAAGGCTTTGTATGTGAGAAGGAGGATTTTAAATTCTATTCTTGATTTAACAGGAAGCCAATGAAGAGAAACTAGAGTAGGAGAGATGTGATCTCTCTTTTTAATCTTCATCAGAACTCTGGCTGCAGCATTTTGGATCAGCTGAAGGCTTTTAACTACAGTTTGTGGACTTCCTGATAGTAAAGAATTACAATAGTCCAGCCTTGAAGTAACAAATGCATGGACTAGTTTCTCAGCATCACCCCTGGACAGGAGATTTCTAATTTTTGCAATGTTCCTCAGATGAAAGAAGGAAATTCTAGAAACCTCTTTGATATGGGATTTAAATGACAGGTCCTGATCAAAAATAACACCAAGATTTTTTACTTTATTATCTGGAATCAGTTTAATCCCATCCAAATGAAGTGACTGGCTAATCAGCTTCTTTTTCAGAGACTCTGGTCCAAAGACTTTAACTTCTGTTTTGTCTGCATTCAGAAGCAGAAAGTTAAGAGTCATCCAGGTTTTTATGTCTTCAAGACATGCCTGTAATCTATGTAATGGGTTAGCTTCATCTGGATTTATAGACAGATATAGCTGGGTATCATCAGCATAACAGTGGAAATTAATCCCATGCTGTCTAATAACTCTACCAATTGGGAGCATGTATAAAGTAAAGAGAATTGGTCCTAGCACTGATCCCTGTGGTACTCCACTGGTAACCTTTGAGCGTGTTGAAGATCTATCATTAACATAAACAAACTGAATTCGATCAGATAGATAAGATTTAAACCAGTCTAGTGCTGTTCCTTTAATTCCAACAAAATATTCAAGTCTTTCTAAAAGAATATTATGGTCAACTGTATCAAATGCAGCACTAAGATCCAACAGGACGAGCACAGATACAAGTCCATTATCTGAGTCCATGAGAATATCATTAGTGACTTTCACCAGAGCTGTTTCAGTGCTATGATGAGCTCTAAAGCCATACTGAAACTCTTCAAAAAGTTCATTATGGTGTAAGTGGTCGCAATCTTGTTTGGCAACTACTTTCTCAAGAATTTTGGATAAGAAAGGAAGATTGGATATAGGTCTATAATTAACCAAGTCATCTGGGTCAAGAGACGGTTTCTTAAGCAGAGGTTTAATTACAGCAACCTTAAAAGCTTTAGGTACATATCCCTGTAACAGAGATAGATTAATCACATCTAAAATGGAGGAGGAGATCAAAGGGAATACCTCCTTAAATAACCTGGTTGGAACTGGATCTAACATACAAGTTGAAGGCTTAGATGAAGACAATAATTTTGCTAATTCAGAAAGTTCAACTGGATCAAAGCAGTCTAAACCCGGTTCAGATTCCATGACTACCTCAGGTACAATCGCGGATAGAGGAGTGCTAATGATCTTATTTTTAATAAGATCAATCTTATTTATAAAGAATCCCATAAAAAAGCAGGTGGAATGGACGGTTCAACAGAGCTATGGCTCTGGGTGAGTTTGGCAACTGTATTAAAAAGAAATCTAGGATTATTCTTATTCTCCTCTATTAATGAGGAGAAGTATGCTGCTCTTGCTTTACAAAGGGTCCTCTTATACAGCAGTAAACCATTTTTCCAGACTAGGAAGGACTCCCGCAGGCCTGTGGAGCGATATTTTCTCTCCAGTTTCCTAGCATTTTGCTTCAAAGTAAGCAGCTCTGCATTAAACCAAGGAGCAAGCTTTCTATTTTCAACGGTTTTCATTTTCAAGGGAGCTGCGTTGTCTAAGGCAGTACGCAGAGAACTAGCAACCCCATCAACAAAATCATCAACCTGTGAAGGGGAATAAGCTAAGCTTTTGCACTCTGCAGCACTGCTCAGCGACACAGAGGAGAGAGAGAGTGAAGCAGATTCTTTAAAATTTATAACTGCACTATCTGATAAAGATCTACTAAAATTGAACCTTCTTTTGGGGGAGGAGAACTCTGTTAAAGTAATCCTGAAGGTTATTAGAAAGTGGTCAGAGAGGACAGGGTTGTGAGGAAATACTGTTATTTCTTCACATTCTATGCCGTATGTCAGCACAAGATCCAAAGTATGAAGATGAGAATGTGTGGGACTATTCACATTTTGAACAAAGCCAATAGTGTCTAAGATAGCATTAAAGGCTGCTCTTAAGCTATCGCCTTCAATGTCAGCATGGATGTTAAAATCTCCCGCTATGATGACCCTGTCAGTATTTAATACCAAATCAGAAAGGAACTCTGAAAACTAATCTAAAAATTCAGAGTAAGGACCTGGTGGACGATACAAAGTTACAAAAAGAAGAGGTTTTCTTGCTTTGAAATTTGGATGAGGGAAATTAAGGGTTAAATGTTCAAAAGAGTTGTAGGTATTAACTGTTTTGGGAGTAATCAGTAAGTCAGACTGGAAGATTGTTGCTACTCCTCCTCCTCGCCCAGAACTTCTGGGTATGTGAAAATTTAAATAGCTTGAAGGAGTTGCCTCGTTTATGCTCACATAATCCTCTTGCTGCAGCCAGGTTTCTGTAAGGCAAAACAAGTCAATGTGATTATCACAAATCAAGTCATTAACTAGCAGACTTTTAGAGGAAAGCGATCTTATGTTAAACAGACCACATTTAATTGTTTTAACTTTTTCCCCAATTGAAGTTATTTTGATTTTAATTAGATTATCATGATTTACTCCTTTGGGAATCTTTGCTAATTTATTAGATTTTGGTCGTGGGCAAGACACTGTCTGGATGGAGTAAAGAGTGGGTAACAGTAGAGAAGCTGCAGAGATGTGTGTTAAACTACGACTCTGCTTCCTGGTCTGCACCCTGGGTGGTCAGGGTTTTGGAGGACTAATAAATATATATTACACTTACATCATTAATTTAGCACTTTTGGCCCATTTGTATTATTCTACTCTATTAACACATTCATTTTATTGTTTTTGATTTGTATAATATGTTATATTACATAATTTATAGACTTTATTGACTTCATAATGACTATGCAATGTGATGTGACTATGGTATTATGTTATTATATGTTACAGTAATCTACTAATGCTATGAAACAGCCAGTGTGTCAAAGTGATGAATTTATCTTTATCTTAAAACTCTTAAAGCTACAGTGTGTAATTTTTAGCGACATCTAGCGGTCAGACTGCAGACTGCAGCAACATGAACATCTCCCCCCCACCGCTTCTTCCCCCCAACAGTACGGCGAGTGTTACGGGACAAAATGTCTTCCACGACGTCCGCATCACCTACCTTCTTAAGTGACGAGGTTTGTTTACATAGATAATTTTACAGATAGTATTTCATTAGTCTGTGTAGGGTATAGATTTCATGTAGACTTAAGATAATAAATATACCCGTTATTTTTTCTACATCGTTGTGACGTTTTGGCGATCTCACAATCGCTAGTTTGTTGGCTCTGCGCTGCCGTAGCGCAAAGATGTCTGCCTCCATGGCTGCGAGACCCGCTCCTATGTAATTATAAATAACGAATTCTAAGGCAACGCAAATATTAAGGTTAAGAGGCTGAGCTCGTATATGATGATAAATAACATAGTTATGTATAATATATTACATTTCTATATCCCTGTATTATTACACACTGTAGCTTTAAGCCCCCCTGAAATGGGTACAGTTTTAAACATTACCTCCCACTGTTGTATTATAATTATTTTGTTATGGAGGTTTTTTATTTAATTTTATCTGAAGCATCGACTATAAATAAAAGTTGCGTTTGGGAGAAAATTTGACAAAGAAGTTGTCAAAAAGATCAAAGTCCTTCAAAAGCTTCATGTATTTCACTTCCAAGTTTTATTCATTTTATTAATGCTAATCTGTTTTATCCCATTTGTGAAAAATTGTGTAATAAAACATATTCCCTGATCATGCACAACCAGAAGCTGGATTTGAGTATTTTTTTATATTAAATTAAAACATCCTATCTATGGTTGACCCAGCATTTAAAATGATCTGGTAGAGCTCCTCAGGTAAAAGGTCTGATGTTAACTTCTCTCCATCTTCTGTTAGAGACTGCAGCATCAGCAGCAACTACAGCCTCCACAACCCTGGATGATTCTTTTCTTCATCTTAACAAATTAAGTAAGTGACAAACTACATTTAGTGATACATTTCTGGCTCAACAAGATTTCTGAGAATGAAACTTGGTCCTTGAGAATGGTCCTTGGCTCGTCCTTGACTGGTCCTTGGTTGGTCCTTGGTTAGTCCTTGACTGGTCCTTGGCTGGTCCTTGGCTGGTCCTTGAGAATGGTCCTTGGTTGGTCCTTGGCTGGTCCTTGGTTGGTCCTTGGCTGGTCCTTGGTTGGTCCTTGGCTGGTCCTTGGTCCTTGAAGGGGATTATGCAGGGAGTTGGGGGTAAGTGGTATGCCATCCAGCTTTCTTTTACCTATATATATATATATATATATATATATATATATATATATATATATATATATATATATATATATATATATATAACACATTTAAATTTGAGGATTTGAGAACAAAATAAAGATAAAAAATTATAGTCAGAACTATTTAATTAGTTTTACTCTGTTTTCATCCAGACACCTGATCTGCTTTGATGACCTCTTAAATGTCAGTGATCCCAGGCTGTTCTCTGCATCCAGGCGGTTCCTCTGACTGGTTCTGATGTGTGTCACAGCTGAAGATGAACTCAGACATACAAGAAAAACTTACTGTTTGGTTGATAAAAGCAAAACAAAACAGATCCCAGCCTTTTCTTATTTTACAACCTAATAAATATTTTTCACGAACCCCGTGCAATGACTACTACCCCGGTTGGGAATCACTGTCTACTATTGCTACAAGTTACTGTTGTCTGTCTGATAAAAGTGAAGAGCGCCTCTGCCACGCCACTATGTGTCTTTGTTTCCATTATCCTGGTACCAGGGGAGAATCTGTGGATGCTGTCCCCTTTAAGGTTTACTCAATCTGAAATGATATAGTTTGTTTTGTGTCAATGCATTTGCAAACTTAAACTGTGTGCCCTTAGACAAAAATTAATTTAAGAGCAGGTCCAAAACATTTGTGGAGGAATAATGCATCTGAAGGTGTCTGGATTTCTATAGCTTTAGAGAGTTAAACAGAGGCTGGAGCAAAAAGGTTTGAGCATTAATAATCAGCCGTACCAGTGAGGCTGCCTAAGGGTGATCGGTGGTCTGAGCTCTCCTCTCCACCATGTTAGGCAGGCACACTGCCAAAAGCACGTCGGGCCTTCAGAGCTAATTGCAGTGCAGAAATGTGACATCACCGAGCAGAACAATTTGTCACAACAGCTCCTAAATCTCAGTCTTGTTTCCCAGAAGTATTGCATAATCCTTATTATAGCAGGGTTTAACATGGATTTCCCAAAAGCCCAGTGAATAAACACACTCATCACTGATTAACTGGGAGCATTTTGGGAAGTTTTGTCTAAGAGATTCTTGACTTTTTGCCAAACTCTGATGTACAGCTGATTGAAAAGGAAGAGGAGTGACATTAATTTATCTTAACTGCACAGCAGCAATCGGTACAGGAATGACTCCTCTCTAGTTAGCGGTTTCCAAAGAAAAGCTCTCAATTTCAAGACTGGAAGAGAAGAATGGAATCACCAAATTATTTTTAAATAGTAAATCTTTATGCATCCTGTTAAACAGCTGGAAATGAGTGAGTAAAGTTAGAGAGAGCGTTCTGAAATCAAACTTGCAGCTGCAGTTGTATATCCAACAAGCTAAACGGGTTTTCCAGGCTCTGTTCCTGCTGGTGTCTGGAGACCTACGAGGATTCTGCAAATGAGAGCACTGATGTATGAGGAAGACAGAGTTAGGTCGCTCCTCTCTGCTCCTTCACAGCTGCACCTCATTGTGGCTGTGACAGAACACGCTGGGCTTCAGTACATAACCAGGTACCACTGGGACCATGGTGGACCCAGTGAAGCTACACGCCAGCTGTAAGCTCCCAATCAGCACCAAGCGAACATGAGGGCCCCTTCCAGCAGGGCTCCACACTTTTATTTGGGTTTTAAAGCACAACTGCTGTGAAACAGACAATTATCTTTTATTTCTCTGCTTTATTGTTGTGATTATCCTCCCTCCTTTCACTGCCAGGCTCGTTAGCCCATAACTGCCTTTCCATACCTCACTATGTTACATCATGTTTATGCCGACCTACCCACAGAAGCAGCTATGTAACAACCCAATTTAGCCTTATCTACAGTTCAAGGTCTGACACTAACAGGCTGCCATAGGTAGTTAGAGTGCGAATGAAGTGGTGGTTCAACATGCTGCGTGTGAGGTGTAGTAGTGATAAACAGCATGAACTACAGATTGCCACGCAGGGCTCTCTGTCTGGATGGAGCACTTTTAAAAGTAGGAGTGTACTACAGGCCTAAGGACCGAATTATAATGACTAATTTATCACAGGTTAAAAAGAAAGACTATTAGGCATGCTTAATCGTTTTGACTCTGCAAATTTTGGTTCTGTTAAAGTTTTATTGAATCTTCAAAACTCACCTCCGCATTTGGATCCTCAAAAACCTCCACTTAACCTTGACAGTGATGGTCCCCCAAACAGCAGACGTCATTTAGACGTTGATCCATTGTTCGTCTGTGTTGTTCGATGAGCTTATCTGTTACACATCTTTAAGGCTTCAATTTGAGATGAAAAAAATGTCAAACCCATTTAGGATGCTGCAGGAAAACATCCCTGTAGCAACCAGGTTAAACTCCATAGGTTGGGGACTGTAACCTGGGACAACTCCGTTAATACTGAGTCTTTACATTGGTCATAAGCTGTACCCCCACAGCACTGCTAAGCTCAGTAATTCAATCCAGTTTATTTCTATGGCGCCAATTCACAACACAAGTCATCTCAAGGCACTTTACAGTTCACCAGATCATCCAGTCAGATTGATTCAAAGTTTTCCATCTAAGGAAAACCAGCTGATTGCATCGAGTCATTGACTCTTCAGCAATCCCTCACACTAAGCATGCTTGTAGCGACAGTGGAGAGGAAAAACTCCCTTTGAACAGGACGAAACCTCCAGCAGAACCAGGCTCAGTGTGAGCGGCCATCTGCTGAGGCCGACTGGGGTTCAAGGAGACAGATTCAGAGACAAAATATATTAATAAAAAAAAATCTATAAACAAACGTAATGGAAAAAGAACATTGAGAAAACACAACATTCTATCTGCTGATGTGGAGAACCGGCTGCTCAGACTGGAATCCTAAGAGATTATGAAATCCAACATGGTGGGTAGCAACACTTTATAATTACTTGATCCTTTCATTCTGCAGCCGTTCACTTTCTTAACGTATCCTCTATAAATATCTCACAGCCATCTTATGATGGTGGTTTGACGAGCAGCTGGTGGTGGGGGCCCTCACTTTGAGCTGACTTTAGTCATTTTGGCTGGTTTAAAGGGCATTTCCTGCAGGGATGGGCTACACCCTCATTAATAGCTCTCCATTATAGTATTCAATAAAGACCAGATTTTATTGAAACTTTAGAACTTTAGAGCTGGTGTAGCTGCTAACATCTGAAGCTTATAGACTGCAAACTTTTTACAGACAGTTATGATGACATCATGCATATGTTTTCCAGTCGTGTAGCATATGGAGAACTCCTGGATGGAGCAGAGCTTGCTGTGGTTCATTGGCTTCAAGTTTTACATCAGGTTTCCCTGGACTCAGGTTCCAGCTCTCAAAAACCTACAAGGCAGCAACGGAGTTGATTCCTTCCTGCTATCATCTCAACCCCCATTACTATGCATGGGACCAGAACGTCTCCTGGTCAGCCAGGCCAACGACTAACGACTCCCTTTTCAGTGGCTTAGACCAGTATCGGGTATTGCAGGCCAACTATGACCTCAACGAATCCCGTTTACTAAGGGGTGGACCTGTCCTTTCGGTTACATTTGCATGTTTTCTAAGCCATAACAAGGCTTTGTTGGGCTACTCTATAAAGCTTGGAGCTCAACGCTAAACCAGACATTTAGGAGACATTAGGAGAGTTGTACTTCCAGAGATCCACAGGTTAATTTGTATACAGGTGTATACAAATGCAGCCAGGTGTTGCAGGTCTACATTAGTGTAGCTTGGTCTTAGTCTGTAGCAGTATCCAATGATCTTCTAGTACGCCAGATTGTGAAGGTAAGGTGCAGCAATGGGGGTGATTGTTAGGCATACTGTGAGAAGTTGATGAATAGAAAAGCACGGGAGAGTGTCTCTGGGAAAACAGCCGGGAAAATCCTATTTGCTGTGTACAAAGGCTGTAGCTGTGTCATGATGCCTCCACACTTAAAGAGATTTGCTGAATGTGCTGGAATCCAAGCCGGTTCTAAATGTTCCTGTAGTCATGGAGCGTGCTCGGTAGTGTCTATCCACTGTCAAAGCACCATGAAAGGCTTCTCTGCACCTGTTTACCATAAAGTATATCTGCCATTCCAGCTCAAGGTTTTAAGGAATTTTATAACATTTTAGGGCTTTATTTCTAAGACATGAGGCTTTATTCTTGTTTTCTTCTGTAGCTTCATGCAAATACTGACTCTGATTTTTCTGGTCTGCCCAACTTTCTGCCAAGAGGTGGAAAAGGTCTGCCCTGGCTGATAACAGCTGGCATTATATAAATAAACTATACTGAATTTATTTCAAATGAACAGAAATATTATTTTACAACAGAGTGAAAGATTTTAAAAAGTAAATTTTATCAGTCTCATGTAAACTCAAGATACATATTACTCAAGAGAGGATGTAAACATTTAAAGGAATACAAAATAAAATGTTGTTTTTATTTAACATAACAATAAAGCACCAGGCTGTTTAGCCTCAGACTGTAACGGAGGATTTTGAGGAAGTTATTTCTGAGTTCAAAATGTTTCTTAGGGCTTAGTGGACCTTTCTTCATCAGCCTCATTTTAAACAAAATGGTCGTTAACCGGTTTATGCAGAACTTACCATTGTTCTACAGAGAAGTGATAAACCAGGATTGTCACAGATTTTGGAAGTCAGGGGCCACGGGACCTTGTGGCGCCCCGGGGACTCTCCTGCTGGCAGTTACCCTCCAGAGGCCTCACTTAGATGACTTAACGTGTTTCATATGCAGTAATTACTGCTGGATCCTCCTGACTGTCTGCAGCCATGAAGCCATGAGGGTTGGACAGAAACAGCCGCTAACCTCCTCCTGATTCTCACCAAAGAGAAGTTTCTAGATTTTTTAGCTGTATTTTCCTCTGTACGAATGTGTGATTAGTTTTTTTTTACCCCTGTGTCAGCTCAGCAATAACCTAATGAGTATAATAGGCTGATTATATTTTTAATAAACGCAGCAGGCAGCTGTAGTCTGTTGAGGCTCATAGCTAAACGGATGGAGAGGTTTTCAATGAGTCACCGTGGTACACTTACTGCTGATTACAGACACGTAGCACTTACTGAGCACACAGACTCGCCCAATGTGTGCTTGTCATCTTTGTGTGTCTGCATCCTTTTTTCCCCAAAAGAAATATTATTTATCTCTGTTTTTGTTTCTAGTCACAGTTTTTAGCAACAGCAACTAGGAAACATGGGCCCTAAACTCAAAGCGGTGCATGTATTCAGCCCAGTCAGTGTGTGTGTGTAGATCCCTCGTGTTGACTAAATGAAATCCCATCTCTGCAGTTTTCCCCCTCAGCACCCATTTCCTCCCCCAGTGCAGCCCAGACAATATTAAAAATCTCCCTTACTCCCAGAAAACAGGCAGTGCTCACCAGCCCGCGTGTCTCAAAAGATGCTTCTTCTTGTCTCTGTGATGTTTTTATGTCTGTTAAAAATGATCATCTGCAATCTCAGGTGTAAAATAGGATGAAAACGTGGATGTTGGGGAGTGCTTCCATCCGTTTATCCTTGTTTTTTAGCCTCTGCGCTTTTTTATGTGGAGCACTTTAGAAATATATTACAGGGAGAATAAAGCAGCATATTTTTTACTTTGAATTATTTTGTTTCAAATGCTTACATTTTATACTAATAGGATTAAATAAACCTTCATAATCAGCTAATATTAACCCTTTATAGGGCACTAATTGAAATACTTTGAAAGTCTAAACTTACAGCTAGGTGTGTTGTTGGAGGACCAGACCTTATTACTTTTGTAGCAATTAAAAAATGATATGTATCTTTTGATGGCAAAATAACGGTCGTTGTAATAAGAAGTTATAAGAAAAATAACAAAAGTGCTTTTTTTGTTAAAACATAACCTCAGAGATTTATTGCTGATACTAGTACTTACTTTTTTTACTTTTTAAACTTAGCTTATTAACTTTTACTTTTAATTGTTAACTTTTCAATTAGCTTTTTACCTTTTTTCTTAAGTTAACTTAATTTCCAGTAGGTAATATATCGTTGAAGGGCTCATCCAATTGGTCAAATGCCAAAATAAGATGTTCAGCCATGTAGCAGTAGATCTAGTGCTTCTAGACCTGAAGGACGAGGGGGACTCTTTCCAAGACTTAATCGGAGGTAAGCAATTAACAGTTTGTATTCATCTAAACCCAGCAAAATATATTCATTTTACAATGTTTTTCTTGCGTTATCCTGACAATCAGTCTGATTTTGTTCTGCAGTAAAAATATAAAGCTTATTAAATCTTTTTTTTTATTTCTAGTTACCATTTAGGTAACTAGATATGTATTTATTTTTATTTAATTTTAACCATTTATTTTTATTTTCACATTTCTTTCGACGTTTTCATTTTTTAAAGCCCACTTTTTTCAATGAGGGCATCTTCATATAATTTGTGTTGCTATGATCATCCCATTATTTGAAAATAAATTCTGTAAAAGAAGTGAAGGTCTGACGGCTCAGCTGTGCTCAGCCTCTCCGCACCATTATTCTTAGCGCTTCGATTTCCACCTTCAAGGACAACAAATTAAAAATAAAGAGGAAATTTTATTTGATAAATTTGGTGATTTCTTTTTCATTGATATTTTCTGTCAAATATTGATTCCAGGATTTTTTCTCAGCTTCTTTGGATTGAGTCATAAACAGTGATGAAAGCATTCAGGTTAAAGGTGATGCAAACATCAGTCTCTATCGCTCACATTAGCTCTGACTCCACTTTCTGGGGCTTTAACCTTGAAACAGCATCACATCTGTGGAAAACTGGAGCTTTATTCAAAAGCATCAGAGAAAATCAAACTCAGGCTGCATGGTTCAGATCTAAGGGAATGAAATTCAGAAAAAAAACATCTACATAATGGCTGCATCCATCTCATTTGATCCTTAAAAAGAAGAGCAACTTTTACATAACAAGTAGTTTTAAATGTGAGGAGGAAAATAAAGTGCTACAGATTCCTCATCATTTCACCAGATTTCTTCCACTGGTGACCTAACCCTTCACCTTTTTCTCTCCAGCTCTGATTTAGTCCTAAACCTCACCTCCCGGACACATTTTTGTTTTTCAAAACAACTTTTTACCTTTGGAGGATGTTTACGGCTGCATTCAGAGGCAGATTTATTCACATTAGGTGCAGGTGCACCGCATGTGAACAATAAGGATGCCGGAGCAGCCCAGCAGCCGCAGCGTTTCACTCTGCAGAGGTCATGTTGATGGGGAGAAATAGTGAGACATGATAAAAGGCTCCGGCTGCAGAATGAAACGCGTGAAGGATGGCGGGATCTCTATTAGAGCCGTGTTTGCTCAGCCCTTTTTGGCCCCGAACGTTCCCCGTCTTCTGTTAAGCACCTATTCCACTACAGACAGGCTGACGCATTGATGGGGGGGATTTTACCTTATATCATCAGTACCACTGACACTTTTTAAATCTTATAAAGTTTTGTAGAAGTGGATAAAAAAAAAAATCAGATTTCAGTTCAATCTGGAAGATAAATAATGTGTGTTTACTTTAGCTTTAGACAGTTTCTCTTTAATTCCACTAAGATGTTCAAGGCTTTTAAGTAGGAGATGGATTCATTTAACGCTGTAAAGCCAAGTGTAGCATATTTTTAAGACATCAGTGTGATATTTTTGTTTTGAAACATTGACTTCACCCTTTGATGCCTGTTGTTGCTAATAAACAACAACCCGCTTGTATTAAACTGCAAAAATTGTAAAATTAAGTAAGTCAATTTTTCTTAAAATAAGTCATTTTTTTTCATTAATTGAGCAGGTAATCGATACACTTTGATATTGGAACAAAACAATGTACATTTAAAATAGGAAAAAATAAACAACCAAACTGCAGTCTCTTATTTCAAGTGCATAATATCTAATTATCTTATTTTAAGGGAGAAAATTCTCATTCCATTCGCAGATCATCTTATTTTCCTACTCATATTAAGAGTAAATACACTTATTTTAAGAAGTTTCAAACATTTTTGCAGTGCAGGCAAAAAGCCACCATAGCATTTTTGCATCACCCCAGTGCTAGTCACGGTGTATGTTATTATGTAGTTATAACTACTGTTGCAAAATTACCTTCATTTTTATTGATTTATTAACATTAACCTTTTAAATATGGCATCTCCTTGAAGGGAAAAACAAGCACAAAATGTCTTATTTTATGTACATATATATCAATTCAGGCTTCAAGGGGTTTAACATTCAGACACATGTAGTGAACAGAAAACCTATTATACAGAAAAGCCTAATGTAACAAAATATATGCAAAAAAATATCTTATACTTAATGTAGGTTTTTAATATAATTTCTTAGAAAGTTCAATGGCAATCCTAATTTTGAAAAATGTGAATGTTATGTCAGTTAGTTCATGGTTCCGACTTTAAAGGGTTAAATATTGCATTTATTTTTTTAACCCATTGAATCTACATTACCATGAAATATTATATAGATTTGCATTACAAACAATAACAGTAATATCTAAAAATAACACATAATCATTTGTATTTTTTTTTTTTTTAGATTTTATTGACCTTTTTCTTTTCATTTGATGCTTTAGTTGTGATAAGAAAAAACAGCAGTTCATTGGAAAAGTTCTTAGTGTAAATGTGGGGATTTTCCCATTTAAATGACAACATATGAATAAAGATTACTTTGTATAAATCAATGTTTCAGTCCATTAATAACAAGCAGCCAGAAAAATTAGAAGGCTTTACCTGGACAGAAAAATGCCAAAATCAGTAACAAAAAAATAAATAAAATGATCATATTGGAGCTTTCAGTGGTCTGATTCTGATCCAGCTGTTAAACTGATATAAGTGAATTACTTTTTCAGAATATATGAAAAACCTTCATTCTTTTTCCCTTCTTTTAAAGATTATCTGAACTAATCTGTCACTCTGCATCCTGAAGTCAGAGGTGTGTTCCCTTTATTTTAGCTGTCAGGAGAAATTAGAAAAATCTAAATAGTGAGTTGGAGTAAAAGGTAAATTCTGCATGACAGCAGGTGGATATAAACGGCTCTGGACTGTTTCAGCAGCAGGACGAACGCTAACAGTGAGATGAATGATGCTAAACACAGAGATGAACCCAAAACGGAGCCTTTCACTTCTGCTGCTGCTGATGATCATGATGATGATGATGTTCAGCTTTTTGGACTCAATGACAGTTTTCTGAAATCAATTATTCACCTGATTTTACAAGAGAAAAACCACTGCAACAATTTTGATTTAGGTTAAAACATATCCTGGGTTTGAACTGTTACACTTTTACATTATGTATTATTATTATTATTACATAATAATACATAATGAAATTTTTATGTAATTAATAACGTAAAACAGGATGAACTCACATACCAATATATTTATATTTTCCTTTACATACACACACCTAAATATACACAAATAGCCTTTTATATATATATATATATATTCACATATGTGTAATTGTTTATATATGTATATATATATATTTTTTTTTGTGTGTGTGTGTGTGTGTATAGAAAAGTTGGCTGAAAAGTACAAAGAGAAGGCACTTTGGTTCATTTTTGTTGTTTTAAATTTGCTTGTTGTGCACAAACTACTTTACTTATTTACTTTTCAGGATAAATAATTTATCATTTTTCCAGAGGCATTTTTTATTGTGTTTTGAGTTTGTTTCATGAACACTTGTTTTACAGTGAAAACAGTCATGTCAGTGAATCCAGGCAAGAAACACTGAGAAACAAAAAGCTCATCTGACAGAAGAGACAGATATATGGAATAAATTGAAACAAAGCTGAGAGTAGCTTAACAAAAGAGAGGAAGACAGAAGGAAATAAAATAAAAAAGGAAAGATAGAAAGAAAAACAGCAGGAAAGAGAAAAGAGAGAAAGGAAAAACAGAAAATAAAGAAATATTGAAAGAAAGAAAAAAAAGAAAGAAAGGAAGGAAGAAAGAAGGAAAGACAAGGAAAGACAAGGAAAGACAAGGAAATAAAATGATTAATGGAAGATTGAAAAAAGAAAAGAAAGCAAAGAACAAAGAAAGATAAATAAATAAACAAACAAACAAAGACATACAGCAATAAAAGAAAATAAGACAGATGGCAAAATACAGAAAAAAAGAAAAGAAAGAAAGAGATAAATAAATGAAGAAACACAAAGAGAAAAATAAATAAAGAAAGAAAGAATAAAAGAAAGATAGAAAAAAAGGAATGAATGAATAAATAAATAAATGAATAAATAAAGAGCTAAAGAAGGCAGATGAGCTGAGTTGTGTGTGTTCTCCGTGGATCAGTCAGGGGTCAGTCCAGCTGAAAGCAGCAGCAGAGGCTGATCTTCGTCCTAAAGGGTTAAAGAGAGGGAGGCAGCGGTGTCCTCCTGACGGATGGAGCCTCCCTCTCCATTATCCTCCTCACCACATCCAGGAACCGTCAGGCTCCCGCTCTCCCCCCTCACTCACCCCCACCCAGCCTCTTGCTCCTCCTGGTCCCGCTCCTCCTCACCTGGCAGAGGAGCAGAAGAGGAGGACCGTCCTCGCGGAGAGGAGCGATGTGCGCCGCGCGGCTCCAGGTAGCTCCACACTTTCTGCGGGCGCACGCGCTCAGCTGGCTGCTCTCAGGTTGTGCGCGCGTGCGTGTGTGAGAAGTTTGGTGTTGGTGCGAACGCTGCTGAAGGGGGCGTGAGTGGGTTCCTGCGGGTCAGAGGCTGGATGGATGGATTGGTAGGTGGCTCCTGGTTTGGGTCCTCGGGGACCCTCTACAGGTGCTGCTGCGCTGCGACTCTGGAGAACTTTTCAAAGTTTAGCCGCAAACTGAGCGAAACAGCATTTATTAAAAAGTTTTTTTTCTCTTTCATAAAGTCAGAAGAAGAAAAAAACCTCTCAGCATAAGAGCTGTCTTATTTCCCTTCCCTCTCATTATTAATTCCCAGTAGAGTAGAATTTGGGAGGGAAGTGGTCGGGCTCATTAGGCTGTGACGTGTGACACCAAGCAGTTGTTGTGGGTCTGATGTGTCCCCATGCAGGACCCTCATCCCACATCTGCATCCAAAGATTTCTACTCAGAAACCTTCACAATGAGTCAGGAATGATGGCAGTTTATTCTCTTCATGGTAGAAACATCAGCTCAGTGTGGATGAGATGTTTGCAGAGTTTCCTGCTGTTTGGAGGAAACTGAAACTGGCTGCTATTTGAGCAGAGGAGGTGTTTCCAGGGGGCACAGCAGCAGGGGGGCGTAGAAGCTCTCCTCTGGGTGTTTTGACTGCTGTCTTCAGCACGCTGACAGCCACTCTGAATTTTATTATTTTCATCCACTTAAAATATTTAGCAGGCACCAACCTCAGAGTGCATTATTTGCCTTCCTGTGGAACCTGCTTTAAGTCACTTTAAATGTGTTTAAAGGTGGAATGATGCGCTGCTGATTGGTTGGAGGATGCTGCTGACTCCTGTGCTCCAGATAGTTTACCCATTAAATCAAAATCTGCACCACTGAATGTATCTCAATTACAGACGAAGGCTTCATTATCAAGAACAGAAAACTGCGTCGTTATAAATTTTCAATAAAAACATACTTTTTATTAGCAGCGCCATGCAAAGAGTAAATTACATGCCTCAGCTCATGTTTTTCATTTTATCTGTTTTTGCAAATGAAGTCTTGAAAATTTACCTTTTTGCAGAAAATAAACATAAAATTTTGTTCTGGACCAAAACACCACAGAGAATCAGGATTTAGGTGTAATAAAGATATAAGAATAAAAATAATTCATAATATCTGTGAAGCCTGAGCACACAGACGCAGTCATTTAGCATTTCCTTCCTTCATGTCTGCAGTGTTATTTTGTGATGCATCATATTTAACAAAGCATTAATGAAGGAATAAGTGTAATTAAAGTTCTGACACCAGATCATTTTTTGACAATTACAGTTATGCTAATTACAAACAGTTCAGTTTCTATCAGATGCTGCATTTTCTACATTTAGTCTATATTTATTTGTCAACTCTGCTTCTCATTTATTTATTTTTCATGAAGACTTTACGGTGCTGGAGTTTAAGTCTGCTTGTTTTCCTCTCCTCACTGCAGCTTGGAGGAAATGGAGGTGATAATGGAGAGAGAAAGGGATATTCCTCATGAATGATGGCGCTGCGCCGCGTTCACATGAATGCAGCTAAATTTGTGGATCACTTAAATGTCAAGCATTTAAAAAGTAGATCAGAAAGAAAAGCTCACGGAAAGGTGGAGTGAATATTTGATTTCTCTGCCTCTAAATGTACTGCGCTGCAGAGGAGATAAGAAGCAAGAAAAGATTCCTGTGACAAGTGCTCTCTGATAATACCCCGGACTCTGTGGAAGTGAACAGCTGTCAGGCTGACGGATCTGAAATGCCACAATATTATTTCTGATGGAAATTAGCATTGTGCAGCTTGAAAAAGAACTGATGTGGGTTCTGATTAATATTGATCTTGGCCTTTAGGAGGGATTTATCTGGGTGATTTCACAGCACAAAGTCATCTGGCAGGTGGATCTGCTGCACTTCCTTCACAGGGTGATTACTATATGCTCAGAAATACAAAAACCGTCTTCTGAGGTAAAACCTTTATTCTTTGTCAGTTCGCTGTTTGCTGAAGCATTTTCTCCTGATCAGGATTCTTTTCTAAATTTAGGGACATTTTTATATTTGATTCACAAGCTGTAGATTCAAATCATAATAAAATATTTAACCAGTGGGAAATTGTTAGGCCCTCTGGATTCCAGATTTATTTGTGTTTCAATCAAATAGAAATAATAATAAAAGAAAATTTAGAGACACACACAATAAAATAAATATTGAAAACATGTTAGGAATTTTTATATAATGTTTTAGGTAAATGGCAACCTTGCTTGTTGGTTTCTTTCTAATTGTTCTTGTGAGAAGTAGACATATTTCCAGCTGCTGAGACGGCCTGTGAATTTAGCCCAGATAAAGCCAAAAGCTTTGGCTGCTGCAGGCAGAGAGCTTTTCTGTGGGTCAGAAAGCCGCTCCATCACTGTAACGCAGAGACCTGAACAACACAGCTACAGGCTGCCGTCGCCACCTGCACACCGCCAACTCTTTGTCGTCTTTGGAGGCTGGTAAATGTTTATGGATGCGCTGCTTCAAAACTAGCTGCAGGTAGATGTTTGTATGAACTGCGTCCTCATCGCTGCACACAGGAGCTGAGCTGAGCGAGCCTGAGTGAATTAAAGGTACGACCTGAGTGAATTAAAGGTACGACCTGAGTGAATTAAAGGTACGACCTGTGTGAATTAAAGGTACGACCTGAGTGAATTAAAGGTACGACCTGAGTGAATTAAAGGTACGACCTGAGTGAGTTAAAGGTACGACCTGTGTGAATTAAAGGTACGACCTGAGTTAATTAAAGGTACGACCTGAGTGAATTAAAGGTACGACCTGAGTGAATTAAAGGTACGACCTGAGTGAATTAAAGGTACGACCTGAGTGAATTAAAGGTACGACCTGTGTGAATTAAAGGTACGACCTGAGTGAGTTAAAGGTACGACCTGAGTTAATTAAAGGTACGACCTGAGTGAATTAAAGGTACGACCTGAGTTAATTAAAGGTACGACCTGAGTGAATTAAAGGTACGACCTGAGTGAATTAAAGGTACGACCTGTGTGAATTAAAGGTACGACCTGTGTGAATTAAAGGTACGACCTGAGTGAATTAAAGGTACGACCTGAGTGAATTAAAGGTACGACCTGAGTGAATTAAAGGTACGACCTGAGTTAATTAAAGGTACGACCTGAGTGAATTAAAGGTACGACCTGAGTGAATTAAAGGTACGACCTGTGTGAATTAAAGGTACGACCTGTGTGAATTAAAGGTACGACCTGAGTGAATTAAAGGTACGACCTGAGTGAATTAAAGGTACGACCTGTGTGAATTAAAGGTACGACCTGTGTGAATTAAAGGTACGACCTGTGTGAATTAAAGGTACGACCTGAGTGAATTAAAGGTACGACCTGAGTGAATTAAAGGTACGACCTGAGTGAATTAAAGGTACGACCTGAGTGAATTAAAGGTACGACCTGTGTGAATTAAAGGTACGACCTGTGTGAATTAAAGGTACGACCTGAGTGAGTTAAAGGTACGACCTGAGTGAATTAAAGGTACGACCTGAGTGAATTAAAGGTACGACCTGAGTGAATTAAAGGTACGACCTGAGTGAATTAAAGGTACGACCTGAGTGAATTAAAGGTACGACCTGAGTGAATTAAAGGTACGACCTGTGTGAATTAAAGGTACGACCTGTGTGAATTAAAGGTACGACCTGAGTGAATTAAAGGTACGACCTGAGTGAGTTAAAGGTACGACCTGAGTGAATTAAAGGTACGACCTGAGTGAATTAAAGGTACGACCTGAGTGAATTAAAGGTACGACCTGTGTGAATTAAAGGTACGACCTGAGTGAATTAAAGGTACGACCTGAGTGAATTAAAGGTACGACCTGAGTGAATTAAAGGTACGACCTGAGTGAATTAAAGGTACGACCTGAGTGAATTAAAGGTACGACCTGAGTGAATTAAAGGTACGACCTGTGTGAATTAAAGGTACGACCTGTGTGAATTAAAGGTACGACCTGAGTGAATTAAAGGTACGACCTGAGCAGCTAAAGGACGGGTTGAACCACGGTTCAGCTCATTTGGAGCCTTCATTTAAACACGTCACACAAAGAGCATCAAAAGGATGAAACCACCCAGCAGGTACAGATATATGGTTCTGTCATGGTTCATTGATTAATTGAAGAATTGATATTTTTGATTAGAAAATATAAACTAAACCTGAAATGACAATTTATTTCCATGTAAAAGAACGTAAAGTGTGTATTTCTTATCTAGAAATGATGAGTAAATATTTGATAAAAAATTTCAATTTTTATCTAATTTACCTCCGTAATGTAAAATCTATTGAACTCAGATGGACTCTGACTTTCAGCAAGTTAACGATAGTTTTGGACATTTGCTAAATATTTCAGAATACACATTTGCAATGGAAACAATACACCAAATAAAAAAAAACTTTCATTTTATTATGAAATATTTTATTTTAATCTGTGGTTTGGTTATTCAATTTATTTAGTTACTGCAGTAAGGAATAAATGGAGACTTTGAAAATATCGTAAAAAAAACATGTTTATTTGATAGAAATATATCACCAGTTGAATTAAATTATGTATAAAATGTACACTTTTGTATACAATATAAATTTGAAAACTTTCAGTCTCAGCTAGTTTAATTTCGTAAAAATCTATCTATATATATAAATGTATGTATAAAGTATGAGCAAACCCTTTAGTTTCCATATGCTATCTGTTTATTCCTCATCACTCTCTTTGCGTCTGCTCAATAAAATCTAACTTTAAAGAAAAAAGCAGGGAAAGTTGCAGGGCTCCAGGTCTTTAGTCTTAACATTTCTGTGCACATCTCTGATGCAAATGGAGTTTTTAAATGAATGAGAGATGGCTGCCATGATTTGTGAATACTGATAAAGTTATTAATATAAATGCAGCCACACTATCCTATTAATTTCCTGTTGTTGGAGGGATTCAGGCTATGAGCCCTGGAGTTAGCAGGCCTTGACATCGGGAGGCAGACAAAGAGAGAAATTCTCAGCCTGAACAGATTTTATTGATCTTCTTCCAGTATAAGAGCCTTAAACTGCTCTGGATTCAATTTTGGTTTTAATTTTCAATCTGTTCTTTATTTAATAACATCCACTGTTTAACTAAAGTGATTAAAATGATAACATTGACCACTAGCAGACATTGGTTTTGGAAATGGACAGAAGATATCAAAGAAACACAAATGCAAACTTTTACCTTTATTTCATTTTAGGCTGCCCACATGTAATCCTCCCGCCTGCTCTGCTGTGTTCCTCAGTACTTGTTGACCTCGTGTTAGAGGGTATAAAGGAAAATACAAATATTTTTGGGAACCTTCAAACTCTGTAGAAACAAAAATTCAGCTGCAATGTGGGTCTGCAGCCATGGAGGCTAAACAGTTAAAGTTAAGGAAAATTTAAAGTCTGGGAGAATTCAATTTAATGCAATTCAGTTTATTTCTATAGCACCAATTCACAACACATGTCATCTAAAGGCACTTTCCAGTTCACCAGATCATCCAGTCAGATTGATTTAAAGTTTTCTATCAAACCAGTTGACTGCATCGATTCATTGACTAGAACGTTCCGTCCCAGTGTTCAGGGGATGGACGTCTGTGTCTTCGGCAGGCGTAGAGCTAACAGAACTGGCAGCGTTGCGAGGCAAGGGCTCAAACATGTACGGCTGGAAGCCTTCTACACCAAACCAAGCTTCTGCCGCCCTGGCGTCCTCTTTCACGACATCTTCGTCCCGCTTTCCTCCTCTAAATAAAAAATGGATGACGGAGGAGACTCATCCACGACCTCCGACACTAAACTCTCCTCCTCTTGCATGTTTCCTCTGTCCATAGCGTTCCTTGACAGCGTCGTTTCTAAGTCACCAATTTAGTGCGACTTGGTCCCAATGGAATTTCCCATTGGGAACCTGCTAGCACTAAGATGCTAACTGGTTAGCTAGATGCTTCAGACAAACCGGCCACAAGCAAACTAGCTTGCGAACCTTCCGCCACAACAATCCACTTGATAATCTCTGATCACATTCTCTTTATTCACTCATAACCTGGTTGGAACATATAAGTACATAGAATCCCCTCTGAGGCTGCCTCACTTTCTAAGAATCATTTCTATGAGTCAGTAGTATTTGGAAAGCTGCCAGTGATTCTTCTTTTATACAACCAATCTTGTTTATAAAGAATCACACAAAGTTATTACTGCTTAACTTTTGTGCATAAAAATGTGTGAGTGCAACTAGTGGGCGTGTGGCATATGACTGACTCAGACCGGGTGCTCAAAGGATAACAGACACGATCTGGTTTATTTAGAAGATGGCATATGCTACTGGCAGGTTGGGGAGGATGGTTAAAGAAAGATCAAGTCCTGTCCTGAAGATGGAGGTTATTAGGGTAAGAACAATACAGGAAATATAAATAGTGATCCTAGTAACAGCCGGATCACCAGGAGAAGCAAATAATACCTTTATATAACTGCTTTGGTCGGAGGTGGTAAAATAAGTTATTCCCCCTCTAATCTCTCTGTTTAGACCTGTGATTCATTTAAATCTTATTTGTATGCTTAAATATTTAAATTTAGTCAGGATGTTTTTTTATGTTTCTTGTTTTTTGTTTCCTGCTGCATTAATCTGTCCAGTGCAGAAGTCTTTTTTCCCTATAATATTTTCTGCCATCATTTCTGACATCCAATTAAGTCTCTCTCTCTAGAAAATAAGAATAACAGAGCAAGCTTCTGTAACGCATGCCGGTTACATCACCTGAAATGGTCGCACAATGACAATTATGTCTCTCTCTCCATCGTCTGTCATTGTGGCGATCGCTTTGTGGAGCGCACAAATGTTTGCGAGTGAGTTTAGAGCGGATTATTAAATGGGCCAAAAAAACGATGCCTAAACCTCTTCTGACATTAGTTTCTGGTTAATAAAGCCGTTTGCAGGTGCCAAGTGTTTAGGTTTATATGTCCTCCCACCCATATTCGCTTTGTTTGGTCAATAGCACGGCCACAGTTATAAAAAGTGTATGCATGCTGTTCGGCTCAGTTTACTGACGGTTTGAGGATCAGCTTTAGGCGCGTTAACAAGTTTGCATGTGATTAAAAACACGTGAACCTCACGTTCCTGGAAAAAGCTGAGTTTCCTTCCAGTGACCAAGTTTTCACCAAAGAGCGCTGCTGTTGGTGTCACCAGTAACTCTGTAATATGGTGCATTCACTGATCTGGAGAGCTTCAATTTTTGGAGCCTCTGATTGGTCCGTTCTCAGCTCTAAATCTAGTCGACAGTTGATGTTTTGGTGAATTTCTAAACAGAAATTATTTTAGACCTTTTGCAGAGTCCTGAAACATTGGGAGGTCGGTTACCTGCTTCCTGCTCTTCCTCTTTACAAAGTGACCTTTATAATCAATAGAGCTTAACCCCTTAAGCCCAGATGGTCAAAGGAGCAAATTCCGCCTGTAATTAAAGATATGAATTAAGGCAGTACAGCTCCCAAACTATAAATTGGAAATACAATTGTATTTGTGTGACAAAAAAGGTTTGATGAATAGTTTTCAGGAGGAACCATTATTTTAAATCTCACCATTTTGATTAATAGGTAATTAAACAAATAATAACATCTAAAATATTTAGCTTCACCAATTGTATTCCCAATATTAACACTGCAAAACACCATGAAAGCCCATTTGAAACTCTGGATGAACCCTCAGACTTCATAGATCCACATTTTGACTATAACTCAAGCTAATTTGGATTAAATAAGTTGAAGCATGTTTCTTGAAAAAAGGTTTTACTTGGCAGTGTGCTGGGAGGAAATATGATTTTAGCACAATGCCAAAAGTGCAAAAATATATTTTTCTACTGCTGAAAGGTCAGACAATTATGCTGATTTATTTTATTGGAGACCTTCTGCATAAGGCAAAGGCTTTGCTCCTAAGATTAAGTCGTTGTTTCGTTAAAATTTACCAATAATATCACCAAACTGAATAGAAAATAGTAACAGAGGAAGCTTATTTAGCGCATGCCGATTACATCACCTGAAATGGTCGCACAATGACCTCTGACTCTTCGTTGGAAAGGTCTGAGCCTCTAGTTTCCAATGATGGCGGCCATTAGTCGACGGGGTTAAAAATGTATACCTGCTGTTGCATTACTCCCACAGAGTTATTTTAAATCTCATTTTAGTTTACACAGCTATAAAACAAAACGTATTAGTGAAAAAATAATTTTGAAATGTGTTTTAGAATTTCTAAAGTCCCATTTGAAAGGCGTGTGGATGAAACACCATGTGACTGTGGCTTGGACATTTCTATAAAAAGATAAACATGAGCAGGTGTCAGTTGGGCCCTGTACCCGACCCGCCGGGCCTAAGATGTTATTAATTAAAGGACTTAACCAATGTTGTGCATCATTTAAGGGTATTGCTGGTGGGTTGAAGGTGCTGTGAGGCAGGAAGGAGAGACACAGCAGATGGATTATTTATACTTTGTACAGTCGTTGAAGCTAAAATCTGGGATGTTTTAAGTGTCTAAAATTTTAATGTGTAAAAAAATTAAAATATTATAAACCAAAGATAAATCCATTCTGTGTTAAGGCCTGGATGCCTGAATCCCGATTGGTTCTCATGTCAGTCTGTCATCCTCTCAGCAGTTTCTTTAGCATTCTGTCACATCCATCTGTTGTTCTTTGTCCTGCATGTTTGACTGAGTTTCTGTCACCATTGCTTTGCTGTTCCAGCCTGATGCTTGATAGCTCCTCCTGCTGGTTCCTTTTTTTTTTTTCAATAACTCATCTTTACCTGCAGTAAAAGGCTGATGATCTCCTATCCAAGCTGCATCTAACTTCTTGAATGAACATAGAAGTTAGATTTTTTATTTTATTTACTTTTTTATGAGGCTGTTCTATTTTAGTATCATAGAAAAAAATGGTGCTGAACGTCTTTTCTTTTTTTTCGTAGTTTGGCGGTAAAAGTATCTCAGAGGGAAAAGAGTTTTTGGCTTTCTGGCCGCATTGGGTTGGGTATATAACATTCACACTTTCAGATGTGGTCTAACTTAGCTTTTAGTCATTCTGGAGGGAGACTGCATTAATCTCTCAGTCTGTCTGAACAGTCACTCCTGCATCCCTATGTCCAAATTCATGACCAGCTCATAATACAACATTAACAGCTCCTGCAGGCTATTTATTGATTTCTATCCTTGCCCTCATCTCTCTCTCTCTCTCCCACCCTCTCTTTCTTACCTGTTCTGCCCCAACACATTTACACCTGAGGGTATTCCTGGGTGATGCTGCTGGACTACTTGTGCATCGTTTTCTTTTGAACTTGAACAGCATTTACTCATCATCCAGAAAACTAAGCTTCAAAATCAAACGTTAATTTTAAAACAATCTATAATTCCTCTCAGAACACTAATTAATAAGAATTTATAAAAACTGCAAAGATTAATGGAAATCTCAAACCAAACTCAGAACACACTAAAAAGTATATCCTATATGCGGTACCATGGTTTATTTTTTCCCACCATAAAAATTGACATCAAAGACCCAAAGTTACACATGGTGCTAACACAAAGCGTTACCCTTTTCTTAAATTTAAAGGAAAAGTCAGGCAAGGAATAATCAATGGATCATTATTTATACCTAAAACTAATACGTTTGTGGTGATTTAATGAATTTAGAATTAATCAGTTAAAAAATAAAAATAATAATTTAAAAGTAACAAAGTAACAGAGATTTCCAGAGGACTTCACCATTGAAATTCACCAGAGCTATAGTGAAACTGACAATGCCCACGTGCATGGCAGCTGGATGCTGAAATACATCGGGGAAAAGTGAAAAAAAAGAGTTATTCCACCTTTCTGATTCCTGATCCTCCACGGACGGGTTGGTCGTTGGATCGCCAACTTGAAGAGGGAGGATTTGCCATCGAACTTCTGGCCAGAGAAAAAACACGTAATATGTAGCCAACATTTGGAAGAAGAATGTTTTCAAGATGACTTGGATAATAGCGCGTTGTGACAAACACCAGATACAGCACTGGGACTTGATCAACAGCCGATACCGCACCGTGACGTGACAAACCAGTAGGTGGCAGTAGAGTTCTTTGACAAACATGGATGCCTCCAGTAAAGCACATTCAGATGACAATTAAAGTACTCTGTATTCTGTATTAACAGCCAAATGGAGGATGATTACATATTTTATGGGACGGGGAGCAAACCTCGCTAAACATAAAAAACCTGAAATTTGCTGTACCTGTAAAAAACTAACAGACTTTGTCTCATTCCTTCAGAGATTCCATTGTTGACCTCCACTGCATGAAAACAGCTGAGACCCTTTTATACTCCAGCTCTGAAGGCTAACTGTAAAACTGTGTGGGAGGGGTTTGCCTGTGTGATGAGTTATGTGTAAAATCAGGCAAATTGCTTTCAGAAGTTTGAATGACAGAAAAAATATGAGACTTTTCTCATTTAAAATCTTCTTAATTCATCGAGAATTGTTTGAAGTGTTTTCACAGAATTGTTTTTTTTAGAATAAAGTCTATAGAGAGCAGAAATTGTGTTTGTAGGGCAGCAGAACTGGTTCCAGAGGTTGAGTTGCACTCATTGTGCTTAAGGCAGGGGTGGATTTACCATAAGTTCATACTAGGCACCCTCATGGATTCAGGTAATGTTTTGATGCCTGAATTTTGAGGATAAACTTTCATTTTCATATATTTTTTGTTACTGAAGCTGACATACATGCGTTGCTACAACTACTTTCATGTTAAGCATATATTTCGCTTTGCTTCACAAACACCTTTGCAGATTCTGAATTTTGTTTTTAAAGGATTGCCCTTTTTTCTTCAGGTTTTGCTGTGGGCTTTTGAGGATGCACTCTTTTATATTGCATTTTCTGTTACTAAGTGACTTTCACTGCTTATAATCTTTCATTTGAAAAACCATAGATCGGTTCAATTATTCATTTTCAAGGGACCTCTGCTCTTTGTGTTCGGATTGAATTGTCTTTTGCTGATATTAATTAAAGCAAGAGACCGCTGTTTTGTTGTGACAACACAATTAACATTTGAAGAACCTGTTATTTTAGTTTCCGTTATAGATAAGCCAGAGCGACTGAATAATTTGTTTTTCATAGCTGCATCCACCAAAAACCCCAGATTATGCAAATATTATGTTGGATATGAACTTACCGGTATCAGAATTGGTGTCGGTCACGAAAAGCAGAAAATGATCAGTTATCAGTATCGGTTGAAATTGTTAATATCGTGCATCGCTAATTTGTTGTTCTGTTAAACCAAGAAGTAAAAAATAAAAATCTTCCCTGCTGACTTTGACCACATGGTCATCTTTCCATCAAATAAAAAACAAACTTAGAATTTCCACTCACTGCTAAATTAGGGATCAAACTTTAAAGACTACATTGTTAGTTTGTTTCTGCTTTACTATTTAGTTAAAACCAGGATTAACCTGAAACTGATTCCTTTTTCACAAAACAAAGAGCAGCAGCATCATTGCAAATATAGGAAATTACATAGAACTGGGAGAAATGCTGTTCATTGCGAAACAGTCTGGAATGAAAAGCTTCCAGTTTTAGAGACATCAAGTCCAACTTTTAGGAAAGTTTAGGCGTTATGGGATGGTTCTTTCTCTGCTTCTTTTTGACAGTTCACTAGTTGTATAAAGGAGCACCAGATTTCTAGAGCATCCCACAGCCATTAGTGAGGGTGTAAGCTCTCGGCCACGTTGGTGATGGTGGTTTCCTTCTGACAGGCGAGTGAAGAGATAATGACTGACTACTTTTCCTGGAAATGTTCATATTTAGTCTGCATTTGAATGTTTATTCTGTAGCAACCTAAATTCGACTACCTTAGGTAACATTTTTAATAACATTTGGAGCTCCTCTGACACATGCCAACATGCATTCATAAAGTAAAATAAAGTTTAGCCATCACATAATAATATCATTTACATTTATTTACACGTAAAGCACATGACATGCTAGTATATGAGCTAAAATTGAGCATATAAACTAAAAAAAAACATTTAAAAACACTGACTGAAAGCTATATTATGATAGGGAAAACATTGTTTTACAACAGTTTGCTTTAGTTCAGGTGGTTTAACTGTTGATAGAGGAAGGGCATGTGAGGAATTTTCTTTGGTGTTTCATTTAATCTTTACTCTTTCAGCGGATAATTGTAATCAAGATAAAGAGTCTGTTGTCGAAGTGTCGTGAGCCTTGGGGAACTCTGCATGTGATTTTCCTGGTCTCTGATTTAAAGTTCCCTACTGGCACATACCAGCCTCTGTCCTTCAGGAAGGATTTCAACCTGTCCAGAGCGGTAACAGGAAGGCCGAACGAGTATTATATAAGTGCAACACTGTATCAGACCTGTAGGAAACATAAAACTGTTAAAGCTCTGGTTTAAGCCATGGCTCTACTACAAGCAGTTTGTAGAGTCCTAATGAGCTGGAATCTGTTAGCAGATCATGATAAAATAACACTTTTAATGTTATAGGAGTGATTATAACAGAAAATAAGACGTATAACCATTAAGACTGTTCTGGGCTGAACATCTGTCCCTCACCACTCTCTGATTAAATGAGAGTTGATCCCAATCACAGCGCTCTAAACCTCTTAACAATGCGTGTTGTTGTGCAAATATATTGAAATTTAGATAAGATTAGAGCTCTTAGCTAAATACAAAAAAAGAGAAAAATAAAGAAAAAGGTCATGTTAATCGCGGCTGAGAAAAATATTGCACTCATCAAATGTTAACCCAACAATGACTTGTGTTTATTGACTCAGTCAAGTGTTTGGATAATGTCACCTGGACTTTAATTTAAAATGTAAAATCACTTAACATCCAGAGGCAGGGGTGTTAAGTAAGAAAATACAAATTGTCAGGACTCAGAACGTTGGACCCAGAATTCAGGCAGACAGACTGAAGGGATTTATAAAAGCGCTTATTGACTGCTTGGAAAGTCCACGGTTCAGCAGCTAGGACTTTTCACTCTGTAGAGGGAAAACACTGGTTAGTGACCACTTAACTCTGACAGAGGTCGATAGTGAGCATGTGAGTCAATAATCTGTTCAGTCTGAGCCCAGAAGAAACAGTGGAATCCAGCTGGATGATTTTCCACAGCAGGCGGCAGACACCAACCAGAGAGTTTCAGGAGCCAAAGACAAGAGTGCTGCAGAGCAGACCGACAAGTAGAACCCAGCAGATAAGGAAAAGCAGGAGTTTCCGGAAGGAGAAACCAAAACCGGTTTCAATGAGGTAGCAGAAGTCCAGGGGAGAAGATCAGGGATCCGACGAAGTGCCGTAGGGAAATCCAAGCAGCAACTCAGAATAGAGGTCTCAGTATTATAAAGGCAAGACAGACAATGCGATTATTTATAAAACGTTTAATTAAAAAATTGATTTGTAGTAGCAGCGGCTAGGGCTTCTATCGCAGGAACCTCTGCAGAAAGGAAACACAGGTTAGTGACCATGTAAATCTGGCGGAGGAAGATTATGGACAAGGGTCACTAACCTGGTTTACTAGTTCAGTCCAAGCCCAGAGAATGAGGTAGGATCAAGCCGGTGAGCTGCCAAAAAGATGTGGCTGATGACGTCCAGAGTGTCCCAGATGCTGCAGCCCCGCTGGATTGAGAGAACAAGCACTTTCAGGCGTATATCTGTGGTGAGCTGCAGTTTCAGACAGTAATAGAAGCTCACCTTTCTCACCGCAGTTCTTTAAAAATGACAGAGGGTCGAAAGAGAAAAAGTGTCTACAAAGTGTATCAGAAGAAAACAAAGGCCTCAAAAGAGGTAGATATATCGCAGAATGATTTGCGCATAGAGCTCTCCGCGCAAAGCATTCTGGGATTTCCTGTAACAGCTGCCTGCTCTCGCTAGCCGATAGCGGCGACTAATACCATCTTTGATATAAGTCGCTGCTATCGGCTAGCGAGAGCGGGCACTGTAGGCATAGGCACCGTGCAGTGAAGGAGGAGTTATGTGACCAACGGAGCAAAAAGCAGTGATCATCTGTCTGAACGGTCAGTTAACTGAATTCACTATAAAGTTCACTATATAGGCCCCGCTCTATATAGAGATGGAGGGATTTAGGGGTTAGAGTGGACGGTCAGACACAGTAAGCTTGTATGAGCTATGAGAACAGCTACATTTAAACAGAGCGTGCACGAGGAGAAATGGCCTTGTGAAAATATTCACAATGCCGTTAAGCCAATTTTTGCTGTTGGTATTTAAAAAGTATCATTAGTTTCATTAAGACAATTTCTTTACCAACTTGTTGTTCACCATATTCCAAAATAAATAGCTTTTCAATATGATGCAAAATTTAATGTGACACTGTTGCTATTACTTATAAAACTAAGAAAATTCAGTATAAGGAAGTTATTATCCAGAATGGTAGAGAAATATTTAATAAATGGTACATTTACAGTTTTACTTGAGTTAAAAGCTTAAGTTGATTCTGTAACTTCTACAAAAGTGTTTTTTAAACATAGAATTTATACTTCTACTGGAGTAATAAACATTAATACTTTGACACCTCTGTCCAGGCATGTTCACATTTTTCTCATGAAAAAACTCACTTTCTTTAATGTTTAATTTCTCTTCAGATGATGTGTGCTCTGATTGACTAGTTTCATATCTTTCATTCTGAAGATGAGACCAACTCAGATTCTGCATTAATAGGAAATCTTTAAATATTTATAGGTTCATTTTCAATACCTGCATAACCTTGCAGCGTTGAGGTGAGGTGGTAGTTTTGGTGCCTAACTCCAGCAGTGACTTAATGAGTGGCAGGTTAAACGTTGGACATCTCAGGGTGCATCTCAAAATATTCAGCAGAGAGGGCATCTTTAAAAGAGATCCATCTGAATAGGTAAATAACACGTAATGACAGGCTAATATCAAGATAGATATTTTTGGAAAACTTCAAAAGGAGAGCTCATCAAGGGCAACTTCTCCATTAGCTTCCATTTAGGTTTAGGACAGCACTGAGGCGGAGGAGCATACCCATAGTCAATACCTGTTTATCCCTTTTGTTTCTCTCTTTAATTTATCCCTTTAGTTTTGTACGAAAAATATTTTTGCCCATATGCGAGCTGTATCTGACCCTTTCATGGCAGTCTGAACAACACAGATCAGATTCTTTCCAATGCGACCCAGGCCACTTGGCTCTGAGGTCCTGAATCTGATGCAAATCTGATCTTTTCAAATGTGACCTTTGTCTGAACAGCCAGGTCGCATTCATCCCAACTAAACGTCGTTAATACTCAACAGGGCTCGATGTTAACCATTGCCCGATCGCCCGGGGCAAGAAGTTTTTATTTTTGGGAGAGTACAAATTTCATTGCATTTGCCCGCCGGGCAAGTGGAATGACCGCAAAAAAAAAAAAAATGTATCAATCAAAATTAATTTAAAATCACCGACATTCGATGAAAACGACCCAGAAGTGTTGCCGGCGCCATTTTTGTTGTTTTGTACACAAAAAAGACGCTTGATTTGAAAAAGCCGGGTAATTTTCCGCCAAATGGCGTGATTTTTGTCCACCTAGGGGTAACTTTGATGTAGTTACCAAAACGACAAACAAGCTAGAAAGCGCTATCATATGTCTTATCAGTCTTCTGTACAGTGATGCAGGTCATACATTAAAACATTTTCATAACATTTTTTTCTCTTAGACATTGGAGAGGTGCATTTAAATGTTATAGAGCTAAACATGTTAGATTGGTGACCTGTTATGTTATTATTATTGTCTTATTATTGTAATCCTGAGTCAGTTAAAAGTCAGGGAATTCTGAAATGATGTCAGACTGGAAACCCTGAATAAAATAACTGTATAATGATTCTCTAGAAAAGTCACATTATATTAATAGTATTATCTTGTATAAACATACCGTGACTCTAGAATAAAAGTTATTCATTTGTGACATTGACTTCTGTCTTGTGATTTATCTTAAGTTTTTAACCTGCCAAGTTTTTTTTTAGATTTTAACATTACAATTTATATTTTTCCAAGCACACAACAGTTTAAATTAAAGTTTAGTTTGAAAAGAATGTGCAGGAAGGATTGAAAAGCATGTTAACACGGTGATGTAGGCTTGAGTTCATTATCTGACGCATGCAGATACACACCAGGAACCTGGAAACTTAAAAAATACTGAATTACAAAAAACATTTTAAAAACAAACATGTTTCATTGATATATATACAAAAATGAATATTAGGAACAATATTTATCAAACATTATACTGGGCAAGTAAAAATAGTTTCTGGGCAAATGAAATGTGAAAGTAAAAATCCTTAAAGTCAACCCCTGCTCAATGATGGTCACTATCAAGCATCTTGCTACACAGAAGAGGGAAGAAAGAGAACCATGGGGGACGATAATGCTGAGAGCATTTTTTAACCATCTTGAAAAGAGTTTTTAAGGTTGGGAAAGATCGCTAGATGCACTCCAGTGCTCCATGCATCCATGTTTACTTCCATAAATACAGATCAAACTTGCTTGTGACATCATTACATCCTCTACAGCACATTGCAGGACTCTGTATGAATGCAGTTTACACAGCAGATCACATACAAGTCGCATATATTTGGATTTCACAAAAAAATCGTAATTCAGCATCAAGGCGTTCAGTGTGAACATAGCCTTAGTGTTCCTAATTCTCAGCTCTTGGCAGCTGATTATAACATGATAAAAGATAAAGGATGGCTTGTTTAAAATAGATTCAGATCTTACTTGACCACCTAAACAATGCCCTCTTCATTCCAGGGATTTATTTTTCAACATTAACTATCTGATTTAACAACAACCAAATTAAATCAATGCATGACTTTTTATACTATATTAATGTAACTTACACAAAAAAAAAGATTTCTCTGTGGGAAGAAAAACACATGGAACATATTTAGTGATTTCCTTTTGTTAAGTCTGCATACCATTTATCTGAGAGCTTTATGCAGGGTTTATATAAATTTCAGGGTTCACTCTTCAGGAGGATTTCTTCAACATTTAACATCTTGCCTGACAGTATTTGTCCTTTTTTTACATCCTCAGCATTTTATCACATCGCATCAAAGTACATTTCTGTAGTCCTTTATGTTCTCTTCCCCTCATTTTTCCACTAAATTGAGAATTGTTAGGTGTTAGATTGACAGAGAGTGAAAATTAAGCGGTCATACGGCGATAATTGACTCCTAGTCACTTTGTATGCCTATATAGGTGTTCGACGTGTGTGATAATTGCCTGAAGTCATATACAGTCTTCATCATGATGTGACATTGATTTATAGGGGGAATAAAGTACACACCATCCCCATGTGATGCCATAAAGTAAGGTGATAACAATGTGTCTGACACTCATTTCTTTCTGACGAGCTCCAGACATTATAGCTAACTCCTAAAGCTCTTCCTTCATTTCATACTTTGCTAAAGGTTACCTTTTTTATTTGGCTAGATTTTTTCTCCAGAGCAACACAGCAATCTCACCACATTTAGGGCTGATTTTTTCTGATCATCACTATCACCATAGTAATAAGAAACTGCTCATTTTAATCAGACAAACTTCTATAAAAGATCCTCTATCATTAGAAATTGAATTTGAAGCACGTTTACTTTTGTGTCCTAATATTTCAGAACTGATTTGATTTTTTTTTTTCAAGTGAGATGGAATGATGAGCTGCTGGAAAGAAAATCCAAGAACGTTTCATGTGATTTTATTTTAGAGCATATTGAAGTCACAGTGAAAAAAAGTCAAATAGTTTGTTTTCACTACATCAAACCGATACCAAAGATTTTGCAGAAAAAATAGGAACCCAAATTTAGGAAGGCTTGTAAAGGTAAGTACACCCAATAATCTGAAGGGTAATCGGCTCTACATTTGGAATTTATTGTGTCTATTTTGTAAACTTTTCAGACTGAAACCCTGTAATGTAGGCAACATGTACTAAAGTGCATTTACAGGTTAAAGCAAACCACCCTGCATGTGATCACTGTGCAAAAATTTTTTTTTACAATAGAAATTATAGTAACATGAGTCAAACCATCGCCCATACGCTCTGCTGATACCTTTTCAAATTTTCAGATTAAATGAACAGCTTAAATATTTTTAAGATTTACAAATAAAAAATGAAGTACCGATTACAAATGTTGCACAAGTTTAACAGGATAGAAAATGTGTTAATAACCCAGTCAACAATAGAATCCAGTATTCGAGGCAGACAAACAGATTTCCCAAAACGTTTCTTAGAAAGAGAACCGAAGAGAGCAGTGCAGGTGTCCAATGCAGTAACCTCTGCGGGAGGAGACCACAGGTTAGTGACCACATCTTTCTGGAGGTGGATTATAACGAACGTGTGAGTCACTAACCTGGCCTTATAGTTCAGTCCAACAACAGAGGATAAGGTTCATTCCAGCACTCCGGCTGCCAAGTCCAAGACGCCAGTCCAAGACGCTGATGTATCGTGGTCGAAGGATAGACCACAGATCAGAACTGAGCAGAAGAAGGAAGGCAAAATAATCCAGAGGGTGAAGCCAAAGCCGGTGTCAAAGTAATGCTCAGTAGCCAGGAGGTCAGAGACCCTATGACGTGCTGAAGGAGAAACCAGAACAGAGTCAGGAAACAGTTCCAGGTTCGGTACGCAGACAGGCGAAAATCCAGCAGGAGTCCAAAGACAGGTCAGACAAAAACATCAGAACATGGAGAGACAGGCTCACAGTTCCAAGGCAGAACAGGTCAGGATCAGGATATCAGAAAATACTGGAATGCTAGAGAACTCTCACCAAAATAATCTGGCCCTGATGACCTGTCTGAAGGCTGGTTAAATAGAGACTGAAGCAGACTATAGTGGATTATATGAAAGGTAACGAGAACTGGACATAGATAGGCAGGTGAATGGAATGAGTAATGAGACCAGACATCAGTGCCAAGATCATGACAGATGAAATATAAACAATTGATAGAAGAAAGAGGGAGAAGCAATACACATCTTTAATGTGATCCCCATGCATGACTGCTGGATGCACTAATGAATGAGCCAATGCATGCATACATCAATACCTATACAAACAAAACAGGTCATATCAGTCAAAATATTGGCTTTGCTATTATTTGTGTTTGTGTGCAGAAAAGCTTGCTTGTTTCTGTGTAGAAGGAGTGACTGAGTGATGATCTGTTTAGAGATCCCTACAGGTGTGTCCCGGTAGAACTTTTTCATTTTGTAAATAATGTCAATATACTGTGTCTGAAAATTTGCCAATACCGATATTAGCATACGTACATACTTCATATCATACATACTTTTGTTGCTGTAAGATGTTAGCAAAAGCTTAATCATGGGATTTTACTAAAATAGAGCACAAAAATAAGATAATATGAGGACAAATAACCCATATTAACCAATAACTTACAAAAACTATAAACATAAGCAGAGCCTTTCTACACTGAACAAAGTGAAACAAAGCTGTTTTTCATTTAATGTGTTTGTTTTTCATTCCAATGAATAAAAAAAAATAGTTTGCTCAATTAAACTAAACTTTCTTAGTTATGTTTATGGGTGAATCTATTTTTTTTACTTTACTATAATGTAAACTGACAGCGAGGCACCAAACTGATTTTTTTTATTTTAAGCAAAGTCTTTTTATTAAATTGAGCAATTTGCGCATGCAAATTATTTAAAAGTTCTGGCGGCAATTGTACTTCTGCCTCAGCCTCCACCAGACGTCGTGCTGAAGAGAAAAATATCAGGCATTTTGCGCAATGTTGAGGTAAGTCATTACGATTTTTAAAGATGACTGGGCGTAAACCTTAGCCCCCAGACAAGATTTGTGTGAGTCTGTGCTTTTGTGGGCAAGTAATTGCTCTGCTAGCATTAGCGCTGGAGGGGAGGGGGTTCGCCGTCGTTGGAGAGGCCGAGCAGAGGTTTTATGGGTCACCGCAGCTCTGGAGAGGAAGCTAGCCGCCATGCTGCATGTGTGTGGGAGCCGTGAAGCTTGAGCTCGGTCTCATGAGCTCAGCAAGAACTGCGGTGTATATTTTTCGGTCACATTATGATGACTTTAAATTTTTATTTGAGACAACTTAAAAAAAATAGTTTGCTCCCATATTCAAAAGTTGTTTAAATGAATTTAAAATATTCAGGTTGAACCAAGTATATTATTTACATTCAGTAATAAAACCAATGTATTTATTTTGAATTAGTAAAATCTGAAATAATTGCTTTGGTTCAACCTTTAGAAATTAGTTTACATGAAGTTAAATATTTCAGGTCAAATCAAATGGATTATTCATATGGCATGAAACTACAATATTAGTTGTGATCGATTACCTCAATTTTTTTAAATTGAGCCAATGTTTCATTTTTTTTCAGTGTATCAGCACCAAAATATTGAATATTTTTAGGGCTGCAACTAACGATTATTCAGCAAATAAATTTGGTTGATTTTTTGTAATTTTATTGTTTAATTAATAATAAGATAGCAAAACATCCCTCAAAAGAATAATTTTTTAAAGAATGTAAACCAGGTGAAACTAAAACGTTTCCACTTGAGGAGTTCTGGATAGAAAATTTTGATTGATGAAAAAGTTTTTTTTTTATGTTGGTATAATTACTGCTCTAATTTGGTCACTGTGTCAGCTAAAGGAATGTTTTAGAGTCTCTATACTTTTACTCTATACTTAGTTAACGATTAATTTATCGAATAAATCACTATCAATCCAATAAATTATTTCAGCTCTAGATATTTTAGTTGTCAGTCCCTATATTTCAGAACAGCCCTACTTCCCCATACCAGTTTACCATGAAAGGATGTTACTGTAATGAAAAAAGTTGTCCTGTTCTCTGGGTTGTCCTTGGGTTTGGGGTGAGTGTGTGTCCATGGTTGTATGGCTCTGCGTGTCTCTAAGATGCCCTGCGACAAAATGGCGACATGTCCACAGTGTATCCGGACATTGGCCCCTCCGTGACCCTGACAGAATGAGTGGGAGAAGATGGGTGGATGGATTTATTGTTCAATTCAATTCAGTTTATTTCTATAGCTCCAATTCACAACACGTCATCTCAAGGCACTTTACAGTTCACCAGATCATCCAGTTAGATTGATTCAACGTTTTCTATCTAAGGAAAACCAGTTGATTGCATTGACTCACCGGCTCGAATGCAATTCCTCACACTAAGCATGCTAGTAGTGACAGTGGAGAGGAAAAAACCCTTTTTAACAGGAAGAAGCCTCCAGCAGAACCAGGCTCAGTGTGAGCGGCCATCTGCTGAGGCCGACTGGGGTTCAAGGAAGAATTACAATAGTCCAGCCTTGAAGTAACAAATGCATGGACTAGTTTCTCAGCATCAACCCTGGACAGGATATTTCATTTTCTTGTAATATTCCGCAGATGAAAGAAGGAGGTTTTAGAAACCTCTTTGATATGGGATTTAAATGACAGGTCCTGATCAAAAAATAACACCAAGATTTTTTACTTTATTATCTGAGATCAGTTTAATCCCATCAGCTTCTTTTTCAAGACTATAACTTCTGTTTTGTCTGCATTTAGATGGATTTATTTTGGATGGATGTCTGATGGATGGATGGATGACGGATAGATGGATGATAGATGGTGGATGGATAGATGATGGGTGGATGATGGACGGATGGATGGATGGATGGATGGATGAATGATGGATGGATGGATGGATGGATGAATGATGATGGATGGATGGATGGATGAATGATGGATGATGGATGGATGATGGATGGATGGATGATGGATGGATGATGGATGAATGATGGATGATGGATGGATGATGGATGGATGGATGATGGATGGATGATGGATGATGGATGGATGATGGATGTATTATGGATGGATGATGGATGGATGGATGGATGAATGATGATGGATGGATGAATGATGGATGGATGATGGATGGATGATGGATGGATGATGGATGATGGATGGATGATGGATGGATGATGGATGGATGGATGACGGATAGATGGATGATAGATGGTGGATGGATAGATGATGGGTGGATGATGGATGGATGAATGATGATGGATGGATGAATGATGGATGGATGATGGATGGATGATGGATGGATGATGATGGATGTATTATGGATGGATGATGGATGGATGATGGATGATGGATGTATTATGGATGGATGATGGATGGATGATGGATGTATTATGGATGGATGATGGATGGATGGATGTATTATGGATGGATGATGGATGGATGGATGGATGGATTAAATACTTATATATAAAATATTTAGAGTAGGAACTTAAAACTCAGCCTCACACAATATTTCTAATTGGTTATAAATGTGTTATAACCAGTAATATGAAACGTACAGCCAATAATACTCCTTTAATAATCGTTTTTTCTCTTCATTGATCCTGTGGATTTTGTTTTGTCAGTATCCACAATTATTCCTTTGAAAGAAGAAGAGGAAGAGATTAAAAACCCAAGTGGTTGTTTCTTATGGAGTTTGCTGCTAAACATTCCGAGCAAAAATAAAAGTTTTTTTAAAGGAAGTGATGTTGTTAGGGTGCTACAGAAACCCTATAGATAGCTCTGTATGGAAAGTGATGTTGCTTTAATTCTAAATCATTTTTATTCAATGTTTGTGTTTATTTTAAATATTGCTTCACTAAGTTATATCATTAAATTATTAATGTACTAAAATGTGATAGAGTAAACGTTGAGTCTAAAATATTGATGATAGAATCTAACTGGCTCCTCTTTTGGAAACTATACCCCAGGCCAAGTGATAAATGCAAAGAAATGTCTTCAGATCATACTATTATTGTTTGATCTGCAAAAGTGAGTGAAGCTCTTTTAATAGAATAAAGAACAAATGTCCAAGAACACATCCCTGAGGGTTTTCTGCTCTGGGGCATGATGGAGGGTCTTAATGCTGGAACATATACTTGCTATTGAGAAAACTCTTAACGGCCCCCTTTCAGAGACACAGACAGGTACGGGGCATTGCAGGCTAACAAAGAAGCCAAACAACCCCCGTTCCAAAGGGGTGGACCCGTTCGTCGGTTTCTATTTGCATGTTTTCTAAACAAAAACAAGGCTTTGTTGGACTACTGTATAAAACCTGGAACGCTATTTCTGACATTTTGAATTTAAAAAGCTCCCTGGATGGAAGAGAAACGTCTTCAAACTTGGAAACAAAGTCCAGTGGATTGTTTTTTTTAAACTTTTTTGGAATTATTACGAAATGGATGACTGAGAATCTTCACCAGCATCACATAAACTCCTAGCAATAACTTTTTAATAGTTATTCATTGTTTTATTTTGCTCTGTTTTTAAAGACAATGAAATAAATAACCAATGAGTTTTTCAATCTGCATGTTGTCTGCTGAGCCGAATTCTGCTGGTATCTACAGTACAGTTCATGTGTCTTTTTTAACCTGGTCGTCTGGAGGGAAGCAACCAAAGAGATTTCAGAAAGGGAATGGACACTGCAGGTTATTGTGAGATCAACAGCAATTCTAGAAACACACTAAATGACTAACTTACCATACATCACCACTAATATCATTATTTTAATAACAGCGACCCCACCCCACCACATCCCCACAGTCACACACAGAGAGATCCCTGCACTTACATACAAAGCATGCACATGATAATGAGCGTCATGGAAAAGACATTTATCTTAGGTAGGAGCTGCGTTGTCAGTTTTTAATTCATATGGCTCTCATCAAAAAAGCCCTGAAGGTTTTCATCTTCATCTCCACCTGAATAGATTTTTCAATGGCTACGACCTAAAAACACACACAGACATGCACATAACGTCTGTACACGGATACAGACTCGCCATGTGTAGAATAAGATGCAAAACCAATCACAGAATTTAGGTAATCATGCAAAAGCAACAAACACACAAAGAGACAGCGACCCACACACACCGTCTGGCTTCCTCTCCCTCTTTGTGTTATTATTGCCCGGCTCCATCTGACTGTGACTAAGTGAAGAGCTGTCTTCATTTGTTTCAATCTGAACCACTAATGTTCCCAGTGCCGTAAGCTAGCACCATAGGTCACACACATTAGTCTGTCTGCCTCACACGCGTGCATGTGGGTGTGACTATTAAACCAGAGAGTGGAAGCTTGGGTGTTTATGCTGTTCTACAGTGGGATTCTAGATTGTTTTCTTTTTTTTTATTTCTCCACCCTCTGGTTAAGTGATGTTTTTGTTAATGCCGTTGAGTCTAAGTACAGATAGCATCTAGCAGAACCTGCATTTGTGACTAACTCTGACAAATAACTAGTATTTAAGATGTAAATATCTGCAAAAGCCCAAAAGGAGTTTAAGCAATGCCACAACTTCATCAGACTGTCTGCTGCAGAATGAAGCAGCTGCTTTTCCTGCAGAACCATCACGATCAAAGATCACGTCATGATGAGGAATAAGCACGGAAAATGCCCGGCACATCTAGTATGACTGTGCTCAGGGACGTTTAGAACCACAGGGATGCAAACTAAACCTCATCATAAATGAGGAAATCACTTGCCATAACTGTTGAGACACTGGCTCTCTGTAACTGTCCCAGCTGTTTCAGTTATAGAGTGATATTTGTGATAAAACAATGAAACATGGCTCAAATGTTAGTTATCAAGGAAACACCGATTGTTCTGCATAAATCTGCTGCATATAATATTTCACAAGATTTTGCGCTTTTATTGGTTACATGAGGAATTATTTATTCAGTGATCAACTGGGGTTTGATTGATTGACTTTATTGATCTCACAGAGGAGAAATGTACTGGGTTACATCATTCAATAGTCAAAAAGAAGGTTTGCATTTCATATAATTTAATTTGATCAAATTCAGCTTATGTATACTGCGGCAATTCACTCTACGTCACCTCAAGGCTCTTTAAAAAACATTCAATCAGCTCATAGAGTCAGTTTGATTAAAGATTTCCTACATAAGGAAACTCAGCTGATTGCATCGATTGTCTAAAATTGTCTTTGTTTCTAGATGTTGGAGCTCGGCCTGTTTTTCAGTGTGGTCCTGTTTCTCTGACTGTGACTAGCTGGATGTGCTCTCCTTATCCTCTGACATGGGAGCTGGCTCGGAGCTCGTCTGCCTGGCTGTGTGTTTCCTGGACGGGGCCGCCTTTGGAGCTGGTTGACAGTTGCCTTTTGTATCTATGTTTCTTTTTCTATGTCTGCTTCTGTCCCCTTGAACCCCAGTGGGCCTCAGCAGATGGCCGCTCACACTGAGCCTGGTTCTGCTGGAGGTTTCGTCCTGTTCAAAGGGAGTTTTTCCTCTCCACTGTCGCTACAAGCATGCTTAGTGTGAGGGATTGCTGAAGAGTCAATGAGTCGATGCAATCAACTGGTTTTCCTTAGATAGAAAAATCAATCTGACTGGATGATCTGGTGAACTGTAAAGTGCCTTGAGAGGAAATGTGTTGTGAATTGGTGCTATAGAAATAAACTGAATTCAAATGAATTAGTTAAAAACTTCAAGTTGAAAGATAAAAAATGGTTATTGGTCTTTAAATTCAGAATTAGACCTTGAAATGTTGTTTCATATTTTTTTTTAAAGATTTAGAGAATATCTGCCTCTGAACCCCAGTATGTGATCATTTGAAATTAGAGATAAAAATTAGGTGGAGGTGATTAAATGACGAAATCAAAAAACAAACAGAGAAATATTTTTTTTTTTTAAGTGATTTATTGGTGGCGATTTTTAATTCTGTTAGATAATAAACTAAACAGTTAAATCTAAAATAATTACCTTTTAAAAGTATTTTTTTATTATTTTAATGAGACTCATTTATTTCTTATTTAGTTAAAAGTTAAAAGGTTACTTAATCTTATGTAATATGTCATTTACTACCATTTTTTTTGGGGGGGGGTAATTGAGGGAAAGTGAACACATTTTTTTTTTTTGTAAACACAACAAAACGGTGTAGAAGAAAAACAATGAGAGAACAGCCTGTCAGACTGCAGCGTGCAGGAGAAGTCACAAATGATGAAATTAGTCGGCCTACATGCCGAAAGGAAGAACCAAGCTGTATGGATTCTTTGAGGAATGCAGACACTGACAGAAAAATGTTTCAGCAGGAAAAAGTCTCGAGGAGATTTCTATGAAATATATTCAGCAATTTCTGTTTTTCATTCATTTGATTAACAGCAGGCCCAGAAAGCAGCTAGTCGACCTTAAGGCTCTATAAGACCAGCAGGCATATCCCTGGTCGTGTTAATAACCCAAGGCCAAATATCAGGGATGCTCAGCAGCTCACAGCCTTTGACTCAGGCAGCTTTCCAGTCTAACTCCATCTGAATGGAAAATACCCATGGAAAGATCTGGGTGGCCTGATATGATGGTGGTTGGAAGGTCTTGGGCTGAAACTATTAAATTAATTTAACAGTGATTGATTAATTATTGAATGCTTGTCGACTAATTAAGTAATCCATCATTTGTTACATACAGACTCAAAAACACGCCATTTACTAAAAGAACAACCAACGGAAGAGCATAAATATCCAAACTGTCCAAAATATAGAAACATTTTATATTTAAGATATGGAAGTGAAAGAGCTGTTTGCTGCCCGGCTATTTATCCTTAATCCAAAAGAAAATCAACAGATGAATTGATTAGCAGCATAACCATTTGCACTGACTACAACCATGAATAAGTGCTTCCAAAGGCTGGTTATAGAACACATCGTCTCCAGTCTCTCCCCAACATTTGACGCGTTCCAGTTCGCCTAACGATGAAACCGCTCCACTGAGGACGCCATCTCTGCTGCTCTCCACCTGAGCATTTTACACCTGGGGGAGAAGAACACCCAGGTGCGGATGCTGTTGCTGGACTTCAGTTCAGCTTTCAGCACCATCATCCCACAGCATCTGATGGGCAAACTGGAACAGCTGGGCTTCAATACACCCCTCTGCTATTGGCTGCTAGACTTCCTCACCAACAGATCTCAGTCAGTCCGGGTCGGACAGAACGCCTCTGATGTTATCAGTCTAAGCCCCTCCCCTCAGGGCTGCGTCCTGAGCCCCCTGCTGTTCACCCTGATGACACATGACTGCGTCCCCAGGTTCACCACCAATCACATGGTGAAGTTTGCAGACGACGCCACGGTGGTGGGCCTCATCAGAGACGACAACGACCTGGACTACAGAGAGGAGGTGGAGCATCTGGTGGTGCAGAGATAACAGCCTGATCCTGAATGTGGAGAAGATGATGGGGATCATAGTGGAGTTCAGTAAGAACCGTCCTAACCACGCTCCACTGCTCATCAACAGCTCAGCTGTAGACGTGGTCAGCAGCACCAAATTCCTGGGGGTGAACATCACAGACACACTCACCTGGAATGGAAACACCACCTCACTGGTCAAAAGGGCACAGAAGCGCTTGGACTTCCTGTGGAGGATGAGGAGGGCCCACCTGCCCCCCCCTCCATCCTCCCCACCTTCTCCAGAAGCACCATAGAGAGCGTTCTGACCAGCTGTCTCACTGTGTGCTGTGGAGGCTGCAGCGCCTCAGACTGGAAGAAGGTGAGAACAGCAGAGAGGATCATGGGGGCTCCTCTTCCCTCCATTAAAGACATTTCATCCCAGCGCTGCGTGTCCCGAGCCTGTGACATCATCAATGACCCCTCACCCCCCCACCATGGACTGTTCTCCCTGCTGCCCTCTGGGAAGAGGCTTCACAGCATTCAATGCAGGACCAGCAGGTTCTGCAACAGCTTCTTCCCCACCACCATCAGACCGATGAATGTTGTCTAAAATGTGTTATTTTATTTATATATATAAAAAAAAAATAATGTTATAACTGTAATTATACAGTCATATGTATATATAACTATTTTTGTATGTATTTATTACTGTTTTCAAGGCTGCACTTTAAAAAATGAAGTTGTCTAGAGTTGTTTTAAACGGAATTTCTTGTTGTATACAAAATGACCAAATAAATCTGTCTAAGTCTAGGTCTAAGTCATTGCAGCTGCTCTTAGGGTTGTGAAGCTCAATATTCCCAACAAATTACAGCTGGCCTTATCTGGACTTCAAAAGAAGATATTCAGTAGTTCTAAAGGCTTTTAATAATAAGACTTCTTGTTCCAACAGATAGACTAAGAGGAACTGGAAACATCATTGGTGATGAAACCATAGTTTATGAAATGTTAGCCAACAAATGCAGTTCCTGTCTGGCCTTTTTTAGTGGCTACTTTTTCAACAGTGGGCTGACAAGAAAGTGAGTATGAGAGAGACATGCAGGAAACAATCACAGGCCAGATTCGAACCCAGGTGGCCCGCGTCAAGGACTAAGGCCTCCATACATGGGCCGGGCATGCCAACCACTGTGCCACCTGCACGCCCCTGTATGGCTTTTTTTTTGTTATTTCAGCTGTCCTCTAGAGCAATACAAATACACAAGATGTGGTACTAATCAGGCAAGTTTTTATTCAATGTGTATGACACTGCATTCATGGTGAATAAATGATATGAGTGAGAGTCACCACAGAATGAGTGAATGATCAAATTGAATGGTCAAATATGCACAAGCTGTGTAGTTTTATCATCTATGCATCATAGAACTGATAAAAGCTTGGATAAACAGGCATTATTGATGAAGCTAAGAAAAGCATCGCCTGTATTTTAAATAGAGATTGCAACAATTCTTTATGCTCATTCTATGAAGCCCGATTGACGGTGGATGCTTTTAACAGCGCTTTGGCTATTATACGGATTTATAGAAATGGAAACCTCAAATCTTTATTCCTCTTCTGCTTGAACATCAGCTCCAGCGACTCTGGTGGAGCAGAGGGAAAAGGAAAGCCTCACAGTGACACACTAATGCATCTGAAACATTGGCTGCTGCAGCATCCCTGCTCTAATGGAATCCCTTGCCAATCTAATTACACCAACAGAGATCTTGATCTTGTAGTTTCCTTCTCATAGTCCATTATGATGTCACACAGAAATTTCTTCTGTCTTTCACTCCCCCTAAGGCTCACAAACAGCTGCTTTTAGCAAGAACAGGGTCCCAGAAATTTTTGATCACTGATCCACCTCCGCCTGTATTCACTCTACCACCGCCTGCAGACCTTTCTAAGGACCATCGATCTTCATTGCACTCATTCTTATGTTTCTCCCCCCGTTCCTCTGATTCCTCTCCTTATATCTGACTCCACTGTAAACTAAATGTTTAATTGTTGTAATATTTATTTTTTTATTTCTAAATCTACCTGTTTTTTTATGGTTACCTTCAATAACCTGCTTTTGATTCAAGAACATGTGTCTATCGAACATACTTGATTAAGTATATATATTAGCAGAAAGTAATGTTCTCTTTGCTGCTGGGGTTTCAAACTTATTTTTGTATCAGGCCACTTTAGCCTGATCATCAAGTCTTTAAAGGGCCAGTTGCCTGTCAGAAAAAGGAAATGTTTGATCTATTTATTTAATTTACAAAGAGCCCACTGTTCTGTTCTTATTCAATTCAATTCAGTTCATTTATTCAAAGTTCACCAGATCATCCAGTCAAATTTGTTCAAACTTTTCTATCTAAGGAAAACCAGCTGATTGGATCGACTTATTGACTCGAATGCAATCACACTAAGCATGCTTGTAGCGACAGTGGAGAGGAAAAACTCCCTTTTAACAGGAAGAAACCTCCAGCAGAACCAGGCTCAGTCTGAGCGGCCATCTGCTGAGGCCGACTGGGGTTAAAGGAGACAGAAGCAGACATTGAAAAAGAAGCATAGATACAAAAGGCAACTGTCATCCAGCTCCACAGGCGGCCCCGTCCAGGAAACACACAGCCAGGCAGACGAGCTCCGAGCCAGCTCCCATGTCAGAGGATGAAGAGAGCACATCCAGTTAGTCACAGTCAGAGAAACAGGACTACACTGAAAAACAGGCCGAGCTCCAACATCTAGAAACAAAGGTGTTGATGGCAGCAGCACAGCTGGTATTTCTCTCCAGGATGGAGTCACAGCCAAACAGGAACAGACCAGATGAAGCTACTATGAGGAAAAGCAGAGAGAGCAGAATGTTAGAGATTGAACTAACAGATTCTGCAGAGGAGAATAGAGACCCTGACTTTGATCCATATACCTGAAAGTATTGTATTCATATTTTGTATGCTGTGGCACCTGTAAGTCTGCACAGCTTTATTGAAATACTATATCTTTTTAGAAACTGAGACTTCAGTCAATATGTGAGCGTTTTTGTTATGCGATTTGATTAAATGTTTGCATTCAGACTTCTTTGGCAGAAATCTGTCAGCATTCCACATCTTTACTCTACCTTGTAGAGGTTTCATGATTTAAAGTCCTCTTCTGCAACCACTTCAATTTTCTGTCTAGTTTAGCTCCTGAGTTTGGCTGAGTTCAAGAGTGAAATGAACCAAAACATATTTTATTCAAGTCTGGATGCTAAGTTTGTTCC